>PVJD01001420.1:0-268082 GCA_004026545.1 Mormoops blainvillei | reverse complement strand
CCAAGCCCTTATTACATGAAATGTTAAAGGGACTTATCTAAGAAAAAGAAGATCAAAACCATGAACAGTAAAATTACAACAAACTCACAACTAACAACAACTGAACCTAAAAAAATTAAAACAAAAACAAACTAAGCAAACAACTAGAACAGGAACAGTATCATAGAAATGGAGATCACATGGAGGGTTATCGGCGGGGAGGGGGAGGGTGGAGAGTGGGGGAAAAGGTTCATGGAATAAGAAGCATAAATGGTAGGCACAAAATAGACAGGTGAAGGTTAAGAATAGCATAGGAAAGGGAGAAGCCAAAGAACTTATGTCTATGACCCATGGACATGAACTAAGGGGGAATGCTGGTGGGAGGGGGTGTGCAGGGAGGAGGGGAATAAAGGGGAGAAGAAAAATGGAACCGCTGTAATAACATAATCAATAAAATATATTTTAAAAATAAAGTATGCCTTTTATCTCTTTATAGGCAAAAAATAGAAAACTATTTTCCCAAAAAATCCAATTTTGTTACTGCTGATTGTAAAAAAATGATTTGAAGCTGATACCATATCTCAAATGATAAAACATTTTATTTACATAAAATATTGCAATTTTATATTTTTGAGAAAGTATAATAATAGTGGAGTATATACATGTGTGTATATGTGTGTATCAGATTTAGTGCCTAGACAAATACTTAAGGCTAGGCCTAATGAGCAATGTTAAATTACAAATAAAATATGTTTAATTTTTACTCATTTTTCAAATTAAATGGAAGGAAAACTATTAATATGTAATGCTTTTTAAAAGATATTAATTTGATTGTATTGTCCAACACACTAGTAGGGAGCAACAGAATACCTGACAACTGAAAAAATTGAGAACACAAAAATGTTTTTATTTATTTTTATTTTTAGGTATATTTTATTGATTATTCCATTACAATTGTCCCATTTTTCCCCTTTACCCCCTCCACCCGGTATGCCCCCTTCACATCAGGAGTACCCCCACCTTAGTTCATGTCCATGGGTTGTGTATGTAAGTTCTTTGGCTTCTCCATTTCCTACACTATTCTTAACATTCCCCTGTCTATTTTGTATCTCCCAATTATGCTTCTTAATTCCTGTATTTTTCCCCATTCTCCCTCTTCCTCCTCCCTGATGATAACCCTACATAGGATCTCCATAGCTATGACTCTGTTCCTGTTCTAGTTGTTTGCTTAATTTGTTTTTGCTTTTTTAGATTCAGTTGTTGCTAGTTGTGAGTTTGTTGTCATATTACTGTTCATAGTTTTGATCTTCTTCTTTTTCTTCCCTTTAATATTTCATATAATAATGGCTTGATGATGATGAACTCCTTTAGTTTTGCCTTGTCTGGGAAACACTTTATCTGTCCTTCCATTCTAAATGATAGCTTTGCTGCATAATCCAGGTTGTAGGTCCTTGCTTTTCATCTCTTTGATTACTTCTTGCCAGTCCCTTCTTGCCTGCAAAGTTTCTGTTGAGAAATCAGCTCATAGTCTTATGGGTGCTCCTTTGTAAGTAACTCTCTGCTTTTCTCTTGCTGCTTTTAAGATTCTTTCTTTATCTTTAACAGCAATTTTTGTTTTTAAATATTTTATTTATTTTATTTTTAGACAGAGGGGAAGGGAGGGAGAGAGGGAAGGAAATATCAATGTGTGTTTGCCTCTCACATGCCCCCTACTGGGGACCTGGCCTGCAGCCCAGGCATGTGCCCTGACTGGGTAATTGAACCAGTGACCCTTTGGTTTGCAGGCTGACACTCAATCCACTGAGCTACACCAACCAGAACTTTCTTTATGTTTAACCTTTGGCATTTTAATTATGATGTGTCTTGGTGTGGTCCTCTTTGGGTCCAACTTGTTTGGGACTCTCTGTGCTTCCTGGACTTGTATGTTTATTTCCTTCATCAAATTAGGAAATTTTTCTTTCATTATTTTTTCAAATAAGTTTTCAATTTATTGCTCCTCCTCTTTTTCTTCCGGTATCCCTGTGATTTGAATGTTGGCACTTTTGGAGATGTCCCAGAGTCTTCTTATTCTCTTCTCTCTTTTTTTTTTTTTTTTTTTCGAATTCTTGTTTCTTCATTCTGTACTGGTTGAGTGTTTATTTCTTCCTTATGTTCCAAATTGTTGATTTGAACCCCAGCTTCCTTCCCTTCACTGTTGGTTCCCTGTGGATTTTTCTTTATTTCACTTAGTGTAGGCTTTATTTCTTCCCTTACGTGTTTGCCATACTCAGTGAGTTCTCTGAGTCATCCTGATCACCAGTGTTTTGAACTCTGCAGCTGATAGGCTATCTCCATTTCGTTTAGTTCTTTGTCGGGAGTTTTGATCTGTTCTTTCTGTTGAGCCCTACTTCTTTGCCTCCTCAATTTGACAGCCTCCCTTTGTTTGTTTCCATGTATTAGGTAAAGCTGCTTTGATTCCCTGTCTTGGCACACCTGTTATATTGTAAGGTGCAGAGCCTTAGGTGTTCGCCAGGGCAGGGCAACCCACTTCACCTCTTAGTGACACTGTATGTGGGGGAGGGGTCAGAAAGGGAACATTACCACTTGCTCCACACTCATTCCCATTTCCAGTCACTTCACCCACTTCCCAGATGCAACCAGGACTCCTCTAGCTGTTGCTCTGGTGGTGTTTCCCAGAAAGGGTGGGTTTGAGTGCATTCTAAGACCTTGGGGGCCCTTTGAATGGACTCTCCTGAGAGACCGGCAGTTTCTTCCACTGTCCCAACCTCCACTGGTTTTTTACAGCCAAAAATTATGAGGCTTTATTTCCCAACTCTGGAACCTTGGGCTGCATGGTCTGGCTTGGGGGGCTAGGACCACTCACTCCCTCTATGTCCCTCCCAGTTTTTATCTGCAATATATGAATGTGGAACCACCCGATCCACTGGCCAGGGCTGCCACCACCCTACTACATCCTCTCTGCCCTGTCTCCCTGTCTCCACCCCTCCTACCTGTCTGGATGAATACTTCTTCAAATTCTTGGTTGTTGGACTTCCATACAGTTCGATTTTCTGGTAGTTCTCATTGTTTTTTTGTTTTGTGGTTAGTTGTGTGATCTAATGGTTGTGCGAGGAGGTAAAGTGTATCTACCTACATCTCTATCTTGGCCAGAAGTCCTGGTGTTTTTCTAAAAATGTTTTTAAAAAAGGACTTCTTCATCCCTTCTCATTAATATACCCTAGGTACATCTTCTACAGCCTAGATCACATAACTTTAAAATCATCTCCATTTGCTGCCAGAAATATTACTACTATATTAATTTTTATTTCTTTTCTATTGTTGCCTAATGTGGTTATATTGCAACAGTCCGAAGCTAAAATTCACATTAGTTAATAACAGGCCCACATGCACTATTTTTTAAGTTGATTTTTAGACAGAGAGGAGAAGGGAGAGAGAGGGAAAAAAGATCTGTTTGTTATTTCACTTATTTATTCCTTCATTGGTTGATTCTCATATCCCGCAACCTTGGCATATCAGGGCAACGTTCCAGCCAACTGAGCTACCCAGCCAGGACCTGTTTTGCTTTTCAAAACTGATGGAGGTACTTTATAAATGGCTAACATATGGTATAACCCTTTCTATAATAAAAGTTCTTCTAAAATAAATGGACTCTTTTTAAAAATCCTCTTTAAAAAACCAAAAACTGCTCTACGTGGTAAAAAGTTATTATTATCACCTAATTTTTAATTCCCTTTCTATATTTACTTAGAATAAATACATGCAAGAATTAAGAGTGATATTGATCATGTTCTATTTTAGTTAGCAGAAGTCCATTCTCTACTCTGGAACATTCATCAGAAAATCCAACTAATTTTTTAAATGAAAATTAAGCAAGCAACTAAATGTGAAAACTCCTCACAAACATGTCTTCTATGCTCAGATACTACTGAACACTTTATTCTTCACTGAGGGTGGTGCTGATGGAATTGAGCCACAATGACATTTGTGACTAGAAGGGAAGATGGAAATGATTCCATTAACCTAGAGTGCTGTAACATATGGTAATCATAGGTGGTAGAATAGCTGTGTTGGACAAGGTTAGAAATAAGCCATGTGGCACAGACACTATCAATTACCACACATGGTAAGCATGCTGACACAATGTATCTTCTCCAAAAAGGAAATGATTTGGGCATATGAAGCGGTCTGCTGCCTTATGAAAGAGTGATCTATAAATGACATATCTGGCACCAGTATAGCACATGTGGTTTCCAGTAATTCCGCATGTCGAGGACTATTAAGATTTGATGAACCTCCATATTCCTAAATATCAGTACAATAAATTGCAGTTATTTGCACAAAGGCAACAAAGCAAAATATCTATGCAAAATAAACTTTGGCCCTTCACATATAAAATTATTTTTCAAATTTCTTTTAAAATTGTCACATAAAATTCTGAAGTTTTTGAATCCATAAATATATTACAATAATTTCATGATTATTTAAGGTATATAAAGCCTATGGGCATGGGCAAAATTTCAAGATTAGATCTGAGTTGTACTGGGAGATGAAATTACAATAATTTGTTCCAAGTATTGGCAAAACAATGAATTTGAAAGAAAATGATGAGAATGGTGTTGTAAGAAAATTTGATATATAAACATTCTTTCAAATGAGTGCAGGGTAGATTGAAGAGAGATTGAAGGCTGAAAGATCATTTGGACAATGGACGATAATGAGTACAGAAGAGAATGGTGTCAGTGGGAATAAAGATGAATAGTAAGAGCTAAAAGACACTATAAAGAAAGATCTGAAATTCTAAGGCACCTGGAGACATAACTTGGGAAGAGCAAGAAACCCACCCAGACAGCTCCAAAGTGGCTGTTTTGGCTCAAAACATAGTGGCTCAGCTAGGTGTTTCTCACTTGCTGGTCTCATGAAGTTGTACTCAGATACCAGGTGTTTGGGTATAAATTCATGAAGACTCAAATGGGCTAGATGTCCAAGATGACTCACTCACACTTTTTTCATTTATACTGGAAAAAAATTGAGTGGAATAAAAGACTAGTATGTACATTACTTTCAAGAAAATAATTTAATTGTGTTGCCAAACTGGCAGCGGAAGCTGGCTGTTGACTGGGAGCTCAACTTGGGCTGTCAATTGTAATGACTACTCATTAATGATTCCAACATGATGGCTTAGGTTCCCAGTGAATAAGACAGGAGGTATATAGTATTACTTCCGTGGTACTCTGTTGGTCAAAGCAGTAATAAGCCCATTCAGATTCAAAAGATGGGAACATAGTACACCCCACTTCCTGATGGCAGAAGTGTCAAAGAATTCCTTTTAAATTTACCATAGTGACATTTACCTGCATGAATTTATGACAATGTTCGGCAACTTGAACTTGGAGAATCAGAAGTTTGCATGTTCCAAACTTAATTAAACAGAAGGATGTTAACTAACACTAACAAATCTGATAAGAAACTGATGTATAAAAATAACAATGACAATATATGAATTTACAATGTGAACTATTACTTACATTGGAACCAGATATTTGTACCTGGCTGTAACAGGTTGATAATTGATGTGCATAAAATCAGATGAGTTTATGATTTAAATATTTAATAGCATCAAACTGACAAAGCCTGAGGTGACCATTTCCACAGTAAGGATCAGGTATCAGGACCAAGTGGGGCTTGAGTGGTTACATTGAAATTTGTACCATTTGACCCTTCTTTTTCTGCCATACTGTATTGTTCACCAACACTTCTGATTGACAGATTTTAAGGATATAGCACCATGCCATATTTTCGCAGGTTAGAGTTCCTAACCTCAACATTATTAATATTCTGGGCCAAATAACTCTTTGTTATAAGGAGTTGTAATGCACATTTTAGGATCTTTAGCAGCATAACTGATGTTTACCCACTACATGCCAGTGGTAGCTGCCCTACAGTTGTGATGACCAAAATATCTGCATATTACTAAGTGTCCCCTGGGAGGCAAAATCTTCCCAAGTTGAATACCACTTCATTAATATAATTAAGAGCATGAGCTCTGGAATTACTTATTTTGAATTCCTGATTGGCTGTTTCATAGTGGCATGACTTCGAGCAAATGCACATTCCTTGTTTTTGATTGCCCAGCAGCTATACCTCTTTCCTAGCAGTATTTTGGTCTCACTAAAGGGATTCTCTCTTCTTCATTGTATATAGTTTTGTCAGGGTGTTAAACCCAGATTCCTGGCCTCTTCTTGCATAAGCCAAAGATAACCCTAGTGACTTCTCCCAGATTCTATCACATCCTGGGGTCATTAGAATACTTTCTCCCCAGAATCTGAATCCTGGGCAAGAAATAAGGATATAAGGTTGAGAGTTAATTCATCTAGGTGGGATCCCACCAGGAGACCATTTCTATGGTCCCTGCTGTCTGGTGCTCTGGAACTAAGTAAGTCATGCATTTCCAAACTGGCATCTTATGCTTTCCTATTGTTTCTGTAAGTTTTTTATATCCTTGCAATATATTATTTCTGGTTTAAATTGGCAGTAAGTTTCCATTATTTACAAATAAAGAATCTTAGTAGATATAACTTCTCTGAGAATAAAAATACCTACACCCAGCAAAATTAATGGGCTTCTTATGATAATAGGACTTAGTATCTCTGGAATGTAGTAATTACATAATAAATGTTATAGCTACTATTAGCTAGGGTCTTAAAGGTTTAATGGTTTCAATTCTGAGAGCAAACTTATTTCTCTAATTTCCAAGTCCTTAGTGGACCAAGTCCTCAACTTGCTGGCACTTGAGTGTACTTCTTACAGAATTAATAATTTGGCAACTGATTAGATATGTAGTCATCATGATAGTAAGACTTTGAGAAAGGTTTTGATGTTAAGAGAAATGAAGTAGAAAACCAGTTTGGGGAGAAAAGGGATTCTTATTAATATGTCAAATATTTTATAGAACTATATAAAAGGGGAATCTTACCTTTTGCACCAGCATGGATATACCTAGAGGGTATTGAGCTAAGTGAAATAAGCCAGTCAGGGAAAGACAAGTACCATATGATTTTACTTACATGTGGAATCTAGTCAACAAAATAAACAAACAAACAAAATAGAAACAGATTAATAGATACAGAGAACAGACTGACAGCTGTCAGAGGGGAGGGGGGCTGGGTGAAATAGGTTAAGGGATTAAGCAAACAAACAAACAAACAAACAAAAAAACCCTCATGGACACAGATAACAGTATGGTGATTTTACCAGAGGGAAGGGGTAGGGTGGGAGCAGGTGGAAAAGGGTAAATGGGGGATAAATGGTGACAGAAGGAGACTAGACTTTGGGTGGTTAGCGCAATGCAATGTAAAGATGATGTACTGTAGAATTGTACACTTGAAACCTATATAATTTTATTGACCAATGTTAACTCCAATAAATTCAATTTAAAAAAGAATATGAGGTAAAAAGGCCTGAAAGGCAATCAGTTTTATTGAACTTTAGATACAATTTTGGTAGAACAGTGAAAACCAGGTTAGAAAAGAAATGCAATGATGAGAAGTCCAGTTTTTACTAAGTTTACAAAGCGCTTCTTCCTGCATGGTATTGGTGTACTTTATCTAGATTAAGCAACTCAAGGCAGCCTTGAAAGCATAGTCTAGTCTTGAAGTTTGAAGCATGGGTGATAGTTTCGCTTCGATTTTCATTACAGAGCCAGGTGTGTGCCAGGGATACTGTTCTAGCACTGAGGATACAAAAGAGAAGAAGGTCTCTGTTTTCATGGGGCTTATAGTACAGTGGAAGAATTAGATAATAGGTCAATAAATAATGCCTTCAGATAGTGGTAAATGCAATTAATAAAATTAGGGTATTGTAATAGTGATAAGAGAAGAAGGTCCATATTATGTAGGATTGGCAGGGAAGGCCTCTCCAAAGAGACAAACCCTGAGATCAACCTGAATGACAAGGAGTGAGCCACATGAAAACCAAGAAAGGCTGGTATTAATTAAGGTACTAAAACAAGAATAAACTTGTATGTATTTGAAGAACAAAGTTCAATGTGACTTAGCATAGGAAGCAAAGGAGTGAACGGTATTATATGAGCATGGACGGGAAAGCAGTAGACCGTGTAGAATTGACCCATAAGGAGTCTAGCTTTTCTTGTAATGAAATAACACTTGTTAAAAGTTCTATAAGAAAAAAGTAGGAGAACTTAAAAATCCTTGAGTGGGATGGTCTAAATAGAGCATAAACTCAGAAATAAAAGTGAAAAATTGATTATATAAAAATCAAATTTCTGGCCCTGGCCAGGTACCTCAGCTGGTTAGAGCAGTGTCCCGCTACACCAAGGTGTGGGTTAGGTCCCTGGTCAGGGCACATACAAGGATTAACCAGTGAATACATCAATAGACGGAACAACAAATCGATGTTTCTCTCTCTCACTTCCCCTCTCTCTCTAAAATTAATAAATTTAAACTTTTTTTAATAAATCAAATTTGTGTAAGGCAAAAAATAAGACAAACTGAAAAATATTTGCCCTATCACAAAGGCCTAATACCTTCCTTAGTATGTAAAGAACTCTTACAGATTACTAAAACCAACCATCCAATAGAAAAATGGACAAAAAACCAGCTAGTTCATAGAAAAGGAAACAGAAGTTCATAGAAAAGGAAACAGAGTAACTTAAGCACAAATGAAAAGAAGTGCAAGCTCACTTATAAAAAGAGAAAATAGCCCTGACTGGATGACTCAGTTGGTTGGAGCATCATCCCATACGCCAAAAAGTTTGTGGGTTTGATCTCAAGTCAGGGCACGTACCTAGGTTGCAGGTTCAATCCCTGGTCAGGGCATGTACAGGAGGCAATTGATTGATGTTTGTTTCTCTCACATTGATGTGTCTCTCCCCTCCCCCTTCTCTCTCTCTAAAATTAATAAACATATCCTTGGGTGAGGATTTTTTTAATGTTTTTAAAAAATAACTAGAAAATGTAATATACTATGATATATCAATTTTATACTTATCAAATTGGCAAAAAAAGATAAGGGTGTGTAGACACAACCACTCTCAAACATCACTGGTGGAGGTATAAATTCATAGCCTCTCTGGAGAATAATCTAGGCAATCCATCAAAATCCTAAATGCATATACACTCTGACCAATTCCTTATATCCTCATAAAAAGTCTGATTAACCTAAATATCCATCCATTAAAAAATGACTAAATAACAGTATATTTATACAATGGAATATCACACAGCAATTTTTTAATTAAGAAAATTCTATATATACTGACAAAACATAAGGTACAAATTTGGGTGTTCAAGTTTTAAGACTTGGGTGTTGAAGAAAAACTACATTTATATTTTAGATACATGGAATAGCTCTGGAAATTTACACAAAAAAACTGGTAATGATAGTTGCCTTCTAAAGATGAACTGAGTGATTAAGGAACAGAAGAAAAAGAGTCTTTTCATTGAATTTAAAATCTTGTGTAAATACTACTTATTAAAAAACAAAGGCCAAAAAATTTTTTTCTCTTAAAGAACTGGTATACTTCCTATCATTTGACCAAGAGAGTTACATAGCCAATTATGTTTTTTCCTTTGCCTTGGTTTATATGACTTTTTAATACAAATTCTCTACTTTGTTACTTTGCTTTTACTGTTTATGTGTTGATTTTTTAAATTTTGAAAACAGTTAGAACATAATCTCCACGAGTTCTCAACCCTTTCTGAAAGAACCCAACTTTTATATTCTCATAAAATAAGCTACATATAAAATCACTATCAGAGTATTGGTGTGTCTAAAAACTCATATCTTACTAAACATGAGAGTCAAATGGATAGTTGAAGCACAAAAGGCCTATGTCAATGATCAACTAAATCTAAAAACAGACAAAGGAATATATTGTGGTCAGAAACACATGAAATTTTGTCAACATGTTTTATGCCAAAATCAGTTCTGAGGGAGCAAAATGTTCTGTAAATTTTAACAGTAACAGTAAATTTAGGCATTGATGTTAACTAAAAATACATATTATGAACAGCCAGCCTCTCTTCTGTAACTAAATTTTTTTTAAGCAATAGAACATTTCAGCATTAATCTGAAAGTGTAATGTATTGGACTGGAAACCCTAGTATTGATTTTAAAAATAAAAAGTGTGTAAATGCCACTCTTTTCTCTATTTCTGTATTTTTGCCTCTACAAAAGCAGAAACCACAAAATGTAGTGACAATCATTTAGTCCTATCTTCTTTTATAAATAAGGGAAAGGCATGAAAATATAAAGGTGCCAAATGACATGGCTTATTAATGTCTCAGCTAAAATCAGAATACAGGTCTTTTGACTATGTTCTTTCTACTCCTTTATACTATAATTTTATCACTGGTAAATTGCTGTAAACATTTTAGTAAAAACACTAGTAATGAGAAAAATAAAATACAGTAATTAGAAGATAAAAATAGCTGATCTAAGAAATGAAAATAAGTCTATTTGGGGTTAAAATTTAAACTAGTAGAAAAAAAAAACTAGTAGGAAGAGCTTGAAAATATTGCTAAGACCAGTCAAGTGTCCCAAATTTGATAAACAATAAAAGCCAATAAGAGGTTCAGAAAAAAAAGTGTTACTCGTATAAATTTATAAACCATTAAAACACTACTAGAAACAACCCAAATGTCCATCAACAGATGAATGGATTAAAAATGTAGAATATGCATATATTGAATTACTATTCAGCCATAAAAAGGACTGAAATTCTTACACGTTACAACATGGATGAATCTTGAAAACATTATGCGAAATGAAATAAGCCAGACACAAAAGAAAAAATATTGTACAATTACACTTATATGAAATATATACAATATGCAAACTCATAGAAACAGAAAGTAGATTAGACTGGAGGAAGAGTGTGGAGTTATTACTTAATGGGTACAGAGTTTCTGTTTGAGGTAATGAGTCTCACAAATTGTGGTGATGGTTGTACAACACTGTGTATATAATTAATGACACCGAACTGAACATTTAAAAATGGTTAAAATGGCTAACTTTATGGTATATCTAACTTATCACAATTCTAAAAAGTTAAAAGACTGCTATTAAATTATATATTATATACTTATAATAAAAAATGCTCAGAAACACCATCCTATGAATGACCAAATAGCACTCTTATCTGAACATTTGAAAAACAAAATTTATTATAAATCATATTTGAAGTAGTCATTCAATTAGTAGTTGTTAAATGTGTATGTTAGGCATTAGATGGATAAATACATGGAAGAAATGAAAACAGACAGGCCAACATATCACATCTACCTGACAGAGTTGCTTGAAGAATCAAATTAAGTAATGTAAAAAGTTTCAAAATCATAAGGCACTATATAAATATGTTTTAAGTTGCATATTCCAAAATTCAAGCTAAAAGTCTTAATACTCTGGGGAAAAATGCAACTTTAAGAAAGGATAAAAGTTTTATAAAACCAAGAGAGAATTGTTTTTTAAAAATTATCTGCATGTTTGAAAAATTAGATTTATGCTTTAAATTGGTAGGATGATCTCTAAGGCTTCCTCTAGAAATAAAGGTATACAATTGTTGTGTTTGAAATGTTAAGCCTCTATCCTAAAAAAACAGGCAAAGCCAAAATCCTTTAGTTAGGTCATCTGAGCTTTTAATTCTATATTTTATTATATCTTATATCTTTAAAAACTTATTTGGATGAAATTTATTTTCAAAGTGCATCAGCATGGAAAGGGTTTCTCAAAACAGATCAATTTTTTAATTGCTAGTATTGGTTTACTCTACACTTCCCAGAATTTTTAAAGTAACCTGTACTAACGGCCTGTGTTGTGCTAATTGTGACCAGAGCATTGTAAAACATGGAATTAATATTTTTTAAAAAACAAAACACATTGTGGAAATGTGTTCTCTGTGTGCAAATATATTTATGTGTATAAATTACAAAAAAAAAGTGATCAGTGCAATGTATAAAAAGAAACCAATATACATATTTTGGATTTACCACACTGCCTAACTGAAAGACAAAAGATTAATCCAATCACTGATTGACCAGGAGGTGAGACTTTAATTTACTGGTAGCATTAGGTGACAAGCTCATATAAACTATGGAATAGATAATTCTATCACATCATGGGTTATAACCAAGTAACAGAATAGGCTTGTGGAAAAAGTTTTTACTTATATATATTTTATATTTAAGGAACAATGCTCTTCGAAAAATAAAACTTTCAAAAAGCAAAGGAACTATCCTTTCTTCTCATATCCTTTCTCTTCTATTTCATAAATGGAATGACCATTTATAAATACAGTTTAAAATGTTATCAAGCCCTAGCTGGGTGGGGTCAGTTGGTTAGAGCATCATCCCATACACCAAAAGGTTGCGGGTTCCATTCCTGGTCAGGTCACATACATAGGTTTTGGGTTCAATCTCGTAGGAGCGCGATGTTTCTCACAATCATGTTTCTCTCTCTCTCCCTTCCTCTCTCTCTAAAATCTATAAACACATCCTCAGGTGAGGATTAAAACAAAAATGTTAACAAGTCTGTCCCAGTGCCTTACAAACTTTAATGTGCATATGAATGACCCAAGGATCACTATTTGTTGAATCACATTACCACATTATTTGTGAGGTTGAATAATGGCTCCCCTAAAGATGTTTACAATCGGATCCTAGAATCTGTGAATGCTAATTTAACATCCCAAAAGAGATTTTGCTGATGTGATTAAATTAAGGGCCTTGAGATGGGGAGATAATCCTCGATCATCTGACAGCATCCTAAATGTAATGAAAAAGGTCCTTATAAGAGGGAGGCAAGAGAGAGTGAGTAGAAGCGATGGAAACAGAGAAGAGACTGGAAGATGCACAACTGCTTTGAAGATGAGCTATAAAGCAAGGAATGCGGGGCAACCTCTAGAAGCTAGAAAAGGCAAGGAAATGGGTTTTCCCTACATCCTCCAAAAGGAATGCAGCCCTACTGAAACCTTAATTTTAGCCCCGTGAACCTAATTTCAGATTCAATCACTGTAAGAATAAAGTTATGTTCTTTTAAGCCACTAAATTTGTGGTAATTTATTGCAGCAGCAATTGGAAGTTAATATAAATCATAATTTCGACTTCTTTAAAAAGGAACTTACATGCCTATTAGGAGCATTGTTTATAACACAAAAAATACACTATAACAAAAACTCACAAAAGAAATTTTAAAATTGTACACATTAAACGTTATCACAGAAAATTTAATTATGTGGAATACATGAGGATATATTGATTTTTAAAAAATAGGTTACAATATGAGATAGTTTTAAAATAATGTGAACATATTTAAGTTTCCTATACTGTAACAGACTGAATTGTCTCCCCCAAATTCACATGTTGAAGCCCTAACATCCAATGTGACAGTATTTGGAGAGAGGGCTTTTAGGAGGTACTTAAGGTTAAATGAGGTCACAAGAGTGGTACCTTCATGATAGGATTAGTGCCCTTATAAGAAGAGACACCTGAGAGCTCACCCTGTCATCTAAGGACACAGCAAGAAGTTGACCACCTACAAGCCAGTTAGATACCTCACCAGAAACTGACCATGCTAGCACCTTTATCTTGGACTTTTAGCCTCCAGAACTGTTAGAAAATAAACTTAAGACAACCAATCTATGGTATTTTGTTATGGCAGTCCAAGCTAAGACAGATTCTAGTACTGAGAAGTGGGGTACTGCTATCACAAATACTAAAAGTTGGATGAGGCATTAGAGCTGAGAAGTAGGTGGAGGCTGGAAGAGTTTGGAGATGCATGTTAGAAATATGGATGTTAAGAGAAATTTTGGTGAGTTCTCAGATGGAAAGGAGGAACATGCTAATAAAAACTGACAGAAAGGTGATCCTTGTTATGAAGTGGCAAAGTACTGGGCTGAACTGTTTTCTAGTGTTTTATGGAAGACAGAACATGCAAGTGATGAAACTGGATATTTAGTTGAGGTTTCTAAACAACGTACTGAAGGACTGGCTTGGTTCCTCCTGACTATGTATAGTAAAATGCAAAAGGAGATGTAAACGGAGAATTGTTAAGTAAAAAGGAAACATTTCAGCCTATCCATATTGCAAAAAATTAGATAGCATATCCTGAAAAGAACATCACAGGTATGGCTGGACCATCACTCTATAAAGAGCTTATGGAACTATATGAGCAGAAAGAATGCCAGTTTGAACTGAAGTGGACAGAGAAGGGACAAACTGAAGGAAGGCTCTTGGACTTCTTAGATTTGACAGGACTGAATAGAGCTATTTATCTGCAAACATGAGCTATTCCTCAAGAAGGAAAAATGACCCAAAGGCAATTTAAAGGGTCATCAGAACTACTGCCTCAGTTTCAATAGGCCACACAGCCTCTGCCAGGGGTTTGGGGGCTAGATCTCCTGGCGGAGCCTTTGGAGCAGAACCCCAGCCTAAAGCTGTAGGGGTGATGCTGCCACCCCAGCGGACCTGGCAGGCAGAGTATTAAACTAAAGAGGATTATTGTTGAGCCTTAAGATCTAATAAACTTTGCCTTGTTAGATTTTGGACTTGCTTGGAACCTACCACCCCTTTCTTCTTTTTGATTTCCCCCTTTTAGAGGGGACTGTCTACTCTATGCTTCTCCCACCTTTGTAGTTTGGAAACACTTTGATTTCCCAAGTTCACATCTGGAGAGGAATTTTACCTCAGGAAGAATTGTACCTTGAATCTCACCCATATCTGACTTAGAAGATATTTAAATGAGACTTTGGAATGAGTTAAGAGTTTTGGAGTGGTTGGGATAGAATGTGTATTTTTCATGTGAGGACATGAATTTTGGAGGCCGGGAGCAGAATACTCTGGACTGTATTGCGTCCTCCCAAAATTCCTATGTTGAAACTCTAACCTCCAATGTGACTGTATCTGGATAGGGCAGGACTTTTAGGAGGTAATGTTGAGTAAGATCATATGGTGGAGTCCTAAACTGATAGGATTGGTGACCTTATAAGGTGATGAAGAGAGGAAAATCTCTCTCCATGAGGATTCATCAAGAAAGGCCTTATGAGCACCCAATGAGAAGGCAGCTGTCTGCAAGGAAGAGAGCTCTCATCAGAACCAGACCATGCTGGCAGACATGCTAATTTCAGACTTCTAGCCTCTAATACTGTGAGAAAATTGTTTTAATTCTATGCTCTTTTATTATTGCCACCCAAGCAGACTAAGATTTAAGTGTATGTTATGTTTATAACAAAATAGTAAGTATCGTTTTAGCAATAGCAACCAGAAGAATTGCAAACAGAAATACACTGGGCTTTGTCTTTATTCAGAGTCCTATAGTTTTTAAAAGTTCTTTATGAAATCCTATTGTATATGATGCCTGGTAACACTGATATTCATCACGTATAACCGCCACCAATTTTATGATTAGAGCAAACTGAATATAAAATGATGAGTACTTTTTGATAACGACTACACTAATAAAAATATATGCATTAAAGCCCTAACCAGTAAGATAGTTACAATGTTATCCTACACTAATCATTTAAAATTAATGTTATATAATTAAGATGACCATATGCCTGATTTGCCAGGAAGAATCCTGGTTTATGTCCACAGCCCTGGTGTAATTATCAGCAGTGCCCACTTCCACTCTCAAAAAGTCCTGGCAAAGTATGGTTAGTCTATTCACAGGCAATTACATAGTAATTATATATTTCACATTTTATATATTTGGTGTTCAGTCTGGGAAAGAAAACATGGTTGTCACAGTATATAATAAATTATTTAAATAATTTTCTTCCACTGGGAACCAAAGTAAATTTTGTGAATGAATTGAGTACTAAGAAGAAGCAGGTGCTAAAACTTTTAGATTATTTTTAAACAACTCAATCCAAAATTTTAATTTATTTAAAGTGTTAAGATTATTCAAAAGAAAATGTAGATACACCTAGAATTCTAGGATAAATAACACCATTTTTCAAAAATGTAAAGATAATTACCTGTGAGCTTATTGACTTGACTAGTCCAGAAGATACATGTTCCAGATCATTTCTAAATGAAATTACAGTTGCAAAGTCTTCCTATAACATTATAAAATAAATTTAAAATAGCCTTGGTTGGATGACTCGGTTGGAGCATCATCCTGTATACCAAAAGGTTGTGGGTTTGAGCTCATCAGGATGTGTGCGGGAGGCAACCAATTGGTATCTCTCTCGTATCATTGTTTCTCTCTCCCATCATTGTTTCTCTCTCCCTTGCTTTCCCTCTATAAAATCAATAAATATATCCTTGGGTTAGGATTAAAAGTAAAAAAAATAAATTATGAACAAAAGAATGGCTTCGATTTTAGAACTGAGGTCACTAAAATCAGATTGGCCATCTAAATGTGTATCCTACCCATAAAACTGAATATAATGATATGCTGACTCAGCATGCTAGGTTTCCTTTGTAACAATAAAGCAGGTCATTTTAAAATTATCAAAGCTACATTTAAGGGGAATACAAAAGGAATGTAAAAAATAAAAATCTTTTCTTCCTAGACAATTAGCAAAGAGGAAAAAACTGCATGATTAGCCATGTGAAATAAGCCTTCCACATTTGCAAAATATAATACCTATATCATCGCTACTGAATGTTACTAAAAATGAGAACAGGGCACAATATAATTGTAGAACACTGCTTTAGAAAAACTCTTTCCAGGAATCATATTAAGTATATATACAGTTCACTCTTATATTCCTGCTCCATTTATGCCATAGTGTATGTTTATATATTTTAATGAGCCTACTACTTGTACACATTGCATCTCACAGAATCAGTACATATAGGAGTCTGAACAGAAAGTATTCAGCCATGTAATATGAAAAATAGATACATTTATTGAAGAAGATACAAGATACATTGCACATAGGACAATGATGCCCCAGTCCCCTTCAAAGTAGGCATCTTGGGACCTCACAGTTCTCCCACCATCTCTTCCACTGTTCAAAACACTCCGCAAAATCCTTTGTTGGAATCGCCATCAACTGCCCCACCATATTTTCCTGAATCTCATCAACAGTCTGAAATCTCTTCCCTTTCAAAGGTGATTTTAGTTTTGGGAAAATCCAGAAGTCACAGGGCACCAAATCTGGGTTGCTGATCTTTGTTGACTGCAGTCCCTACACATTCAACACTGTCAGATGTTCTGCTGGTTGCAGGCCTTCCAGAACATGGATCACTTTCCACAGATTCTCGACCAACTTTGAAGCATTTGTGCCACACTTTTATTTGCATTGCACTCATTGCACCGTCCCTGAAAACCTTCCGAATCATCCAAATAGTTTCCATGGGGGAATGCTCAAGCTTGATGAAAAATTTGACACAGGTTTTTGCTCTACTCAGTCATTTTGAATGCAATGGCCACACAGTACACATGCTCACTCAATGGCATCCACAGCTCCAAATGAAGTGAAGTCATTTCATTGCTCACATATGCGCATTCCAGTCCACTCTCCTTGGCTGCCAGGTTACACGGATTTCAGGCAAACCGTTCTCATTATATTGGCAATGGCTAGACTTTTTTCAGACAGTCCTCATATATATATACATATACACAGAAACACACACATACACGTACACTCTGAGACTAGTCTTTGGATTCTTGCTCTTCCTCTGATTCTCGTGACCGTTTCTGGGAATTCAATGAACCTTCTGTTTGCACTGAAGATGCAGGGGTAACAATAGCATCTCTAAATCCCTGTGGCTGCAAGATGAAAAAATATGCAAGTATGCTTTAAGAACATCTAAATAACGACTGGTCTTCCAAACATTTTAACTAATTTATAAGAGAGCTACTTTATTCTTGGAATAGAAGTTATCAACCATTGTGAATGAAGAGGATAAATGTCCAAGCCAGGGCTGTACTAAAGTATCCTATATCTAGATTATTTTATACATATTTATACATACACATACACACAGAAATAACATTGCATTACAAAAATGTTCTCTAAAAGAAAACCCTAACAAACTTCATGGTGACACTACTGGAAGAGGTGAAAGGAAATAACATGTAATAATTACTTAGGTGTTTTACAAACTTATTTTCACAATTAAATACTCTAAAATAAAGTTTTCTAATTAGAATACTTTAAATGCGCCTAGGTAGAGCAAAGACTAAGTAGATAGCTCAGTTTCAGAATCTCTATTTCTGTATCTGTCCTTAAAATATGAGATGCCAAGAATATATTTGGCTCAAAACTATTGATAAATATGCATATTTTAGTCAAAATGTATGTTCTACGATGTACAGTTATAGGAAAATTAACATTTTAAAGTGGGATATATTTGGTGGCTATGACAGGTCTATAATATCTACAGACCAAAATGAGTAAGACTGATAGTTTGTCTCATGAAAACCTTTAACAATTTTTACCTTAAAAATATTTAATATCCTGCCCTGGGTGGTGTGGCTCAGTGGAATTAATATCAGCCTGCAAACCAAAGGGTCATTAGTTGGATTCCCAGTCAGGGCACATGCCTGGGTTGCAGGCTGGGTTCTCAGTAGGGAGCATGCAGGAGGCAACCACACACTGATGTTTCTTTCCCTCTCTTTCTCCCTCCCTTCTCTTCTCTCTAAAAATTAATAAATAAAATCTTTAAAAATATGTATTTACTATCCTGACATTACATATGGCATAGAACACACTACCCTACAAATAACTATTTCCTCAGTTCTTAAAAATAAATTTCAGTCCAATTGTGACTAGTATATTGTGTGTCTGTGTGAATATAGTGTGTGTGTATATAGTGATATTTTGGGGATGATTTCAAGTATCCAAATCTGTCCTCAAATTGGCTTGCTGCCTACAGAAGTTAACAGAAACAATTTATAAGTACTTTCTTAAGATAATTATTGCCTACCAACACCAAAATCACACTCTTAATCAAGTAATACTAACTGTGATTTGAAACAGTACTGTAGACTCCTTCTGGCTTGGTGATTTATACAATGTTGCCAACCTGTTTAGAGAAAAAAAAACACAAATGCATGATCTTAATTAATTAGTTCAGATGACTGATTTGATAATATAAATTTATAGTTTTTTAATATAATTCAATTATTTTGTTTTCTAAGGACACAGAAAGCAAAAAAAACAGAAGTACTCCTTTCAAACAATAGCAACATGTATGCATGCAGTAATTGTTACATATATTAACAAAAGACTTGTTTATATAAGTGAAATTCTAAAGCAACCTAAAAGTCCAATGACTGATTCAAATAAACCAGGAATTTTCAAACAGTGTGCCACAAGAATTTTTAAAACATGTAATATCTGCTTATTTAGTCAGGAGCATGACCTCTTTTACCTCAGATTGTCAAATAAACAAATTAACAACAGCCAATAAAACAATAGCTATCTGGTGTGAATGAATCAAAAGTGTACCTATTTTTTTGTCAGATTGGCAAAAAATGGGTATTTTGATGTTGCAGAATTTTAGTAATTAGTTTATGCGTGCCATGAGCTAAAAAAGGTTAAATATTGCTGAAATAAACTATTTTGTACATGATGAGATACTATTTTTGCTTAAGAAAATATAGTGGAAGAAAATATTTAATGATAGGGAAATATTAAAAATATAAAAGTTATGCTGTATGATATTGCATTTATGAGTATGTATACACATATACAGAAAAATTACTAGAAGGCTACAATTAAAAAGCCATGTTGTTATTACATGGTAAAGTGGGTTTTTTTGTTGTTTATCTATATTTTTTAAACTTTCTGCAGTAACTGTGGCTTTTTGGGGGTGTTGTAAGTATTAAGATAATTTCTTGGGATATACATAAGGAACATACATTCATAATATACTAATACAAATAAGCTAGCAAGGCACAGTGTTTCAAAATAATTATGTCCAGAAATATCACTGTCATGACAGAACAAGATCTGTTTAGGCAGGATCTCATTATGTACTCTACAAAATAAATAACATAAAACTTAAGCTTAAAGTAGTTGCAAAATAAAATTCTAGGCTATTACTATGTTCAAATACTATAAAAGCAACAAATATAAGCAAAAACTTTTAAAGTGCCTTTTAAAATTACCTTAAAAGTGATATTACCTATTCACAATAGCCAAAAGCTAGGAGCAATCCAAGTGTCTTGACAGATGAACGTATAAACCAAATGTGGCATATACATATAAAGCAATATTATTCAGTGTTAGAAAGGAAAGAAATTCTAACACATGCTATAGTAAACCTTGAAGGCATTGTGCTAAGTGAAATAATGTCAGTCAAAATAGGACAAATTTTGTATGATTCTACTTATTTGAGGTGCCTAGAGTAGTCAAATTCATAGAGTAAGGAGTAGAATGGTGGTTGCCCAGGGCTGGTGGGAGGGGAGAATGGAGAATTAGTGTTTAATGGGTACAAAGTTTCAGTATAGGAAGATGAAAAAGTTCTGGAGATGGGTGGTGGTGATGATTATACAATAATGTGAATATACTTCATGCCACTGAACTGCAAACTTAAATGGTTGAAATGGTAAGTCTTGTGTATACTTTACTACAATTAAAAAAAACTGATATAACTGCACTTAGAGAAAAACAATAAACTCTCAGAGTTAAAAGGGTCATTTATTTACATACAATACAATGTTGACTTGTTTTCAAAGACAACTCAAAAAGGACACCTTGGTTTATATTTGTTGCTCTATTAATTTTGAAATTGCCCCTCTACTCAGGCACCATTCAAAAGAGAAGCCATCAGAGATCGTGGTCCATTAGCTCAATATTTTAGGTTTGTACTTTCAAGGATGAAAACAGCAGAATCCAAAATGTCATTTACTCTGTAACTGTAACTGTATGCATAAATAAAATAACTGGTAAGTAATATATAAGAATAGCTTTGATAGGGAGTGAGTATAAATTTTTACAATGCTTTTAGAATTGATATTCCATCTTTAATACAAAATATAATAAAAACAGAAGCATCGTATATATTTTTTAAAGATGTATTTTATTTATTTTTAGAGAAATGGAGAGGGAAGGAGAATGAGAAGGAAACATCAATATGTGGTTACCTCTTGCACGCCCCCTACTGGGGACCTGGCCTGCAATCCAGGCATGTGCCCTGACTGGGCGTTGAAACCAGCGACCCTTTGGTTCATAGGCCGGTGCTCAATCCACTGAATACACCAGCCACAGCAAAGCATCATATATTTTAACCCACTTTATTAAAAAATCTCTTTGTGATTCAGTATAATAAAAATTAGCTAACCTGAAAAATTAGTATCTAATACCATGTTCAAAAAGGGACCTAGTTCTGACTTTTCTAAAAAAAAAAAAGCGAAAAAATAAATAAGCTTTAAGAAGCATTTACACGTTCATTAAGAATCCTATAGTCAAATGGGCATTAAAAGTGTTCAGGTTGAAAATCTTCCTTAAATTTCCAAGGAAAAATAAAATTGTATATATCATGTCTGCATCTCAAGAGATCTTTTCAAACAACAAACTAAACCAAAGAATCACTTGGCTCATGGCCCCAGTGGAGATGAAGCTTAACATATGGCTGAACTACATAGTTTAGGTCAAAAAGAAATAAGACAGAAGCACAATTTGTGCTCCAAAGCTAAGTACACATATGAAACGCTATGTGGGGGTGTTGCTATGTTACTCCACTCTACCACCAGATCTTCTTGGCAAACAGTGGTATAATTCTGAACAATCTCAGTCTCATATTATCATGAATATGTAAATTGAAGGAAAACCTGTATAATATACAGGATAGAGACAAAAGTATTTCTTTTAACAACTGTTAGAATGTTACACCATTATTAGTCAAAGGGTAAAAATCAAGTATTGCTGGTGAAGAACGGGGACTAGGTCATGAGATGCGATACTTAAATTCAATTCTATATATACATCTCAAAGTTTTTAGTTTTCTGCTCAAACTGAAAGTCTTCATTTTCATAACAATTTTTCCCCAATGTGAATTTCTATTTCCATTCTTTCAAGATAAATTAAAATTTAAAGCACATACAATATTTCACGCAACTTTAATGACTTGAAGATAGTTGGTTTCAAACAATGAAAAATAAAACCATTTTAATTCTATTAAATGAGGTCAACTTCTTCTGGTTATAATAAAGTGTGCACATTACTCTATCTATCTATCATCTATCTATCTATCTATCTATCTATCTATCTATCTATCTATCTCCTGGGGAAAAACCAGTTTGTAAAAAAAGGATTTTACCTTAAAAAGAGGATAAAAGCTATAACTTCAGATTTGCTAGAAATTAATACAATACTAGAATTACATTCTAGAAACAGCAATTATAGGAGAAAAAGAATGGACTCTATCATAGTCAGCTATAAAGTGTGGATGCCACTACCTACTTCATAGAGTTATTTGGAAAATAAAATGAAATTTTATATACATATAGTGCTTAGCATAATACAGGACAGTTAATAAATATTTAATAAATGGTAAATATTAGCCCTGTCTGGTGTGGCTCAATGGATTGAGCACGGGCCTGTGAACCAAAGGGTCATCGGTTCGATTCCTGGTCAGGGCACATGCCTGAATTGCAGGCCAGGTCCCCAGAGGGAGGTATGCGAGAGACAACCAAATCTCTCACATAATTATGTTTCTCTCCCTCTCTTTCTCCCTCCCTTCCTGTCTCTCTAAAAGTAAATAAATAAAGATTTAAAAATCTTTAAAAAATTAAATGGTAGCTATTATTTGTCAGTTAATCTTATGGTCTTTGGTCTTCTCACTGTTAATAATAGGTATAGATTCTTCAGAGTTACTGAAGGGATAATATAAAATGTTGTACATAAAATGCCCAGTTAAATACCTAACACAAGCAAGCACTCACTAAAATGATAGCATGGGATAGAGTAAAATTTTCATAGAACAGTTTTCCCCTAAATCTATTTAATGCTCTACATTATTCTCTAATTTCTTGGAAAAAATTAGTAAGAAGCTGAAGTCATAAAATGGTTAACTCTTAAAAATTAAGCTTGATTTTCTGATCTTGAAGGTACCTAACCAATGCTAACTTACAGAATTTCTAAAGGAGGTAAACTTCTTCTGATGCATGCATAAAAAGATGAAACATCTTGCTCTGCTCCTATTATTTTCCTCATTTCTTAGATGTGTTCTACCAGTGAATAGTTAATAGAACAATAGTGGAAAACTATTATTGTATGCTAGCTCAAGAGAAATTCCTAAGATAATTAGTGGCATGCGTTTTGCAGAAAACCTAAATCTCGGAAAGTATAAGCAGTATGTTCAAAAGAATCATCTGGAGAAACTGCCAAATTTTTACAATAGGGTATGTTACTGAGAAAAAATTTCTTTTTGTGAATCCACTGTACAGTGACTTATTTACAGAACTGGGGGATGGGAGTCAATTTTAAAGCACTATGTATTACAGAAAAAAAAGAAGTCTCACTTGAGCTCTGGAAAGGCCATCATTAAAAGAGACACAAACTGCAGGAGTTAGTTGCAGCAGATGTATGTGTGACTGGTTCTGCTATGAGCTCAGAGTCAATAAAACCTAACTTGGTGAGGCATGATTTTTTTCACTTTGTAGAAGAACAAAGAAATGCAGATAAAGAAAGAGACAATATCACTGACCAGACCCAATATGTATTTAAGTAATCCCTTTTTCCACCTTTGCCCACACACTGTCTCAATTTCTCCCTTTTATTAGAGTATTTCAAAACCAAGTAATGTAGGTTATACCAATTAATCTCAAAGCAGAGAGGCTGGCATAAATCTGACATTTCTAAAAGTGTGGAATAAAAGACTCTGCAGCTTTCAATTGTCTAAAGAAAATAAAAGCTGGTTTGTTCACTGGCTCAGCAGCTTTAAAAACAAATACAAAGGTTTCGTGCTGTCACAGCTTTATTTTAAAGAACAATACCAATGAAAGTCAGGGAAGTAACTAGATAACAAATGCAAGATACAAAAATACAAGGGAAAACAAAAGCAGACAGAATTTCATACAAGAAATATGTTAAGCAACTAGGAAGAACCACCCTATTTTCCATATAAATTAGTCCTAAAGCTAACCTTTAGTCCTGATTTTATTCTTCTTTCAATCCCTTCCAGGAACAGAGTACCCACCTCCATAAGTGGTATTTGATTTTCTATGAGCTTTAGAAGGTACATTCCTTGGACATCTATTCATTTCAGGTGCACCCCATTATTTAAATATTCCAAAGAATTTCCTATGTAGCTAAACATGCAGATAAAAACTTGTTTCTGTTTTTGCTCTAGGTGATTAAGGACAAGGTAACAAAAGCTTTATTTAGTTCATGGGGTACTGTATATTTCATCCAATGGACTAGCGCTAAGAAACTAATAAGTGTTCAGTGTTATTAGCCTGATATTCAGAATTATTAACTTGTTTCTATACTGACCTTTGCTTTTGATCCCAATGAAAGATCAGCCGAATTGTCGCAGCATGTCCCCAACTTTCCCCTGAGAAAAAAAGAACATAATTATATATTGCCTTACTGACTAGGTTGTAAGTCTCTCAGAGCGCCTCTGATCAAATACAGTTTTACTTTGCTAATATAACGTAACATGAGTATACTTGGTTTTTAAAAACCTGGTATGTGGATAACATCCTGAGATTAATGGATTTTTACAGATCTAAGGCAATACTGAAGATCAATATCTTCTATTTGCTTTTAGAAAACTTTATAGTTTAACATATTTGTCAATCTTCCACCTATCAGGACTACTAACATATTTCTGACTATCAGAAAAAAGCAAGAACTCTGACAGAATATCCTTAAAAGATTTTAGTAGAAACAAATCTTGAAGCATTGTATTCTAACAAAAACATGACCAAGGTTAGGAACAAAATCATTAATATATTCACTGTAGTGTAACTTGTATTTGAATAGACTCACCCTTCCTCCTGCCTAAGACAGTGGGCTTTCTAAGGTAAGAATCATCATATGAATATTATATGTTCAGTACCTGACCCAGCAGCTGCTATATAGTAAATGCTGAATTAATGTTTAACTGAAAGGATGAATCAGTATCTAAGGGCACAGTGTTCCATATTAAGATTTATCAGTGAATAAGACAGATAAACTCACTGCTTTAAGGAGTTTACAATACTCAATAAGCATCAAATGAAAGAGGCAGAGAAAATGTATTTAACCAAAAATATTTATCTGATTTATTACCCACCCAATGCTGGTATCAGCAAAGCCTGATTTCTATCAATTTTTGTTGTCATCTGATTAGTTAAAATTACCTACAAAACAAAATGTGAGAAAATTAGATAGGTATCCTGTAATACTTATCAAGTAAATAGTCCTGTGGAAAACTTTTGTAATAATTTTTTTAAAACTTACCCATAAAAATGAGTAGTTATCTGAAAACATGAGTCTATTGAACATAAAACTTCTTTTTTTTTTTAACAGATAGGAACAAAGAAATTCTCACTATGAAAATGGAAGAACAGCCCTGACTGGTGTGGTTCAGTTGTTTGGGCATGTTCCGCAAAGCGAAGGTCACCAGTTCGATTCCCAGTCAGGGCACATGCCTGGGTTTCGGTTTCAGTAAAGCTAGAGACGAAACCAATTGATGTCTCTCACATCAATGTTTTTCTCCCTCCCCCTCTATCTATAAATAAATAAATAAATAAATAAGGTTTTTTAGTGGAAGAATAAAAATATAATAAGATAATACATACAGGTCTAAAGAGACTATGCGCAATAACTTCATAACTTGGAGAATTAGGAAAATCCTCACTTTTAAAATTAAGTTTTGCATAAGCCAATAGGAACAACCAGTCCAACAGCAGCAACATCAGTAGTGGTAGTAAACATTTTTGAGTACTTAATGCATGCCAGAAACTATGCTAAGTGCTTTACCTTCATTATCTTAGCTAATTTCCACAACTACTCTATGAATGAGGTATTATTATTTTTGTTATTATTCCGGTTTAACACATGAGAAATCAAAAGTGTAGAAAGACGGAAACTGCGTTTTTAGCACTGTTGCCTCTCTGGAATTATTTATTCAAAAGAATATAGAATCTTTACTAAATAACTCAATACTTACATTTTAAGGGAAGAAACATATAGAATTATGATTTATGATTTACAGAAATAAAAGAGAAACTAAGGCAAAGAATTATTAGAAGAAAGCTAAAATAAAAGAACGTACAATATAAGTAGAAGAACTGAGGAAAAAAAATAAAAGCCAATAATCAAGTCAAATGACCCCAAATTATGACTATGTTAGTCTGCTGATAATAGATACAGGTGTGCTTTTATTACAGGTGGCTCTAAAGGCTAAAAATATTGCTAATTCTTTTGGACTAAATAGTGGCCTATAGAAAAGATCCCATATTTTTAAAGTAGTAATTTTAAAGTAGAGAAAATGAAAGTGTTTAAGGCTGACCTAATCAGTAAAAGTCAGGTTATCTGGTACCATTTTATCTAAAAATTCTCCAGAAATTGTTATTTTAAATATTCTTCCAATACTACTGGATACTACTGCAAGCTGTCACTGATAAAGAACTTCTATGAATAGCAATGAGAAAAGGTATCCACTTTGAAAGTCATTAGTTTCATAGGAAAAATGAGAAAGAAAAGGCTGTTTGGCTATTCCCACCACAGTGGTAACATCCTAAAATTTCTGTTTATCTACAAAGGAAAAATCTGTGATCCACCTAGATCTCAATTAGGCACCAACTGGATGACATGACTTTCTTCTAGTTCCTCTCCCCTTAAGTGCCATCATGGCTTCCTCATGTGTTACCTCAGGCCAGGAATCCTAAAACAAGCTAAGAAGGAATTTAAACTGGTAATTAACTTTATGACTAACTGGCATCCCTAACATGCTGAATAATATAAATGCCCTTTACTGTACATACTACCAAGTGTTTAAGCTCTAGCAACTGAGATAATTACTTATACCAACGCTTTCTTGTTAGAGGTGCACTATCCAATTCGGCAGCCATTAGCCACAAATAGCTTTTTAAAACTAAATTATAAAACTAAAAATTCAGTTCCTCAGTAGTACCACCCATATTTCAACTGCTCAAGAGCCGTACAACTACTGTATTAAACTGAGCATTTTCCTCTTTGCAGAAAGTTCTGTCAGACAGGTTTAGGGAGTAGTTTATCCATTACATATCTCGAGGACAATGTAATAAACATACTGCTTACCAGCTGTTCAACATCCCAAAATTAGAATTTGCACTACTAGCAAGTATTTATAAAATCACACTACTTCTGCAAAAATGTTGGGTTTACCAGGGTCCAAATGAAAATTATTCTGTAGGAACAGAGTGAGTCTTTAAAATAGTGAAGTAACAATCACTTTAAAATAATTAACTTCATTGCTTTAAAAACACTCTGCTACCTAAATGTCCTTCAGCTGATGAATAGATAAACAAATGTGGTATACTGAGAAAATACTAAAGTATTTGGTCATAAAAACACATGCCACAACATGGATGAATCTTGAAAATGTTATGCTAAATAAAAGCCAGACATAAAAGACCACATATTTCATTATTCTACTTATAGAAAATATCCAGAAAAGACAAATCCATAGAGACAAAAAGCAGACAGGGAGAGTGCACTGGGGAGTGACAGCTAATGGGAAAGGGATTTCTTTTGTGGATGATGGGAATGTTCTAAAATCAGGTAATCAGTGATGCTTGCACAATTCTGAATATACTAAAAACCACTGATCTGTACACTTTAAAAGGGTGAATTTTCCCTGCCTGGTATAGCTCAGTGGATTGACTGTTGGCCTGCAAACCAAAGGGTCACTGGTTCGATTCCCCAGTCAGGGCACATGCCTGGGATGCAGGCCAGGTCCCCAGTAGAGGCATGCGAGAGGCAACCACACATTGATGGTTCTCTCCCTTTCTTTCTCCCTCCCTTACCCTCTGTCTAAAAATAAAATAAATAAAATATTTTTTAAAAATAAAAGGGTGAATTTTATGGTATGTTAATTATATCTTAATAAAACTATCAAGCATTTCTGTTAAAAATCAAATAAATGCCATCTCTAAAAGGACTCTTTCCACATCACTTTGGTAAAAATTTAAAAGAATCAAAGTTGGTAAAGACTTGGAAAAACCAAGAATTCCCATTCATTGCTGTAGAAAACATACTTTGAGAACATGCTTTCTGAGGGTAATTTGATAATATATAACAAAATGTTTAAAATAGAGCTATTCCTTTGGCTTAATATTTTTAGAAATAACTGGTTGAATGGACAAAGAAGTATATATATAAAGTTACTGATTTCAGTGGGTTTTTTTGTTTTTTAAGATTTTACTTATTTTTAGAGAGAGAGAGGGGAAGGAAGGGAGAAAAAGAGAGAGAGAAACATCAATGTGTGAGGAAAACGTAGATTGGTTGCCTCTTGCATGCCCCCAACTGGGGCCCTGGTCACAGCCCAGGCAAATGCCCTAGCTGGAAATCAAACCAGGGACCCTTCTGATGGCTGGACGGAGCTCAACGCACTGAGCCACACCAGCCAGGGCTGATTGCAGTGTTTTAAATGGTGAAAAACCAGAGTCAACATTAAAGACAATCAATAAGGAAGTGGTTAAAAAAACTTCTATAATCATACAACAAAATACTATATAGCTGTTAAGAAAAGGTACACTTATATAGTAGTATATATGGAAAGATGTTCACATTAAGTGAACAAAATATTGCTTTGCATAATAGCTTGTATAATGTGATCTCACTTTTGAAAACATGTTTATGTATGCATAAACTAAGTTTGGAAAAATATGTATACCAAGTTCACCAATAATCATCCCTGGATAACAGATAATTGCTTACTTTCTACATCTTGTTGGTTTAGAATTTTTTACAGCAAGCACATAACTTAAAATTATAAACTGTATTTATCATCATAGGTCATACATGCTTTTATACCTGCTAATCAGCAAATGAAAAATCAAGCAATGAAGAATTTATAAAGAAAGAATGCACTCAGTCCCAGAAAATCCTATCTCTAGAAGTAGCCACTGTTAATGCTCTGGTCCTTTTGATATGTTTCTTCACAGATGTAAGTATAAATGCTCATATATAATTTTTATTTTTCTCAAAAGTGGACCTATGGAATATATTGTTAAGCAACTTGATTTTTTTCACTTAATTATATACCTGAATATATCTTGTTCCATGTTAGTAAGCATACATTTACATTACTCTCCTTAAACACTGCATAGTATTTTGTGTTATTGTTTGGGTTTGTTTGTTTTTAAACAGAAAAGATAAAGCTATTTCTGTTAAAAACAAAAACCTAAGGAACTATTAGTCTTGAGTGCCCCCTACTGGGGGCTCTTCATTGACATTAACAGAATGCATAAAATTATGAATTAATGGCAAGAAATAATTCAAAGACAGGACACTATGCTTTTCAGTGCATGGCAAAAAATATCTAATAACTCAAAAGAAAAGATGTATATTTTCCAATGATCTTATCAAGGAATTCTTTATGTACTTATGATGTATTACAGGCATGTGATAAGTACTCAGAATAAGGAAAAGAAAATCAAGTTAAGCAGTCTGATTTCCCATCGCCCTCAAAGACAAGTGTGTCAGTGGTGGGATATGGGTGCAGAGTGGAAAGTGCTGGCAAAAAGGCAGTAAAAAAAAAATTTTTTTTTAAAGTTTTTACCTCACTCCTTTTAATCTCTTCACTTTTGACTTTTTACCTCTCTCCTCACATTTCAAATCCAGAAGAGTTAGCTACATTTCAAAACTAGAAGAATTAGCTCTACCTCTAAATACTTGGTTGTTTACAATGTGTAATTTTCCTATCCCTCTGAGTCTGTGATTATACACAGAGTTAAAGAAAAAATGGGAGTGTTAGAAGAGCTTACCTAAAACATATCAAATATATTTAGACAGACACTGTAATTACTAAAGGTGGTATTTCTTCATCAGAGTCCCTTTCTTTTTTTTTAAGATTTTATTTATTTATTTTTAGAGAGGGGAAAGAAGGGAGAAAAAGAGAGGGAGAGAAACATCAATGTGTGATGTGACCTGGCCCACAACCCAGGCATGTGCCCTGACTGGGAATCAAACCAGTGACCCTTTGCTTCACAGTCCGGCGCTCAATCCACTGAGCCACACCAGCCAGGGTCAGAGTCCATTTTTAAAATATGGCATCTGCATTATGCCTGTTCTTTTCCAGGAAAACTGATAACACTTATGACTGGAATTAATTTTTTATAATAACCGAACCGAAACAAAGGTACATTTAAAACTTTGTCTATATTATTTGCTTTTATTCAGGCAAATTCTATTCTGCTATTTCCAGAAATTAATATTTGATACAATAGTATTAATTTTAATACAAAAGTCTCTTGACTAATTATACTTACAGCTAATCTGTGATTATTTGCAAGGTTGATCATCTGCTGGGCTAGGCCATTTAGTAATCGAGTACGAAGGGATAGGTCATCAAGGTCATGACGAAAAGGAAAAGCAATACCATCCACTACCACTAATCGAACCTAAATACAAAAGAGATGATATTAGGTTTGGTATTAAAAATAAAATTGTATCAAAAAAGCATAGCCCACTGCATTAAAAAAACCTTAAAATCCAGTGTTCTATTTTCAACTCTACAAAGATTTTATTTTGGATAATTATGTATCTATTCACCCAATGCTTTTTGCACTAGTCACCAATAGTTAAAATGTACTCTGTTTGATCATTTATCCCCTTAAAAAAGTAATTCAGACTTCCGGCCAAGAAGGAAGCATAGGTAGATAAACTTTGTCTCCTCACACAATCAAAAGAAAGATAACAACAAATTTAAAAACAAAAAATAGCCACAACTGCCAGAAAATCAAACTGTATGGAAGTCCGACAACCAAGGAGTTAAAGAAACATTTATTCAGACAGGTAGGAGGGGCAGAGATGGGCAGCTGGGGCAGAGAGGATGTGTGGAAAGGCTGTGGTTGGCAGGCAGGGATGGGAAAGACAGTGGCTGGTGGACTGGGCGGTCCCACATTAGCGTGCAGATAAACTGGGAGGAACATCTGGGGACTGAGAGAGACCATGCAACCCAGGGCTCCAGTGCAAGAAAAGAAAGCCTCAAAACCTATACCGGTAAAAACCTGTGGGGGCTGCAGCAGCGGGAAAAACTGCCTGTCTCACAGGAGAGTTTGTTTGAGTGACCCAAAGGGTCTTAGAACGTAAACAACCCACCCACCCAGGAATCAGCAACAGAAGGGCCCAATTTGCTTGTGGGTAGCAGGGGAAGTAACTGAAAGCCGGCCAAAAGCCAAGCATGCGGCATTGTTCCTCAGACCCCTCCCCCACATACAGCACCACAGGGCAGTGACCTGGGTTGCCCCATCCTGGCGAATACCTAAGGCTCCGCCCCTCACAATGTAATAGGCACACCAAGACAAAAAAATATGGCCCAAAGGAAAGAACAGATCAAAGCTCCAAAAATAGAACTAAGTGATTAAGAAAGAGCCAACCCAACAGATGCAGAGTTCAAAACACTGGCAATCTGGATGCTCACAGAATTGGTGGAGTATGGTTGCAAAATGGAGGAAAAAGGGAAGGATGTGGAAAGTAAAATAAAGAAAAATATACAGGGAACCAACAGTGAAGGGAAGGAAACCGGGACTCAAATCAACGATTTGGGGCAGAAAGAAGAAATAAACATTCAACCAGAACAGAATGATGAAACAAGAATTCAAAGAAATGAGGAGAGTCTGAGGAAACTCTGGGACAACTTTAAACGTTCCAACATCTGAATCACAGGGATGCCAGAAGGAGAAGAGGAAGAGCAAGACATTGAAAACTTATTAGAAAAAATAATGGAGAACTTCCCCAATCTGGCAAAGGAAATAGACTTCCAGGAAGTCCAGGAAATTCAAAGAATCTCAAAGAAGTTGGACCCAAGGAAGCAAACACCAAAGTGCATGATAATTATATTACCCAAAATTAAAGATAAGGACAGAATCTTAAAAGTAGCAAGAGAAAAGGAAAGAGTCACCTACAAAGGAGTTCCCATAAGACTCTCAGCTCATTTCTCAAAAGAAACCTTACAGGCAAGAAGGGACTGGAAAGAAGTATTCAAAGTCATGAAAGACAAGGAACTACATCCAAGAATACTGTATCCAGCAAAGCTATCATTTAGAATGGAAGGGTAGATAAAGTGCTTCCCAGATGGAGTCAAGTTAAAGGAGTTCGTCATCGCCAAGCCCTTATTCAATGAAATGTCAAAGGGACTAATCTAAGAAAAAGATCAAAAAACTATGAACAGTAAAATGACAACAAACTCACAACTATCAACAACTGAACCTAAAAAAATTAAAAACAAACTGAGCAAACTGCTAGAACAGAAACAGAATCACAGAAACGGAGATCACATGGAGGGTTACCAGCAGGGAGAGCGGGGAGAATGGGGAAAAAGGTACACGGAATAAGCATAAATGTTACATACAAAATAGACAGGTGGAGGTTAAGAATAGTATAGGAAATGAAGAAGCCAAAGAACTTTATGTATGACCCACGGACATGAACTAAGTGGGGGAATGCTGGTGGGAGGGGATTGCTGGGTGGAGAGGAATAAAGGGGAGGAAAAAATCAGACAACTCTAACAGCATAATCAATAAAATATATTTTTAAAAAGTAATTCAGCAAAATGAAAAATGAGCATTTACAATTTTCTTATCAGTTGCCACTATATGAGCGGAGACCCCCCAAAACCTGGAATTATCTTCTGGAGGGTGGTCTCCTTGTAGTAGAGGCCTCCCCCGCTAGGTGAGTGTTCTAGGAACCCATCTGCATCATTGCACCAGCTGGCATGTTGTCAGAGGCTTTGGTTCAGCTTCATTGAATTGTTTCGAAGACTCTTTCAAGGCATTTTGCCCTTGTCGTCATAGGTGATTTACAGCCCACCTGCCCACACCACACTGAGTGTTCAGCCGTTTTCGACCAAAAACAGCATGACCCCCTGCCCCGCCCTCCCTATTCACCCAATCTTGCCCAGAGAGGCTTTTTTGTTTGTTTGTTTCCCTGGGAGAAAAACGTCCTCTAAAAAAGCAGAAGACATAAAACAGAACGGTAGAAGGCCCAAAAAGGCATCAAAAATGATGAGTTTTTCTGATAAGTTCAAAAACTGTTTTGAGCAGTGGAAAAAAATCTGCATCAAATGGAGAAAACTTTGAAGGTGACTGAAGCTGAAACATATAAGAATAAATACACTGCTTTTTATAAATAAATTCTGGGGGTTTTTGGGTCCCTCCCCCTTGTACACAGTCTTTACAGGGGTATTTTTACATCAATAAAAATCACTTTTGAAGGTTTAGTTAAACAAATTTCTTAATTAAATACATCACTTTTACCTTCAGGGTTCTTTTTATGTTAAAAACACCCTTCAAATATTAAATTATAATAGCTGCTTCAAACAATTGATGGTATACTTTTCCCCCTTAATTTTACTTACTTATTTATTTATTTATTTATTATTTTTTATCCTTACCCAAGGACATGCTTACTGATTTTAGAGAGAGGCGAAGGGACAGAGAGAGGGAGAGAAACACTGATGTGAGAGAGAAACATTGATCAGATGCCACTCATAGGCACCCAGCCCAGGACTGAACATGCAGTGTAGGCATGTGCCCTGATTGGTAATCGAACCTGTAACCTTTCAGTTTATGGGACAACGCTCCCACCGAGCCACATCAGCCAGGGCTCCCCTTAATTTTAAATAAACTATATGGCAAATAACCATTACAGAATCTGTTAAAATAGAGAATTCAGTGTGAGGCAGTTTTGTCTTAAATTACAATCAAGAAGATTTACTTATAGATGGTAAATATTTTCAAGACAGTTTCATTTCTAATATAATCCAAATAATGGCTCCTACAGTAAAGAGTAAATAAATGAAAAACTATAAATTTTTTTCTATCTAATAAGGATTAGGCTAAGAGGCTTTTGTGAAGCAATGTGTAAGATTTAAAAATTTTTTTTTAAATTTATTAATTTTAGAGAAAGGAAGGGAGAGAAAGAGAAGAAAAAAACACTGATTCGTTGTTTCACATATTCATGCATTCATTGGTTGCTTCTTGTACATGCCCTGATCAGAGATTAAACCCACAACCTTGGCATGCCTGGACGACACTCTAATCAGCTGAGCTGCCTGGTCAGAGCTGTAAGCCATTTTTAACCCTATCTCTTAGTTAAAGTATTCATTTCTTCATTCAGCAAATATTTATTGACACCTACTATATGCTAGTCACTGTTACAGGAACTGGGGAACAAAAGACAAGATTCCTGCTCTCTTGGAGCTTATGTTCTAGTGGAGTAAGAGACAATTAACATGCAAACAAATATATAAATAAGATAACTTCTGACAATGATAGAAGCTATAAAGGTACTAACACTGGTCCTGGCGAGGTGACTCAGTTGGTTGGAGCACTGGCCCAAAGGGTTGCAAGTTCAATCCCCATTCAGGGCACATACCTAGGCTGTGGGTTCAATCCCAGGTTGGGGCACGTATGGGAGGCAACTGAGGGGGGTTTATCTCTGACATCGATGTCTCTCTGTCCCTCACCCTTTCCTCTCTCTAAAATCAATCCTAAGGTGAGGATCAAAAAGAAAAAAAGATATGCCCTGACTGGTGTGGCTCATCAGCAGGTTGGACGCTGTCCTGCAAACCGAAAGGTGGCCAGTTCAATTCCCGATCACGGCACATGCCTGGGTTGTAGAACTGGCCCCCAGTTGGGAGCGTGTGAGAGACAACTAATTGATGTTTCTCACATCAATGTTTCTCTCCCTCCCTTTCCCTTTCTCTAAAAATACATTTTAAAAATCTTTTTCAAAAAGATACTTAATCTGGGTGAAAATTACAAAGAATAAGTGGGTAGTGGAGGAGAGGGAGGCTAACTTAAGACTAGATATGAGAAATCAGGCAACAGGACTGCCTAGGTAAGAACCTCCAGAAGGGAAAAATATTTCATGTATAAGGGGTAGGAAGGGCAAAGGCCCTAAGACACAAAGTTTAGCACGTTTAAGGGTCAGAAATAAAGTAGTGAGAGGGGCTGGTAGGAAATCATATCAGGAAGGTACAGTGGTGAGCTGAAGCCAAATCCTACAGGCTACTGAGCCAACTGCTAAATTTTCAGAAATTTGGCAAATCAGTCATTAACACAGCCATTAAAAATAAAACTGTAAATTTATCAGTAAATAAGTTATATTAATACATAAAGTAACACGCATAATACTGAAATCATTCCTTCCTATTTTAAATTTTACTGTTATCTGTGCTCTTAAGATTATTTGCACCGATTTTATCTTTTTTAAAAAAAGATTTTATTTATTTATATTTAGAGGGGGGAAGGGAGGGACAAGAGAAGGAAACATTGGTAAGAGAAACATCAATCGGTTACAGTGGAACTGCTGCATAATGATGTGCTACAGTACCTTGTTTCTTCTCTACTCCACATTCAATGACATGACATTGGTAGCTTGAAATCAGCCAAGATAGGAGGATTTTCTCCATGGAAATCAGCGAACAAATCAGCTACAGAACAGGGCTTGATTTGGTTTGCTGATTGTCTAAACTTTTATTAAAGTAATGGGGAAAATGTCAAAATCAGACTGACCTTAAAAATGTGTTGTGTCTGTACCCATTACGTTGTGAACTATACAAAAATTGAGAAAATATTCTTCTACTATTAAAAAACTAATGAATTAACTAGGTTTGATCATTAGCTCAAATCAAAAGAAAAATATTCCACAGGAAAGCCACATAATTACAGGTTTTGACAGGGAGCCCCAAATACTCAGGGCATCTGCTAATGCCAGAGGAGCTAGAGATCCTAACCTCCATTGGACAAAAAGAATGGAAACAGCTATTTTTCCTCTCCACAGTTCAGATTTTACTGAAAGTGGCTAAATTACAAAGATCTGGACCTTCCACTAAGTGGTAACTATTCACACTGACAGCTTTCCCTAAGTTCAGGATGGAAGTTCTTACATATGCTCTAGTGAGTTTCCTTGATCTCTCAAAAGGGAGAATATACTGGGGGAGAGGATACTGAAGATGACAAAAAGCTGATGAATGACAGAGATTGAGTGAGTAAGATCAAACAGAGATTGCCATTTAACTCATAAAAGCTGAAAGTAAAAAGTTAACCAACTGTGGAGTTTTTAAAAATAAAAATTAGGAGTCCAGGAGAGAGTCATTATGTTCCAGAAACATTTTGTGTAGTGTACTAAATCCCTTCTCCCTAGCACTTCTCACCCTTTGTGCAACTATCAAAGAAGAAATTTGGAGTAAATGGATGATGGGATGACATCATTCGATATTCCTTGCAGTCTTATTATTCACTGATGCTAAGACTGGCTTGTAAGTGATGTGAGATCCTTCCCGTATCAGAGATCACAGATAAATATTCCAACTATGTAGAAACATAAAAAACAAAACAAAACAAAACTGGAGGATGTGCCAAAATATTGTAATGTCAGCAAAATAACCCTATTTTCCATTTTCACAGAATAACGATTAATAAAAACCTCACAGGGAAAGATTATAATAACATAAAGTCTGTGAGAAGCATTTAAGAACATGCTTCTGCCCTGCCCAGGTGGCTCAACTGATTGGAGGATTGTCCCATACACCAAGAGGTTGCAGGTTCGATCCCTGGCTAGGGCACATACTTAGGATGTGGGTTTGATCCCTGGTTGGGGTGAATATAGGAAGCAACCAATCAATTATTCTCTCATATCGATCTGTCTCTCTCCCCCCAACCTTTAAAATCAATAAATACATCCGTATGTGGGTTTGATCCCTGGTTGGGGTGAATATAGGAAGCAACCAATCAATTATTCTCTCTCATATCGATCTGTCTCTCTCCCCCCAACCTTTAAAATCAATAAATACATCCTTAGATGATGATTAAAATAAAATAAAATAATTTTTAGAAAAGAATATTGCACCCTGGCTGGTGTGGCTCTGTGGACTGAGTGCCAGCCTGAGAACCAAAGTGTCACTGGTTCAATTCCCAGTCAGGGCACATGTCTGGGTTGCAGGTCAGGTCCCCAGCTGGTAGTTCACAAGAGGCAACCACGCATTGAAATTTCTCTCCCTCTCTTTCTCCCTCCCTTCCCCTCTCTAAAAATAAATAAATAAAATCTTTTTTAAAAAAAGAATATTGCAATAGAGGAGCGAAATCAGGCTGAATCCCAAATGCAACAAAGAGAAGTGAAGGTTTATAGCCAGCAAGCAGCAGTAAGAGTGTCAGTTAATAGAAAATTACTAAGAGAAGACATCAAGGGTAGGAGGAGTCTTGCTAAAGGCAGGCCAAAGATGTATACACATCAAAGGTGGGGAATGAGGAACCGTAGTAGGGTGATCAGGTACTAAGGGTGGGTAATTCTCCCTAAACTGACTTAGCAGGATTTTTTACTATTGTACACTCATGTTCCTAGCAGCACTATACACAACAATGAACTGTGAGGATAAGGCTAAAGAAAAATTGGGGCCAAAGTTAAGGCCTATTCTAAGAGTGTTTGAGGAGGATGACTAAAGTTTGGTCAAGGAACATCTTTGTAATGTGTAGTGCTTGTCCTAATTAAAAATACATATAACCTTTTTAAACTTTTTAATTTATTTTAAATTCACAGACTTAGGGGAAAGGTGGAAGGGGGAAAAGACAGACAGACAGACAGAAACACATTTAGTTGCTCTACCCATTCATGTATCCATTGGTTGACTCTTTTTTAAAAATTACTACTGTAGTTTATTTATTTATTTATTTTAGGTTTTATTTATTTATTTTTAGAGACGGGGAAAGGGAGAGAGAAAGAGAGGGAAACATCGATATGTGAGAGAGATATCTATCGGTTGCCTCTCACATGGCCCCCAAAAGGGGACCCAGACCATAACCCAGGCATGTGCCCTGGCTGAGAATTGAACTGGCGACCTTTTGGTTCACAGGCCAGCTCTCAATCCAATGAACCACACCAGCCAGGGCTACTGGTTGACTCTTGCATGTGCTCTGACCAGGTCTCAAAGTCACAACCTTGGCACATCGGGACAACGCTCTAACCAACTAAGCTACCCAGCCAAGGTCATATAACTACACTTCTAATACCTAGCACTTTCCCCATAAACGTACTCACAAATGTGCCCCAGGAATACGTGTAAAAGTTCTCTCCAAACCATTGCTGGGTGGTTTTTTTTTTGTTTTTGTTTTTGTTTTTTATTTATTTTTTAGAGAGGGGAAGGGAGGGAGAAAGAGGGAGAGAGAAACAGTAATGTGTGGGAAAGACATTGACCCATTGCCTCTTGCTCTCATACGCCTCCAACTGGGGACTTGGCCTGCAGCCCAGGCATATGCCCTGACTGGGAATGGAACCGGCGACCCTTTGGCTCACAGGCCAGCGCTCAATCCACTAAGCCACACCAATCAGGGCTCCAAACCATTGTTAATAATGGCACCTAAAGTCCACTAATAGAGGACTGGTTGAATAAATTAAGGTAAATACTCCCCCAACCCATTTTTACTGTAGCAAAATACACATTAATATGGAATTTACCATCTTAATCACTTAAGTGTAGAGTTTAGTGGTATTACATTTACAATGTTGTGCTACCATCTCTAGATTACTTTTCATCTCTTAAAACTAAAACTCTATACCCATTAAAGAATATCTCCTCATTCTCCTCTTTTCGACAGGCCCTGGCAACCACCATTCTATTTTCTGTCTCTTACTTTGACTGCTCTTAATACCTCATATAAGTAAAAATCACACTTTTTTTTATAGCTAGTTTATTTCACTGAGCATAGAGTCTATGAGATTCTGCCATGCTGTAGGATGTGTCAGACTTTCTTTCCTTTTTAAGACTGAATAATATTCCATTGTATGTATATGTGACATTTTGCTTATCTATTCATCCATCAATGGACACCTGTGTTGCTTCTATGTTTTAGCTACTATAAATAATGCTGCTATGAACATAGATGTACAAATATCTCAAGACCTTGCTTTCAATTCTTTTGGTTATATACCCAGAACTGGAATTGCTGAATCTTACAGTTGTTCTGTTTTCAATTTTTTGAGGAACTGCTATACTGTTTTTTACAGCAACTATATCTTTTTACATTCCCACCAGAAGCAAAAAGTACCTTCTTAAAATGAAATATGCAGCTGAAAGAATAAGGTGTAGGTCTAGCTGGTGTGGTTCAGTGGACTGAGCACTGGTCTATGAATGGGAAGGTTGCTGGTTCAATTCCCAGTGAGGGCACATGCCAGGGTTGTGGGCCAGGCATCCAGCTGGGGAGCATGAGAAAGGCAACTGATCAATGTTTCCCTCTCACATCAGTGTTTCTCTCCCTCTCTTTCTCCCTCCATTCCCCTCTCTCTAAAAAGAAATTTTAAAAAAGAAGTCTATCTGTATGTAATGATACGAAAGGATATGCAAAGCACTAAGCCAAAATAGAAGGTAGAAAACAATATTACAGTCTAATCCCATTATCAAATATTAAAAATGGGGGCTAGATATTGTAATATGTATAAAAACTTTTGAGAAGACACACAAGGAACTATTCATAGTGGTCAACTTTGGGGAGAGATACTAGGAAGTAGCAGAAGGGGAGTTTTATTTTCCATTTTATACCTCCCATACAGTTTGTTTGATACAAGCTATTCCACCATTACTGGAAGTGGAAACTCTTCCTGTATTATCTCAATTTCTTCCTTATATATATATATGCTAAATAAGTGTAAATATTAATAAATTGTAGCACAAGATAGGAAGACATTTTCTAAATTGGATTATGACACTGTACTATTTACTTACTTTTCATGTTAACCAAACACCTTCAAAGATAATTAGTTACCCATATTTTGCCATGTATAATATGCTCCTGTGTACAATATGCACCCACGCTTCTGATCCAAACTTTCAGGAAAAAAAAATTTCATTCTAATTTTTTAATTCATTTACATTTAGATACTTGTTTTTTGTATTATAGAGAAATTTTAGCATTTATTTTTTAACATATTATGGTACAAGAAATTTTATGGTAATAAATACTTACAAAACACAAGGATACAAGGTATTTCAGGTACTACCCATGTACAATGCATATCCTTATTTTTCCCTCAAAAATCTGGGAAAAATGGTGTGTATTATACATGGCAAAATACAGTAGTAATATTAATATTTCAGTAGTTTGAACCATACCTTTGAGTGTTCTGAAAGGAAGTCTGAAAGGAGATAAACTTGTGCCAGTAGCTCTGTGTAGTCACGACAACGAAAATAATAAATATGGGAAAGAATATTTTCAAGAGTGAAATTCTCCAAAGCCTTGGGGTGTGCTGAAATAAATAACAAAACAATCTTAAAAATAATTAGTGCTACTTGTTTTGAAATATTGGTGACTATAAAAAAACAATACCTTGGAAAAACAAAATGCTTCACTGTGCATAACAAAAATCTTTAATTGAAAGATGATAAAATTGTAGCAAAATTACTATGAACTATCATTTCATAATTCCTGTCCTATTATTTTCACCTTTCCCACTGTTTCCTTACCTATTAGGCTATCTAGAAATTGTTTATACACATATACAACTAATTTTAATACTTGCCTCTTCATAGTTCTAATTATTGGCTTCCCTTGAATAGAAGCAGTATAATGGAATTTGTTGGGTTTTTTTTTTAAATAAGACTACAAACTAACAGTTAAAAGTATAAATGTTGAAAAGAAGCATTTTTCCCCTTAAATGCCATCGTATAACTGGATAATTTATGTAGAAAAGATATAAAATGATATTCCCTACTTAGATTGGATTTTAAAATAACGTTTGTCTTTATTCATATTTCAGAGAAAAACCAGTTAAAAATTATTGCAGTTTGAAATGTTACTTAGGGTTTAACACTGCAAAAAAACAAAGAACAAAAACAAAAACCCTGGGAAATTAAATTTCAGAAAACATTGCCTATTGCAAATATACATTTTAAAAGTTCATTTTTCACCAAGAAATAACACTTTAATCACATACCAATCACTAAAAACTTTATATCCCAGGGCTACACCTACAATATTTACAATATTTTAAGACACTATTACAAATATACATTGTGACATGACTAGTTTTAAGGACTTTCAGTAGATAATATTGATCATTAGTTAAAAAGAACATGTAGCACTCTCAGGAAAATAAAAATATCCAGCTCATTACACGCATTTTATTTATTTTTCTAAAAGATTTTCTTTATTTATAGAGGGGAAGGGAGGGAGAGAGGGAGAGAAACATCAATGTGTGGTTGCATCTCACATGCCCCATTCTGGGGACCTGGCCTACAACCCAGGCATGTGCTCTGACTGTGAATCAAACCAGCGACCCCTTGAGTCACACCAGCCAGGAAATATTAATTACTTTTCAGAGAGAAGGGAAGAGAGGGAGAGAAACATCCACGTGATACAGAAACATCAATCAATTCCCTCTTATATGCAGGACAATGCCCAACTGAGCCATACTGCTCAAGGATGGTTACAAGCATTTAAAGGAATTACAAGCATATAAAAAAAGCATTGCTTTTTTTAAAAGTTTTTTATTGATTATGCTATTACAGTTGTCCCAATTTTTTTCTCCCCTTTATCCCCCTCCGCCCTGCACTTCCCCCTCTTAGTTCATGAACATGGGTTGTACATATAAGCTCTTTGGCTTCTCTATTTTCTATACTATTCTTAACCTCCCCCTGCCTATTTTGTGCCTACCTATTATGCTTCTTATTCCCTGTACCTTTTCCCCGCATTATTTCCCTCCCCATTGATTACCCTCCATGTGATCTCCATTTCTGTGATTCTGTTCCTGTTCCAGTTGTCTGCTTAGTTTTTATGTGTTTTAGGTTCAGTTGTTGGTAGTTGAGTTTGTTGTCATTTTACTGTTCATAGTTTTGATCTTCTACTTCTTAGATAAGTCCCTTTAACATTTCATATACTAAGGACTTGGTGATGATGAACTCCTTTTTTACCTTATCTGGGGAGCACTTTATTTGCCCTTCCATTCTAAATGACAGCTTTGCTGGATAGAGCAATCTTGGATGTAGGTCCTTGCCTTTCACGGTTGTGAATACTTCTTTCCAGCCCCTTCTTGCCTGTAAGGTTGCTTTTGAGAAATCAGCTGATGGTCTTATGGGAACTCCTCTGTAACTCTCTCCTTCCCTCTTGCTGCTTTTAAGATTCTCTCCTTATCTTGCCCTGGCTGGTGTGGTTCAGTGGATTGAGCGCCGGCCTGCAAACCAAAGGGTCACCGGTTTGATTCCCAGTCAGGGCACATGCCTGGGTTGTGGGCCAGATCAGGTCCCGGTAGGGGGTACACGAGATGTAACCACACACTCATGTTTCTCTCCCTCTTTCTCCCTCCCTTCCCTTCTGTCTAAAATAAATAAAATCTTAAAAAAAAAAAAGATTCCCTCCTTATCTTTAATCTTGGGTAATGTAATTATGATGTATCTTGGTGAGTTCCTCCTTGGGTGCAATTTCTTTGGGATTCTATGGGCTTCCTGGAAGTCTATTTTCTTCACCAGATTGGGGAAGTTTTCCTTCATTATTTGTTCAAATAGTTTTCAATTTTTGCTCTTCGTCTTCTCCTTTTGGTACCTCTATGATTCGGATGTTGGAGCGTTTAAGGATGTCCCAGAGGTTTCTAAGCCTCTAACTTTTTTGAATACTTGTTTCTTTATTCTGTTCTGGTTGGATGTTTACTTCTTCCTTTTGTTCCAAATTGTTGATTTGAGTCCTGGTTTCTTTCCCTTCTCTGTTGGCTCCCTGTATATTTTCCTTTATTTCTCTTTGTAAAGCCTTCATTTCTCCCTTCATTTTGCGATCAAACTCAATCAATTCTGTGCACATCCTGATGACCAGTGTTTTGAACTCTGCATCAGAGGGATTGTCTATCTCCCCCCAGGTTTAGTTCTTTTTCTAGAATTTTGATCTGTTCTTTCATTTGAGCCATATTTCTTTGTTGCAGAGCTCTTGTAACATTGTAAGGGACGGAGCCTCAGGTATTCACCAATGGCGGGGCAACCCTCTCACATGAGTTTTGGAGCTGCTTGTCGGGGAGGGGTCAGAGAGAGAACAATGCTGCTTGCTCGGCTCTTGCCCCACTTTCCATCACTTCCCTCCCTTCCCACAAGTGGATTGTGCCCTTTCAGGTGCTGGTTTACAGTTAGGTGTGTTTGTGTATGTTCTAGGAACCTGTGGGCCTCTCCAACAGACTCGCCTGTGAGACTGGGAGTTTCTCCCGTCGCCACAACCTGACAGATTTTTACAGCCAGGGGTTTTGAGTCTTTAGTTTACTGCGCTGGAACCCTGGTTTCTCAGTCTGTCTTGCTCCCCCGTTCTTCCTCCTCGCTTATGTATGCGACAGTGGGATCACCAATCCTGGTCCGCCAGCCACTGCCTTGCCACGTGTCCTTTCTCCCTCCATTTCCATCCCTCCTGCCAGTGTGGATGAATGTTTAACTCCTTGGTTATTGGACTTCCATGCAGTTTGATTTTGTGGAAGTTCTGGTTATCTTCTGTTTTTACACTGGTTGTTATCCTTCTTTTGGTTGTGCAAGGAAGCAAAGCATCTCTGCCTATGCCTCCACCTTGGCCAGATCTCTCTAAAAACCACTGCTTTTTAAAACTTCTACAGAAAAGAATAAGGACTGCACATCCAAAAAACAAAATTAAACAAAACAAACAAAAAAGTAAAACCAGAAACCACTTAATTTTACAAGTAATTGAAAAGACAGGAACTTGAATATAAGTTACCTTTAAAATTTTTTTTAAAAATCAAAACACTTGATTTCTACAAAATAAATGCAAAAAAAACCCTTCCCAAACACTTTAGCAGTGCAATTAGTGTAGTCATGAGGTCAATGACATACTCTTCATAGCCACTAGGTCAGTCAGCTTCATGTTCCATATATTTCCAGATGGTTTTTCTAAACTACCTTTGGTTTTTGGAAAAACCAGTATGAAAGTCAATATAGTGAATACACTGAGACAACACTTACAGTAAAGTCTCCAATAAAATTAGTTTATACCTGGCAGGTCAAAGTATGATTTGAAGCCATACTCTGAGATACATACACAAAGATTTGCCCTAGAACTCCTGCAATAAGAAGTGAGGGCCATAAAAGGGGAAGAAAAAGCCAATCCAGGTTGTGGCATTTCTCATTTTGTAAGAGGGATATGAGAATTTAACACCAGAACACCGCTGAGTCATTAAGCTTCACTTTCCAAATGTTCTCTGGCTAAGGCCTGGAATGAGTCCAAATGCAAATTTCTTTTATTATACAGAAGAAAAAAGAATCACTTGCTAACTTACCCTCTCCCATATGAGTTTTTGCTATAAGCTGAAGGTGCTGAATGCAGGCAGTTGCAAGGTCTACCACTCTATCAACCATAAAACTTCCCTCTGTATCAATAAAAACTGCTTCACCTTCCACTCCTCCAAAACATTCTGGTATCTGCACATCTACTGCCAACTGCATACTATCAAGAGAAAGAAGGCAAATGAATAAATCATTATCATGATCTCTAGGGTAGTGTTTTTTAAACTCCAGATCACCATTCATTAGATACCACTAAATATACTCCCCCAAATAACAAAGATGGTTAATTCTCCATGGCTCCAAATACAGTGTAGGGCTAAAGTAGGTGTACAGTTGTGAGTACATGAAATAGTTTATTCTTGTATTATTATTTTCCACACAAACTACTGTAAACCTACCTTTGTCTCACCCTGTATATGTGAATCAATTGATGCTTAGATTAGGAAAAGAGTGTGCCTATAAAATCATAACTAAGGATTAGTGATTTTTTTTAGGCCTCTGGGAATGGAGCCCTTTCTTATTGTACATAAATCTACTTTCAAACATTTGACTTTCAAATATATTCTCAGGAATTTATATAATAAAGTAAAATACTGCTTATTTATTCTAATGACTACAATGTTGTAAAGGAAACATTTTTTATATCAAAATAAATATATCAATTTATCAAGATGGGGTGCTAAAGTAACAAATGTTAAGTTGGTTTTTGTTTGATGCTGTATATACACACAAAAACGTTTATGAATACATATATACCTTTTTTGGCTGACTATAGACCCATAGCACAATACTCTCTTACATAAAATGTTATTAAGCCCACTCTTAAGAAGGAAACATTTTAGTTTACCATAATTGTGTTTTTCCAACACCTGGTGCACCACAAATTTCTGTTGTTTTGGTTAAGGGTACTCCACCCCCAAGAATATTATCTAGTGCTGAACAGAAGGTAATTATGAAGTTCTGGGTATGCTCCTGCTCAAGAAGATCCAGTGCTGTACACTTCTTGCCTGGCTCAGCTGTACCAGCATGTCCTGGTTTATCTGTGAGACATTCTCTTCTTATAATTTGCAGAGTTTCTAAGGCTTCCTCTTTAGATATACCAACTTCTGAAAGTAGAGTAAGGAAAAACAAAAAAACACTGAATTTAGAGATTTAAAACAGTATAACATCCTATTTGGTTGTCTTCGTTAACTTTTAAAAATTTTTAAAAAATTATTTTTAGACAGAGGGGATTGGATGGGAGAAAAAAGGAGTGAGAGAAAGATCAATGTATGGTTGCCTTTTGCGTGCTCCCTACTGGGGACCTGACCCGCAATCCAGGTATGTGCCCTGACTGGGAATCAAACCAGCGACCCTTTGGTTCGCAGGCCAGCACTCATTCCACTGAGCCACACCAGCCAGGGCATGAAACCTCCTTATTTTCCATTAAGGTCAATGACTTAAAATTCTGTTCTATCTTGACACTATAGTTCTAGGCATACCATAGCGTAATGCGCACAGTGAGACTGACCGCAGACAGCTTTATTTTTGTATGCCTCGGGATGCAGTGGTTCCCACCAACGTATTATCTAGCGTTCTGGAATGTTAAATTCCTGGTTTTTTTCAGTGAGTACATAAAAGAAGCGATGTCTTCTTGTTACTGCTTTCTCCAGATTCTGGGGATTCTACTCCTTTCCCCACTATGTCTCTAGTCCTATAACGAATCCATTTTTCAAACTTAGTCCCTGCCCCCTGGATTTGGGAATAGCGAAAATTAGGCAACCTATATGAGTTCCGATCCTGGCTGCACAACTTCCTAGCCCACTCATCATGAAAAGTTACTGAGCCTCCTCAAGCATCAGGTCCTTCATCTGTGTATCAGGTATGGTCCACGTAAGAGGGCTCTTTTCAGTATAAATGACATAATCCTCAGATGATTCAGCAGGCACTGGCACAGAAAGCAATTAGTAAATGTTTCCAGGACCACAGCTCTAACCATTCAAACCATGTTTCAGGGTCTTCAAGGGGCCTTTTCACGATGTAGAGGTAGCCGTGGGCGGAAGCTGCGGAGGCTGGGCAGATGCCTGATGGTGGGAGAACAGATGGAAGCGGCACAAACGGCGGCCAGTGTACCACAGCTTAACGTCGGGAGTCGTTACCTTTGCTGAGCTCGGAGGGCTTCACATCTAGGAGTTCCTCAGCGGTCTGGAAACCTGCAGACACCAACTTCACCCGCATTGCTGGGGACAGAGGAAAACTCACTAAATCCCGCTGCATCTCAAAGCCGGAAGACTACGCGCGCAGTCGCACACAGAGGGTAACCCCCAAGCAGCCGAATCCCGCCCGCCGGCGCCCGCCGGCGCCCGCCCGTGCCGCGTGACGTCAGACGTAAAGTGGAAGGGGCGGGGTCCTCGGTCAGGCGGCACGAGGCCTTGGACTTTTCTGCCCTGCGGAGGCATATTAAGTTTCTACGCGACCGCATAATTTCTACCGAGAATCTGTCAAATCACACAACAGTTTCCTCATTAAAAGTGAACTCTGACAGTAAAAAGATAGATGGAGACCAATGGATAGGGAGCCAGGCCCAGTGGCTAAGCGTCCCATTTTCCTCACTTCTGCCCTGGCCCGTTGGGCGAAACCTCAATTTTGTTAATAAGAATGATCGCCTGAGTGGGAATAATGCGCGCACACACTGGCCAGTTACCGGTTTGGGATATGAAACGCACATACGAGGATTAATTTGGTTCCCATTATAGGGTGCCAGCCTTTCTCGCCCGCTGTCCCCCGCGCTTGGCCCCTAGTCTCTCCTGCCTTCGCCCTCGCGAGGAATTGTGGGCTAGCCCGCCACCTCCGCGCGGATTACTCCGCGCCCAATTCCAGCATCCGCGCCCAATTCCAGCATCCACCCACGTCTTTCCGCGAGACCAGTTTGGGGCAAGGTGGTGTGTGAGACCGTTGGCTCTTAACGGCCCGTCTGGCTTAAAAACTAACTGGAAAGTAAGCAAGTAATATCCCCACAGTGGGCTGGGTATGGGCACCTCCTGTTCTGAGATGGAGTAGTTGGGCTGCGCAGGAGTTCTTGTTCTGGTACAGAGTTTGGAAGGGACTGCTTCTAAAAGAGGACTTTGAGAGACTTGAGAAGTGGTTTACGAAGTCTTTCCCTGCCTAGGTGAGTTATGATTTCTTTTGGGAACTCTCTTTGGGTGACGATTCTTGGCCTTGACTTTTCTTTCTAAAAGAACTCCCTAAATAGTGCAAATTAGAGCCCTTAAATATATAATATCTAAGAAAGGAAATGTATGTTGACCACATTAGCAAATCTTACCCATTTAAAATGCGCGCAACAATTCTACGAGGAAAAAAAGAACACAGGAGGCCATAGTACAGTTTTCTTGAAGCCAAAATTAAACCCTAATACCCTTTTTTTCCTACCACGAGCTACCTCTAAATTGTGAGCCCGCCCCCCCCCCCCGGGGTTGGGGAAGAATTCGAGAATTGTTTGTCCCCCATTTGGTATGGCAGAGAAAGTCTGGTAGGATTGATCAAAATGTGGTTTGCCAGTCAATACGTTGCATAACCTCTAGTATGATCCACATATGGGCACACAGTGGGCATTTCATAAATGTTATCCAGAGGGAGAATTCATGCTTATGCCTATAAAGCAACCAGGGTCTTGGGTGAAAAAGAGATGGCGTTAATACATTAATGGATAGTTCTTCAGTTTGGCCAAATTCAGTGGGATCTGTCGTATTTAGAATTTTGGCATTAGAGTTAAGAAACTAACAGCAGTTGACTCTATCTGTAGCTCTACAATTGTCATCTGTATCTTATTCTGATGCCTGAGTTGCATGAAATTATTGTTTTCATCATCATTCTTAAGACTTTTTTAAAAGCCTGTATAGTCGCCTTGGCTGGTGGCTCAGTTGGTCGGAGCGTGGCTCTGTACACCAAGAAGTTGCGGGGACGATTCCTATCAGGGCACATGCTTGAGCTGGGCCCCATCCCTGGTGGGGGCACATGCCTGGGTTGCGGCTCCATCCCCAGTTGGGTGTGTGTGAGAGGTCCTTCAATAGGTGTTTCTCTTTCATATCAATGTTTTTCTCTCTCCCCCCTCTCTCTCTACCACTTCCTCTTTCTCTGAAATCAACAAACATAATTTTTTTAAAAAGCTTGTATAATCAGGCTTTAAAACTGGGATTCAGGTTTTTGAGGCCACGTACCAGGAACAAGGCTATAGGATTTATATGGAAGGTACATATTCCTATAGTGTCAGGTTTTCTCAAATTTTTTTTTTAAGAAAAGAATTGAATGATTTAATTGGTGTGCTATTTAAAACATTTTATATTAAATAAGCATTAATACAGAGTCCGGCAGAAGTAATGCCGGCTTGACTATGGTTGGTTGATAGGGTAATAATATGGGTGTAATAATTTATAGTTTTAATTGGAACATTTCACCTAAAATGTCATATGGTGTGTTTGAGTGTGATACTGTTATGTTACAGAATTACATGCTTATGATTTTGTAATAAAAGGGGGCATTATTTGTGCCAGACCCTGTATATTGTAGAGTGAAATGCAAGCATAAAAATAAATTTTAAGATAAACGTAAGACTTTGAAAAATGGTCTTGTTTAAACTTGACACTTCAGTAGTCACCCAAAGCCTCCTGAGTATGTTTTTATTTTCCTTTGCCATTGTGGTTACTTGTTGAAAAAGTGTGAGAGGCACTGTGATGGACATAAGCTTTGGAGTCATACAAATTTGGTTTTTATCACATCTCTAGAAATTACCAGCTGTGAGACTCACAGCTAGTTTACCCAGTTTTCTCACCTGAACGTAGAAGATAATATTTTGTGGGGTTGCTGGCAAGATTAAATTAGAAGTAGTCGACACAGAAATGGTATATAATAAATCTTGGTTTCCTTCTCCATTTTGAAATGTTCTAATATGTGTATTCAGTTGAGTAAAAACTTGCTGAACACCTTGCTCAGCAGAGTGCAAATGCCGTGAGACTTTTCTGTAAAGTGCGAAAGAAAAGTTATTTTACATATTTTATTTGATTTGAAAAAACTCTGAATCAAGCCTTAGCTTTAGAGGCGGTTGGGATAAAAGGTAAAGCCTCAGACATACATTTGGAGTAGCAATATCAATTGCACAAGGCCTTATACATAGTAGGAACTTAATGCATGTTTACTTGTCCACAAACTTTCTTGAAAATTTCTCGCTTGATTTCTGTGATGGTGCATTCCCGATTTCCTTTTTACCCATTTGGCTTTTCTTTCTCCCTTTCAAATTCATCCTCCATAACTTGGGCATAAGGCCCTCTAAGCAGACCTTTTGCTAACTACCGTGTTCTGTTCTCTCTTCTCTATTGTCTCTCCTTTTCATTCGCTGTCTTTTTCTACTATCTTATTCACAAGCCAATGACTGTTTATATGCCAATGATTCTTAAATTTACATTTCTAGCCCTGACCTGTTCTCAGACCTCCAACCGCAAATTTCTAATTGCCTACTAGACAATGCAAAGTCTCCAACTTAGCCTATCTTGAATATAACTCATTATCTTCAGCCCACTCCCAAAAGCTTGTCTCTCTTCCTGTTTTCCCTACTTAAAGACAGATTGCTGCACATGTAACAGCTACATACAAAAAAGTTATAAATTGTTCTCGGTTTTACGATGATCAATGAAAAATATTACAATTCTTCACTTGGTCCAGACTGGTGTGGCTTAGTGAATTGGGTGTTGTCCTGCAAACCGAAAGGTCACTGGTTCAGTTTGCAGTCAAGGAACATACCTGTGTTGTGGGCCAGGCCCCTGGTAGGGGGCGTGTGAGAAGCAACGGATCAGTGTTTCTCTTACACATCAGTATTTCTCTCCCTTTCTTTCTCCCTCCCTTCCCCTCTCTCTAAAAATAATTAAATAAAATCTTTTTTAAAACTCTTCACTTAAACAAGGTATGCAAGGGTTTTTGTGTTCTTTCTGTCGTTGTTGAAGAGTGAGAGCAAAGTAACTTATTGGAATATAAAGGTATGATCTGAGTAAACATGCCACTAATGGAGGAAAAGGGGCATTTTCATAGAACCAGTATTTCCCCCCTCCCACCTTCAATGGTCAGTGGTGTGTCAATCAAAACATACCAAACATACCATTGACCACCGAAAATAGCATTTTGAATTTAAGAGTTGTTTGGCGGTAACAATTGTCTGGTTCATAGACATCACCTTTTCCCCTTACATGAGTGATTCCCAGCCAGATTTCAAGGTATCTTAACTTTTATTCCATAAAACAAAATGTAGACACTCTGTTTGCAGATTATATATACCTATGTTTACATACACATATGTGTATGTGTATATACATATATTACACAATACTTTCTTTGGAGGAGAAAGTCTATGAAAATCAAACTGATTGACTGCCAAAGCTCAGACTTTAGGAATAGTTGCAGCTCTTATCATGTAGTCCTCTCTCTCCTCCCCAATATATTTTTGTCTCTCAATCTCAGACACCTCTGTATTCTCAGTTACTGTATGTTAATCTTTAATAAGATTTTTAAAAACAGGCCCTGGCTGGTGTGGCTCAGTGTATTGAATGCCAGCCTGTGAACCAAAGGGTTGCCAGGTCAATTCCCAGTCAGGGCACATGCTTGGGTTGCAGGCCAGATCCCCAGTAGGGGGCGTGCGAGAGGCAACCACACACTGATGGTCCTCTGTCTCTCTCCTTCCCTTCCCCTCTCTCTAAAAATAAATAAAATCTTTAAAAATAATAAAAATAAAAAGATTTTTTTAAACAGCATTTTTTTCACCCTGAGCAGTGTGGCTCGGTTGAGCACTGTCCTGAAAAGTGAAAGATCACCAATTTGATTCCTAGTCAGGGTACATGCCCGGGTTGTGGGTTCAGTCCCTGGTCAGGGCACTTACAAGAGGCAACCGTTTGATGATATTTCTCTCTCACACCAATTTTTCTCTCCCTCTCTCTTTCTGTTCCCTTCTCTCCAAAAATAAATAAGTAAAATCTTTAAAATAAAAACAGCATTATTTCTTCCTGTTTTAAAGATACAAAACTCTGAGCCCTGGCCGGGTAGCTCAGTTGGTTAGAGCATCCTCCTGATACGTCAGGGTTGTGGGTTCAGTCAGGGCACATACAGGAATCAACTAATGAGTGCATAAATTAGTGGAACAACAAATTAATGTTTCTGTCTCTCAAATCAATAAATAAAAATTTTTAAATATTTTTAAAAGATACAGAACTCTGGCTAATTTATTTTGGCAAAGGAGAGAATACCAGAAGAGTCACGTAAAAATTTTTTTAAATTGGAAAATAGTGTGTTTCTAGAGACAAAGAACAGTTAAACTTGGAAACTCCAATTCTAGTTTACAGTGAAGCAGGAAGGAGAAGATTGAGCAGGCTGAAAATATATGTTTCTCTCACAACACACACATACACACAGGGTCCGGCACAAGTGAGACCTGCTCGAGTGTGGTTGGTAGGGCAATAATATGGGTGTAATAATTTATAGTTTTAATTGGAACATTTCACCTAAAATGTCATATGGTGTGCTTGAATGTGATACTGTTATGATACAGAATTACATGCTTATGATTTTGTAATAAAAGATTTTGTAATAAAAAGGGGGCATTATTTGTGCCAGACCCTGTTTATGTGTGTATAGTTTTTAATATGGAAGCTTCACGAGTTTGCATATCATTCTAGTGCATATGCCATGGTGAGCCCTGTATCGTTCCCATTTTAGTATATGTGCTGCCTAAGCTAGCACCTTATAATATTTATTATCTGGGTATGGAATATGTGGATTATTAACCATTGCCTAAAACAAGATATGTTCCTTTTGAGTGCGTATTATGATTCCGAGAGGGCTCAGGAATCACAGGAGAGTTGAAGGTTATGTTGAAACAGCACTTATTCTTGCTTGGGAGGGGAGACACTCTTACAAAGGTTGATTTTTAACAGTGAGGACTCTCGCTGTGCAGGGCTCTGCGACTTCTTCAAATGTGGAGTATAAGAGGTGTCCCTGTGGCAGCTTTTCCCTAGTTTCATTGGTTCAAAATTAGAATTAACATTTGTGCAATTGATCTTTCAAATAATTGATCTTTCATTTGTCACATATTTTTAAATTTTTTTAAATGACTATTTTTAGACAGAGGGGAAAGGAGGGAGAGAGGGAGAGAAATATCAGTGTGTGATTGCCTCTTGCGCGCCCCCTACTGGGGACCTGGCCTGCAACCCAGGCATGTGCTCTGACTGGTGAATCAAACCGGTGCTCCTTTGGTTTGCAGGCCTGGGCTCAAGCTACTGAACTTCACCAGCTGGGGCTCATTTGTCACATATTTGAAAGAACATGTTTTGTACTTGTGCTTGAAACTTTTAACTGACAGCCTATTTTTAGCAATACATGGACTGGATTTTTAAATACAGTTTTGCCAAATTTCATCTTTTTAGACTTGCTCTTTCAGTTACATACACAGTATCTTGATAACCTGCGCCGGACATCACAGTGATGTCATTAGCTCCAAGCCCTTGAAAAAAAGAACAAATTTATCTTGCTTATCTTTAAATCTGTAGATTATCCTTACTTTGATTTTGAACGGCACCACTGCTAGGAAAAGGATGCGATAAATGAGGTCATCAAAAGGGGTGTGGAATATGTAGATAAGTGCAGTGATTGCTGGTCATGCTCACACTAGACATGTATTTCCTAAGATTTTGACAGTACCCAGATATACAAAAGATTGCTACATGGTAATTGTATTTGGGAGAGTCTGTATTACAGAAGTAAGAGAGTCAATGGAATGCATGATAAAAATCATCCTGTCTTTACAGTGATTTGAATCTGAGGGTTAAGTGCCTCTCAACAATATCAATTCATACTTACCTGGCAGGGGAGATACCATGATCACGAAGGTGGTTTTCCCAGGGCGAGGCTCACCCATTGCACTCCGGGTGTGCTGACCCCTGCGATTTCCCCAAATGTGGGAAACTCGACTGCATAATTTGTGGTAGTGGGGGACTGCGTTCGCGCTCTCCCCTGATTTACTGTTTTAAAGAAAAGTTTGTTGTTGGTTATTAGCTTCACTACTAGGTAGGATTGGTTCTTGCAGCATGTTTTTTATTTTAAGCCTTGCTTTTAATTTGTTCTTGCCATAAATGTTTGTATTAGGGCAGAAATAGTTTAGGTTTATAATTCTGGAGGTCAGAAGTGCAATTGCAAGGCTGCTTTGCTTTATTGAGAGGAATGTGTTTCCTTGCGTTTTTGCAACTTCAGCAGTCTACAACTATATGTTCTTTGTTGTTCCTTCCTCTGTTTTGCAATCAGCAAGTTTAGCATCTTCTCTAGGCTGACACCTGTCTTGTTCTTACATGTTTCTCTGACCAGCCTGTTTCCTTCTTTCTGTTTGGACCCTGTGGTGGTTACTTGAGGCCTAGCTGGATAATTTAGGGTACTCTCCCCATCTTAAATCCTTAATCGCATCTGCAAAATCTCTTTGGCCACAAAGTAAGATAATACAGACACAGTTTCCAGTGATTCAGCCTTGGATATCTTTGGCAGGCCAAAACCTGTTAGATGGGTTTGTCAGGAGCTATTGAACCTTGTCACTAAAAGGGGCTTAGAGTATGTAAATGAGTTCAGTGTCTCGTTCACATTGTACATACATTTCTGATTTTTGCAAACATTACAATATCCAAAATGCTATTGTTTGGCTTTTACTATGGTTTAGAGAAAACTTTATTTTGTAAGTGATGGTCTAGAACTTCCATGAAGACAGTGACCATATGTGTTGAGTGTTTGAAATCTGAGGGCGAGGGGCCAGGAAATGCCAGCAACTCATACTTAACCTGGAAGAAACATACAATGATCATGAAGGTGATCACCCATTGTACTCTGGGTGTTCTGGCTCCTCCGATTTCCCCAGCTGTGGGAAACTCGACTGCATAATTTGTGGTAATGGTGGGCTGTGTTTCCACTTCCTCCTGTTTTGTCCTAAGTTCAAAATTGGTGTATTTTGCTGTGGGTGAGGCTTCCTGTATGTATATTGATTCACGTACACCAAGTTGTCTAGCAAAATAAAGTGTAGTTATTGTGTCTACCAGTAGAGGGCTGACTTCGCAAGACAGATCTTCATCTGTTTTTGCACATGATTGTTATCAAGATGTACACGGAAGAAGAGGTTTCTGGGGAAGATTGAGCAAAGAAATACACTTAGGGCAAGGTGTAAAGGGGGGTGTGGAATTTAAGTGGGACTGTCTTACGTTTGTTGAGTAAGAGTGTTAAGTGATGGGTTATTTTGCAGAACGCTGGGAGTTTTATAATTTATCACTCAGACTTTCCTGAACTGGGTAGTTATGATATGATGGGTTTTTCACTCCTATTCAGGTATGTATCATTAGCTGTATTTTTAGATTTCCCCCCAAAATTAAATACTAGACTACAGTATAATCTGTGCTAGTGACAGTCTTTTGTGTTTTCTCCTAGACCTTGCTTTGTTTTTGTTTTCTCCCTAAAATAATTTTTATTAAAGTAGCATTATGCGTGTCATTTTAAAAACACCACATAGCCCTGGCTAGTGTGGCTCAGTGGATTGAGTACTGGCCTGCGAACTAAAGAATCACTGGTTTGATTCCCAGTCAGGGCACATGCGTGGGTTTGGACCAGGTCCCTGGTGGGGGGCGTGTGAGAGACAACCACACATTGATATTTCTCTCCCTCTCTTTCTACTTCCCGTCCCCTCTCTCTAAAAGTAAATAAATAAAATCTTTGAAAAATAAAAAATAAAAACACCATATAGAAGGGCTCAATCTGAAAAAAGTAACACTCCCCTGACCCAGTCTTTCTCACCCTGCCCCCTTCCCTCTCCCCAGAGTACTACTTTTAAAACTCTCTTAGTTGTTTCTTCAGAGTTACCTCAGTAAATAATATTCTGTGCTTGTACTTATACTAAAGATTTAGCTGATATTCCACACCACAGTATCTTATCTTCCCTCCTCTTTTTATTATATTTATGGAACAATTTTTAGTTCTTCAGTTGGTTCCCTTAGTAACTTTAAGTCATATACCTTTATTACTTGTTGATACCTCACTTGGAAAAATGAGAATATTGGCAAGGCTTTGAGGTTTAAAAGATGTTATGATTTTGTCCCTTCTACCAATAAAAAGAATTAATGATGTTGTAGACTATGTAGGGTGATAGAAGAAAAGTTGGGGAGAAATGTGAGTGGCAGTTTTTATTGAGTCAATAAATGAATTTAAAAAAAAAGAAATGTGAGCAGTAGGAAAATATGAAGTATTTACCATTTGTAAATAGTATTGATTTTTGAATTTTGTTTTCTAAGTGTTTATTGCTGCACATAGAAATACAATTGAGCCCTGGCTGGTGTGGCTCAGTGGATCGAGCACTGGCCTGCAAGCTGAAAAGTCGCCAGTTTGATTCCTGGTCAGGGCACATGCCTGAGTTTTGGGCCAGGTCTCCAGCTGGGGATGTGTGAGAGGCAAGGGATCAGTGTATCTCTCACACATCGGTATTTCTCTCCCTCTCTTCTTCCCTTCCCCTCTCTCTAAAAAATAAAAGAGAAGAATATGTTATTTAAAACTAAAACAAAAAGAGTAGCTCCACAAAGGCAGAAGGTATGGTTCCCCAGAGCCATGTTACCATAGACTTGTTTGTTTCCTATGCCGTTGTTCTGGAAGTATTACCTATTATGGATTGTCTGGTTTCTCTTACAGGGCCCCCTCCCCTGGGAATGCACCCACCAAGGCCCTAGACTCACCTTGGCCCTCCTCAGCTCCTAACCTGTTTCCTAACTGTAAATAGTCCTTTTATTTCCTTGTGGCCTGTGAAACAAATTTATAATAAACTCTCAATAGGCTCTTAATGGGGGACAGGGGGAAAGAATTACCTGGAGGGCATGTTAAAAGCACAAGCACCCAGGTCTTATCCCCAGACATTCTGATTCAGTGGGTGATATTGATGCAGATGATGATGGCTTGTACTTTGAGAAACACTGTTGGTATAGACTTTACTTTTGGTATTCACTTTACTTTTGAAAAAAAAGAAGCTAAATTATTCTTACTCCTGTAAAAAGAATATATGGATGCGATTGGATCAGGGTTCTCAATTTTGTCAAACCCAGAGTCCCTTTTTGTAACAAATAGTAATGTTCCCTTTACTATCCTGAAGATGTTCATGGAAAATTTAAGCTACATATACTTCCCCCATAAATGATACAGTGTTCTAACTGTAATATAATGGAGAAATAAAAAGTATAATGTTATGCACTGGCCGGTGTACCTCAGTTGGTTGCAGTGCCATCCCGTAGACTAAAAGGTTGTGAGTTCAGTTCCTGGTCAGGGCACATACCCAGGTTGCAGGTTCAATCCCTGGTTGGGGCACATACAAGAAGGCAGCCAGTAGATGTTTCTCACATTGATTTTTTTTTTCCCCTCTCTCTCTTTCTCTCCCCCTCCCTCTTTCTCCCTCCCTACCCATTCCTCTCTCTCCAAGAGCAATGAAAAGTGTCCTCGGGTAAGGATTAAAAAAAGTATAATGTTATAATAAAGTCTCTCAACATGTTAATGTTTGGCATGACTAGATAGGAAACAAACAAAAAAAAAGCTCCCACAAATTGTCAAAAGTACTCCTTTAAGTGGTGGCAGAATCACTGAGAACCACTGGCTTAGGCAGATGTTTGAAACAGCAAGGGAGAGGGAATTTAAAAGATATGTATAAAAGGATAGCCAAGTAGCAGCGAAGAAGTGAAGATGTGGGTGCAAGTGCATGAATTTGGAGTAGTAGGGTTACGGGTTTCCCCCTACAATGCTGAGGAAATGGGAGTAGAGGAGGGGGTAATTGCTGGACCTTGCACCAGATGGACTGAGGAAATGTGCTGTGCTTCTGTGTAAAGAGAGCAAGACAATGTGGTTGAGGGGTGGGTAAAATGGCATCTAGAGGCTGAAGAATCAAACGAACCAATAGGTCAGACTCCCCTCCTGCAATCAGTAGACTAGAGACCAAGAGATTTACCTGGTTCAAAACATATAAAATGCTGGAAAATAAAACAGCACCAAAACAGGTTTTTCAAATATATTACTTATCCAGCAAAAAAGAAACTCGCAACCTCTCTGTCATCGTGATGCATACTTTTAACTCTTCTTCCATGTCTTCTCACAAGACTTTCAGGATCCAGAGGTTCCTATTCAAGAAACAGAAACAGAATCGGCCCATTACCCAATGGATTTGAATGAAAACTCCAGAAGGAGACAATGGAGAACCAAGCTGGGTATATAAGAAATCGCACCTGAGATGGCTCACATATTTATGCTGTATCCAGGTTGCTTGCATTTTACCATATCACTGAAAAGATCATGACTATCTGGACAGTCGGGCATGTTTTATTGGGAAATTATTGGAAGAATGATTTTTCTCTTTGTTAATATTTTTCTGCACTAGTAGGCTGGTTCAGTAATGAATGTGAAACCTTTTGAAAATAAAAAAACACAGATCAGAAAAGAAAAAATCCACCCAATCCCTGCAGGTGGACCCTGTGTATTCCTGGAGGACATCTGTGCATCACAAAAGCCTGGGGGCTAGGTTTTAACAGACCTTGAGCAGGAGACAAAAGTCTGCTCTGGGTGGGAGGTCAGACTGGACATTTCCTCCTCATTCCATTGGACCTGCCAGAATAGACCCAGAGGCTAGAAGCTTGTCTAGAGTCGTGCAGTGTGACCAATGGATTGCGTCCAGATCTTAGATTCTAAAACCATCACCCTGCAATACACTCCGCTGGCAGGCATTCTTCATTCAAAGCCCTGCTCCTCTCCGCTTTAGGAGGCAGTGGTGCGGGATTGGCATGGACCGTTTGGTCTCTGCAGGGACTGCCTGAGGCCGGCTCGCAGCTAAAAGGGCTTCGTGTCCGTTTGCTCAAGGAGACTGCACGCGGGGAGATCGGAAGATGTTCCGCTACAGCGACAGCTGGGTAGGGGGGCGCAATTTGTGGTTGGAAAGTATCCTGGCCAAAGGCTCACAGCTGCAGGCTCCGTCCTGCCGGGCTGCGTGTGACGTAACTCCGGGAGGCGGAGTATGTAGATTACAGATTTAGACCCATTTGGCACCGCTTTTTCTGGGGAATTATGCATTGTATTCCGCTGTTACCAATACTAAGATATAACACGAAAATTTGATTTTTATTTTTTGTTCATTATATATAGATAAAGGCCAATTCGTTTCAGGAGTCACCCGAACCTTACAGTGGTGTGTTCATCAGTGAACCCTGCCAGGGCCAAAACCAACTCATACTTACCTGGCAGGGGAGATACCATGATCACGAAGGTGGTTTTCCCAGGGCGAGGCTCACCCATTGCACTCCGGGTGTGCTGACCCCTGCGATTTCCCCAAATGTGGGAAACTCGACTGCATAATTTGTGGTAGTGGGGGACTGCGTTCGCGCTCTCCCCTGGTTCTGTGTGTAAATGATAGATGCAGAAGTGTTTAGCTAGTTATGTAGAGCTTAGGGTTGTTTTCATTAACTGATACAAGCGTTGCAAGTGTTGAACTTACTATAATTTTTTTAAGTCCTTGAGAGTGATGAAGTTATTGGTTACTGACTAAGTAGTTTGTAGTAGAAGTTAAAGCATACATGGAAGCGTGTTTGTTGGGATGTGGTATGTAACAGACTTTTATTCTTTGATATTTAACCGCAGCATGTAGGAGGTATGTTCCGGGGTCCGGCATGTAATCCGGCATGTAATCCACAACTTTTTAGTTTACTGGGCCGCAGTCCAGCCTAGTGAGCTGGATCTGCCATTTGAGAAACAGCAGATCATGTGACGAGTATTGTACCTTTTTTCCTTCTTGAAAGCGGGATGTGAAGCTCCCATGTAACAGGTACCTTTTCTGTAGCAGGGGAAAAAGAAACATTTCCAGAGAACTGCAGTCAAGCTCAAAAAATTCTGTACAAACTAGACCTCGTTAAAATAATTCTGATGTACCTTTAGTCCCCCATGCATGTTAGTTACTTTTTCACAATTGTCTCTTTGTTCAACTTAACATGAAAAGCATTTAGGTTTTGCCACTTCTTTGGGTCTTCATTTTCTTACGAGGGCACCTGTCTCAGGTAAACTTACATTAAATAAATATGAATGCTTTTATGCCGTTAAACTGTATCTGCCAATTTTATACTTAGGCCCAGCCAGAGACCCTAAATGAAGTAGGTTTGCCTGTGCACACAACAGCAAAGCCTTTGATACTATAGTTGCTGCAGTTGTCTTGCCCAGAGTGCCTAGCCAAAAGGGCAGAAAAAACGCTTGTCATCTCTTTTTGTTGTCTAAAAGGAGGGGAGAAACACTTGGTTTGTTACCAAAGCCCGGCTGAATGTTGTTTTCCTTCACACCAACAACTGCAGATGAATCATGGTAAAGCCGGCTTTCGGTCCCCATCTACACAGGGCACCTGTTCAGGAATGAAATGGCCCGGGTAGGGTCGAAGGGGCTTGAGGCTGCATGTTGTACACATTCTTTTAGTCCTCGCAGAAACCTTGTTTGGTAGGCAGGCATTTTACTCCTACTGTACAATTTGGGGAAATGGAGATAGAGAGACTGAAGGTAGCATCTAGACCCAGAGTGGAGCTGGGAACTCAGCCCTGGCATAACCACAGTGATGCTGTACATGGGCCTCTGCCTCCCAAACTGCCCTGCCCTGCCACTCGGAATTCAGACTCGTCATAGCAGATCCACGCCAGAACCTGTGCCCAGAAAGAAGAGGAATTGAAAACTATCCCCAGCGACCCTGGTCGACGATTGTCTTCTACATCGTTGCCAGGTGTAGCTAGAGCGAATTTATCCCCTTCAAGTATCAGTGATGTAGAGTAACAAGAGGCAGGGATTTGTAGATGAGCAGCGTGGTGACTGCCGGTCCCAGTATAGTTATGGTCAGAATTTCCTCTGGGCATCTGAGAGAACTGTAGTCTCGGTCCTATAAATAACATTGAAGTTTCCAACCGAAGGCCTATAGAACTCTCAGTATGATTGACCATGATTTAAAGTGTGTTGAGGACAATGGTGACGTCTAAGAAAAGGGTATTATTTGTATTTACCAGATAGGAGAGATACCATGACCATTAAGGTGGTTTTCTCAGGCTGAGGTTCATCCATACTATTCTGGGTGTGCTGACTTCCACAGTTTTCTTAAAGGGGGGAACTAGACTGCATAATTTGTGTTTGCGTTTTCCTTTGGTCAGTTAGTTTAAAGATAGTGTGGGTATCTCTTTGTGCTTTCCTTTGATCAGTTACTTTAAAAGTAGTGTGGTTATCTCTTCGTGTATTTACTTATTTTTTAATAAGGCAGAAGGACAAGTCAGTGTTTCCCTTTCTTTTAAAACCTGTCAACTTAAGAAAGTGAAGTAATGAAGTCAGTTTATAGTTAGAACTTCCAGTGATAACTGTAAGGTGTGTGTAAAGATTTGGAAAAATTGAAACTTCTATACTCTACTGGTGAACAGAAATGGTGCAACTGCTCTATAAAATAGTATGGTATTTCTTCAAAAAAGTGAAACATGGAATTTCCATAATAACCTGTCATACTTCTGGATATATACACAGAAGAATTGGAAACAGTTTTGAAGAATTACTTGTACATTCCTGTTTGTAGCAGCATTATTTACAATAGCCAAAGGTAGAATCAACCCAAACTGTCTATCAGTGGATGCATGAATAAACAAAATGGTGTGCGTATATGTATGCATACATACACATAATGCAATCTTAGTCTGCCTTAAAAGGGAAATTCTGGCATATGCTATAACATGAATGGAACTTGAGGAAATAGTGAAATAAGCCATTCACGAGACGACTGATACTGTATGTTTCCACTTATATAAAATACCAGGAGTAGACAAATTTATATAGACAAAAAGTAGAATGGTGGTTGCCAGGGGCTGAGAGGAGGAGAAAATGGGGAGTTAGTGTTTAATGGGTGGGGAGTGTCAGTTTGGGAAGATGAAAAATATTCTGGAGATGGATGGTTGCACAATGATGTTTATATATACTCAATGCCACTGAATCGAACACATAAAAATGTTTAAAATGATAAATTTTATGTTGTATATATTTTATCACAGTAAAATAAGTAGGCATTAAAAGATTGAGCAGCATTATTACAAACAGGTGAACATTTCAGTATGACAGAGCCTGAAAATGCACATTGGATCTGTCCAGTTGTAAGGCAATATTGGGGACTTTGTCAGCATCCCAATGTCAGGAGTATGGGGAAGAACACCACATTAATAGACCCTCAGTGCAGGTGCAATCCAGCTGAATGGAGGAATGAAGTGAAGATAGTTAATATAGACTGACTCCCTTTTCATGAAGATATATGACATAACTTGCTATTTTTAGTGTATTATTAGGGTTCCTGTAACAAAGTAGTACAGAATGGGTGGTTTAAACTACAGAAATTCATTTTCTTACAGTTCAATATTAAGGTGCCAGCGGGGCTGTGTTCTTCTGGGACCTCTCTCCTTGGTTTGCAGATGACCACCCTCTTACTGCCTTTTTCACATGGGGGTTCCTTTGCAGTCACTCCTGAAGCTGAAGTCTCTTCCTCTTCCTGTGAGGACACTAGTCATATTAGATTATGACCCCATTCTAACAACCTCATTTTAACTTAATCAGCTCTTTAAAGACCTTATCTCCAACTACAGTCACATTCTGAGGTCAGGGCTTCAATATATGAATGGCGGGAGCTACAGTTCAGCCCTCATTAGACACCCACATCATAATAGAAATGTGCCACTCTTTTATACCTGAAAATAGAAGGGAGACAGAAATGGGTAAAGGACCTGACAACTTGCTATAAAAGCTTCAGTTTATATTTAAACTAAACAGTGTTTTCTTAGTTACTTTGGTTTACTTAAGAATGTTCTAAGATTACTAGGATACAGCTTTTAGTCACTTCTGTGGATATTAACAGATACCAAAAGAAATAAATTAAAAACACACAAGTTACTAGCATTTTCCACATTTTGTCAGTGGATAAATTAAGGAGATGTTACTTCTTAGTAACATAAAAACCTCCTGGATAGTGAAGACCTACCAAATATGTCAGCCTTCATGGCTTTTCCTTTGACTTCACCTCAGATCACACCCTCTGTGTCTCTCCATGTAGTACTTAGTTATGCCCTTGATGTGCATTCTTGTTGATTCATGTGGATGTGACTTCCTTTTCTTACCCGCCGTCTATGGAGCACCAACTTGGTGCCTCTTGTCTGCCCAGCTAGACTGAGCATTGTGATGGCAGCAACCCACTTTTAGGTGTCTAACATAGATAACACCTGTCACCATTTGAGACACATGGTAGGTGTTGCACAAACATGTGATTGTATTATGGTCAGGTGTGGATGCCACTTGTAGAAAGTTAAAATTTCACCCTCACTGTTTTGGCTCAGTGGTGGAGCACTGGTCTGCGAACCAGGAGATCACCAGTTTGATTCCCAGTCAGGGCACATGCCTGGATTGCAGGCTCGTCCCTGGTTGGGGATGTGCAATCAATGTTTCTCCCACACATTGATGTTTCTCTCCCTTTCTTTCCCCTCTCTGTAAAAATAAATAAAATCTTTTTTAAAAAGAAAATTAAAAGTTCTCAGCATGGTGAACCATGTGCAGTAACAGCTAACAACACAGAGAGCTCACTTGGTGCCAAGCACAGCTCTAAGCTCTTTACACATATTAGCTCATTTAAACCTCTCAGCAACCCTCAGGTTACTATTATCCCCATTTACAGGGGAAGAAATTGAGGTATATCAAGGTTAAATAATTTTTCCAAGGTCACATAGTTACGGGGGCGACAGAGCTTCACAGTCTAAACTGTGAACCCAACCCACAACATTATACTGTCCACATTCTTACATAGTGACTACATTTGCATGCTAACCTTTCAGAGTTAAGACTCTCCTAGTTATCTTTTTATTTTTTAAGATTTTATTTTTTTATTTTTAGACAGAGGGGAAGGGAGGGAGAGAAGCATCAATGTATGGTTGCCTCTCGAATGCCCCCCACTGGGGACCTGGCCTACACCCAGACGTGTGCCCTGACTGGGGAATCAAACCAGTGACCTTTTGGTTTGCAGGCCGGCGCTCAGTCCACTGAGCTACACCAGTCAGGGCACTCTCCTAGTTATCTTAATGATACAGCAAAGATGTTCATCTCTAATTTTACTTCCTAGTGGTCATCACTATTTTAGTCCTGGGAATTAGTAATAAATATATTCAGTTCTTCAATTTCAACAGTAACATTGAGAATAAGTGTTAATCTTGTAAAATTTCCCTAGTAGCTCCCCTACTTCTGTTCATGATAAATGAAAATGGACAGAAGCAAAAGAAATGTGTGTAAAAAAATTTTTTTAATCAAAAAACAAAGTGAAAAACTGTGAAAGAATAAAATAAGCATGTTGTTTTCTTTTGGAAACAGGATGTCTCGGGCTGTTCATCTTCCAATGCCCTGTCCGGTTCAGCTTGGGTCCTTACGAGATGACTCTTTGGAAGCTCAGCTTCATGAGTATGTCAGACAAGGAAACTATGTGAAGGTGAAGAAGATTCTTAAGAAAGGTAGGCACTGTGATGAAGTGACAGATGCAACTTGGTATGTTTCTGAATAGCACTGGAAGGAAAAACAGGTATATGCTAAAACTATGAGCTCTTGGGGAAATCACAAGTTAAATTAATGAGATGAGATGAGATGAGATGTTCTCTACCAGTGCAGTATATCGTTCAATAGAAGTCTTAAATCAGTGTTTGGAGTCTGCTTCATTTTGTTTTGTGCTACGGAACCATAAGGTCTTCCTACTGTTAGTTTCCTAATGTTTCTCTTCGGGCCTTGGCCTTTGGCCTCTGATTCTGCCTGATTCCCTTTTACCTTCAAATGTAATTCTATCCCCTGGGTCTTCTGAGGCCACCTTTCATAGCTCTCCCCTTCCTTGCTCCTTCCAAACACCTCGTGCTTTTGTTTCCAGGGTTTGTTTTTTTTCTGGAGGCTATAGGCAGCTCAACCTATAGGACAGGACAGAAATAGTATACACAGCTCAGGTAATCTTGAAAAAAACAAATGCAAAAAGCCACAGGCAAACAAAACCTCTGGCATTTGGCCTTTGATCTGAAGATCCAGCCCTGCTGGATTCACCCTCTTCATTTTCCATTCTTCATTCTTTGTGTTGAAGGGGAAGCTTTATTGACGCTTCTCTCAGATGGTTTGTGGAACAGTCAGGGTGACCTAGTTTTTCTACAGTGACCTTCCATTTGCCTCAGCAGCATTCCTGAGGACTTCCAGAAGGATACTCCAATTTTTGTAGGATCCAACTACCTAATAAAAGTTTCCTCAGAAAGTTCTCAAACTTATTTATATACCACCACTAGAGTCTATAGATGGAGTAGCTGACAGTGAACTCAATAATTTGTTTAAAAGGTCGTGATTTTCCCCCCTCAAAATTTTGCATTTTATCCCATAACATATCTATGTGTGTGTGTGTGTTTATTGTATAAGTTACTGGTATACAACATTACAACTTGACACCTGTAGACACTACCAACGGATTACCCTCGAAAGTCTAGTCAGTATCCATCGCCATTACCGTCTATCACAATTGAGCTCCCTTCACTCTATTTGCCCAGCCTTCAGCCCCTCTCTCCTCTGGTAACCGCCAGTCTTTTCCTTGCATCTGTGAGTTTGTTCTTGTTTTGTTTTGTTTGTGTGACTTAGGTTCCACATATGAGCAAAACCATACAATATTTGTCTTTTACTTTCTGACTTATTTCAATTAGCATTATATCCCCTTAATGGTCCATTCATGTCACTATGTCGGTTTCATTCTTTTTAATGGCTGGGTATTATTCCACTGTATGTGTGTATGTGTGTTTTAACATAAAAATCTATGTTTAAGATAGGCATATAACTTTTAGTGTCTATCTATCCGTACCCCCCAGTGTGAGAAGCAGAGTTTTAAGACATTTCTTATCTCCCAGACATTCCTGAACATTCTGCATCTTCAAATTGTTGACATTAAGCTAGATCAGGGGATGGGGTTGACAGGTATAATTGAATATGAAACAGGACTTCATCTGTGTCTGAGAATTGCACCTAAAGCCTCAGAGTAGAGAACAAGGGGTGACACGTTTCCCTACAGTCTAAAGCAGGGTTTCTTAGGAGATGGCCAAAATGGTTCTTGGACTTCACCACCATCACCCACTTCAGGCTTATCTAAGAGAACGTGATGGAGTAATGGGAGGGGTGTCAATGGAAGAGATTCTTTAAAAAGCATTCACAAGAATAGAATGCTATGGCTTGTTCTATCCTTCCCAGCCTCAAGCCAAGTAAGGGACCTTCAGGTGAACCTCACAGAGAGAATTGTGGTACTTGCAGGCAGGAGAGATGGGCCATGTGTCCCAGCCTGCTGAACAGTAGAAATGTGTCAGCCCACCCCAGCTGCCATCAAGGTGGCGTGAGAGAATCTGGCATGTTACCCGGAATTTAGGGGTCAGGGAGAATGCCGTCTGCTTCCTGCTTGAAGCAGTCCTTGATAGCTGGTTGAATATGGGAAAACAGTAGTGGACACATTTCCACCAGCTGGTGGGGTAAATGGACTCTCTGTAGGGTAGCCGAGCCATCCAAAGGGACCTCACCTGTGAAGGAAGGAAGAATCCCAACAGAGAAACTTTAGATGCAGCAAGAAGTCGTCAGGACAGGGCACTGACCTGCATTAGGGCTCTGTGCAGTGGAGTGGAGGTACCTGAAGGGCTCACTAAACTCTCCCACAGAAGAGCAGGCATTAGGATGAAGCCAAAAACTACAAAGAGCATCAGCTATGTACAAAGGCTTTTTCTCCTTGTTATCTCATTGGTTCTCCTATTTCAGTTCTGAAGTGGCGAGAACAGCCTTGAGATTAGAGGAGTGGAAGAGCAAGGAAGCAGCTTTTATTTCAACAAGTTTGGACAATTTTTTCAATGTTATGGTTTTATGAAAAAAATACAGTGTGTAAACAATCTGTCTATTCATTTCCTTCACTGTGCAGCCTGGCATTGGGATTGGTGACTCTGATGGTAGCTGGGTTGCTCTTTCCACAGTGGATTTGCAGTTCTTTAAGGAGATGTGAGCAGTCTCAGCACAGTGAGATTTGTTGTACATCAATAGCACTTGAAGCTCCTTGACATTGTGGACCAGGAATTTCCAAAGTCAGCTGGGCAGCATGTACTTTGTTTTCTTGTTGCCTCCGTAACCCATGCTGGGCAAAGAGACCTGGCGCTTGAATCTCCTGTGCACCCTATTGTCAATGCCTCTGGGTTTCCACCAGTTCTGCTTAATCTTGACACATCAGTCTGCTGGTGCCAGATGAATTTCTTGCTCCTCAGTGACTATCTTGGATTTCAAAAGGGGTCTGAGGGTAGCCACAGTGCCAGTAGGAGATGGCTGCCACCTTTCTAGGCAGCACTGATGAACAGGGCTAGCAGTTTATTACCTGAAAAGAGATTGTGTTTGAATATCTCAAAGTGACTGAAAGACTATGGAGTGGGCCTGAAGTATGTTCCAGGAGACGGGGGAGGGAGAGCCAACTGACAGAGTATACTTGAGTGCAGTAGGAGGGGAAAAATTGCTTCCTGATTGTATCCTCAGTTCAGCCCATCCAGAAGATCAGTTATTACATATTATGAGTTCTAAAACCCAAAAGATGAGTTTCAGAACCTTAACTGAGGCTTTTTAAATTACACTTATATTACCTGAACCTCGGGATTAGAAAAGTTGTATGGCCCTGCCTTCTAAGAGTATAACACAGCAGGATAAACAGACATGAGTTAGTAACTGATGTACTGAGAAGGGCAGGAGGGGAAGGGAGCACACGTGGTACATCTCAGTCTCCTTGTCTGGGGGTTGGGGGTAATCAAGGGAAACTTCTTAGAGGAAGTGATATTTAGTCCAGGACATTAAGGAAGAAAAGGAGTTGTGGTAAAAGTTGGAGGTAAAAGGTAAAAGTCAGAGGTAAGGCAAGATCAAAGGGATGCCGAGGCCCTGAGGATGGAGAGGATGACTTGAGTGGTGGTGCAGTGAAGCTGGAAGAGCAAGCTGTGGCTGCACCAGGCCTCATGGGCTGTGGGAAGGACTTTGGTATTAGGTGCATACTTAGGACTGTTACGTCTTTCTGATGAATTGGCCCTATTATCATTATGAGATATCCATCTTTATCTCTGGCAATACTTATTATCTTGTAATCTACTTTATCTCGTATTAGCGTAGTCACTTCCGCCTCCTTGCGTTTACTGTTGCATGAAATATCTGTATTTTTATAGTTAAAATGTCTTGTTGAGAGACTATAGTTGAGGCATGTGTTTTAAAATTCGTTCTGACTCACCCTCCATTTTAGTTGGAGTGTTTAGTCCATTAACACTTAATGTAATTATTGACGTTTGGATTTAGAACATTTTCTTACAACATTTGTTTTCTGTTTCCTTCTGTTTTTTGTTTCTCTTTTCCTTCTTTTTTGCTCCTTTGATTTCAGTATTTTTAGAATTCCATTTTAATTTGGGTGTTGGCTTTTTAGCTATACTACTTCTTTGCATTATTTTTTAGTGGTTGCTCTAGTGGTTATAATATATATCTTTAATTTTTCACAGTCTACTTAATCTTGCACCACGTCACGTATTATTTACTTCAACCATATAGGCTCATTTCTCCCCTTCCTCCATCCTTTATTATAAAGATTCCATAAGTATTATAGCTGTGTGAGTTATGAACCCCATAATACAATTTTATAATTTTTGCTTTGAAGAATCATGTATGTTTTAAAGAAATTAAATCATTTGACTTTGGTGTGCCTAGGGGTGATTTACTTTATATTTATCCTGCCTGGGGTTTGCAGACCTTGAATGTGGAAATTAGTATCTTTTACCCAATTTGGGAACCTTTCTGCCATTATTTCTTCAGATATTCTTCCTTTTCCATTCTCTCCTTGCCTTCTGGAAATCCACTTATATTTATGTCGGACTTTTTTGGTATTGTCCCACGGTCCCCAAAACTCTGTTAATTTTCTTTTTTCTCTGTGTCCTTCGGTTGGATCATTTCTCTTGTTCTGTTGTCAACCTGATGACTCTTCCTCTGTTGTCTCTAGTCTGCTCTTGATCTTATCCAGTTTCAATAATTGTCAAGAATGACTCACAGAACTAAAGAAAACATTTTATTTACTATTATTGGTTTATTATAAAGGATACACATCTCCATACCCTATTTGGGTACACTGCCCACTAAGCACCTTGAATCTGTTCTGGAAGCCCAATCTAGAAGCTCTCTGAACATTATCGCTTAGGGGTTTTTTTGGGTTTCATTGCCTAGGCAGGGTTGATGAAATCATTGACCATTGGTGATTGAACCCAATCTTCAGTCCTTCTTCTCTCCCAAAGGTGGGGCAGGGTTTGAGGTGGGGGCAGTGGTGGAGCAGAAAACTTCCAACTGTCTAATCCTGGCTTGGTTTTGGTTTTTCTGTTGACCACGCCCTCTTCTGAAGCTATCTAGTAACCCCTCCTCTTTCTCTTAAGGCAAAGGAAACCTGGTCCCTTAAAGTGGCAGACTCTTATAGCCGGTGAGAGACAAGTCTACCCTGACCAGCAGCAGGAGCAGCATTCCCTTAATCTATAGTGAGGTGGCTGTGACTCATCTGGATTCAGGTGGTGCATGCTGTGGTAGGCAGAGTAATAACATCTTGCTTTGGGTTGGAGTCAGATGTGTGCAGTGTGTGCGATTGGTTGCTAGGAAGGTATATGGTAATTACTCCGTTGCTGCTTTGAAGTGTTTCTGGAGGATTTACAAGTGAAAATGATGTTTTAAACTTTGCTATTGAATGGAATGTTATTTAATATGAAGTAAAATATATTTGTAAAGTTAAATTGACCAAAAATATGTCACCATGACTATAAAGTGCATGGCTGCCATCACCCACCAGAGGCTGCAAGGTGAATGTTAAGACTATACTTTCAGGGATCATTTCTATAGTTCGTTACTAGAGAAGTTCCTCTGAACGTGTAGAGCACCCAAAACCACGAGGAAGAGGCACAGTGTTCTCTCCTGAGCGTGAAGCTGGCCCTTGGTGTTGTTATTGCAACTGCCAATTGCCATTGATGATCGTTCTTCTCTTCCTTTGGAGGAGTGAGAGGGAGAGAATGCAGTCTGAGTGGCTTTGTTTGATTCAAGTGTGACTGATGAGTATCACTTGAAGTATATTATGAGTTTCAAAAACAGCATATTTTTCTCTATGTGTTTTACTTTCTCCTAATCCTTGTTTCTTTTGTCTTCATTTTGTTCTTTTTTCTTTTAATTTTTGAAGTACTCTTTTCTTGCCATTTTACCCTCTTATGCTTTTCACCTCCACCCTTTTACTATTGTACAATCACACTGTTGTTTTTGTTCAAGATTTGTTTTTTGTTAAGACCTCCTTGTTTTTTGTTCAATGATCTTTAGCACAATTGTCTACCATGCCAACTGCAGCTGTTAGTATGCTCTTTTTGAGCCTGTCTCTGTTTTGTTCAGTTTGTTCCTTAGGTTTTTGTTTGTTGGTTTTTTTTAAAGAAATTACCAGAGTGTGTAGTTCTTAACCTTGTTTTAGTTTTTTTTTTTTTTAATCGGATTTGTCTTGTGTGTGTGTGACACCAGGCTCCCCCTTCTCCTCCCTAGAGGTTGTTAAGTAATTTTCTGCTTCTGGTATTTTCATTTTGTTCCTTATAAACTGGAATTTTTATCTTCTAGCACATGGAATTTTTTTAAATGGTCTTTAGATTTTTATTTTATTTTTAAAATCTGTATATTCTTTTTTAAAATTGATTTGAAAAAGAGAAAAGGATGGGGAGGGGGCAGGGGGAGGGGAGAGGTCGGAGGTCAGAGGTCGAGGTCTATTTCTTGTTCCACTTATGCATTCATTGGTTGCTTCTTGTATGTGCCCTGACTGGGGATGGATCCTGCAACCTTGGTGTATTGGGACAATGGTCTAAACAACTGAGCAGCCCCGCCAGGGCTTGTGTGTAGTAATTTTGTGTTGTTGCCCCACCTTTCCCGATCCTTGTTATTAAAGTGTTTGATGGGTCTATGTTTTAAGCAATGAGGTATATGTAGTCTGAGTGGCTAGCCTTTTTTTTTTTTCTTAATGCACTTCTGATAATTTTCTTAATTGTTTTAAGGTGGTTTGTTCTGCCCCCAAAAGAAGTTCCAAACTTGAAAGGCTTGAGTTTATTTGAGCCAAGATTTAGAGACCAGTTCCAGAAGCAAGCTTGCAAAGGATTGAGAAAATGCTCCAAGGAACAGCAGTTGTTGTGTAGTTTATTTTATATAATGGACTCAGAGGAGAAGATGGAAAGAAGGTTACGTGAAATCTGGGAAATGTCTAGGATTAGATAAGTAAAGTGGAGAGAGAGATACGTACTTCTTTTATATTGGTGGGTATAGAGTAGGCAACATTTCACATAGCCGGTTTACAGAGATATGAGAATAAAAGATAATAAGGAATATTGGGGTTGAAAGAATGAATGAATGAATGTTTTCTACCAGGAATCACCGAAGAGCTATGTGTGTAAGTTTTGGGAGCAGTGGTTTTAAACCTATTTTTCTCTTCAGCCAGCACCTGTATCCTCTCAAGAATTGTTGCTTAGTGCCTCCCTAAGTGCTTCCTGGTCCCTAGAGAAGTCCTTGGAGGCCGTGGTTGATTTAATATTTTTTTAATTCATGAACCCCAGGGATTAAGTAGGCTGCTTCCCTTGACTGTGCTTCCTTCCTGTCAAGAAGTATGAATAGTCTGTGATTTTTACAGATTACCATGTTACAGGTTTATGGGTGCAGGCAGAAAACACAACATTCCTGCTTCAGAGTTTAATCATAGTTTATTACTCATAACAACAGCAGTACGTAGAATATTAGCTAGCTAGAATATTCTTAGAACATTAGCAATTTTGGTGTTCCTCAAATCCCAATTCTTACAGAGTCATGGAAAGGAACTAGATAATACTGCACATATAGGGGGTTCCTTTGCAGTCGTACCCTGAGCTTAGGGAACCCAACCCAAATCTTTTATAATGGACAGTATGCCCTTTGCTCCAAAGGAAGACATTATCTTTACTATACTAGACAATGAACTTGCCTGCAGTGTGCTCTAAAAGGAGATTCTGTATATCTTCCAAAGTTTGGTCTTCAAAAAGATAGCCTAGAACAAAGCCTAGTTACTGCCTCACTCCCATGATGTAGAAACACGAGTAATTCATGGAGAATTGTCTTCCCACACTGTTGCTGCTCTTCCCCACTCTTAGGCTTGCTTGGGCAGAGAAGTTTACCAGGTGCTGAAGATAGATAAATTGGACAGTTCCTACCCTACAGGTTAGGGAGAAAGTCTAGCACGAGAGACAGACATGGGGCCTTGTAAGCTATTTAGGGAGGTTTTATTTTTAGCTGAAGAGCTGGGAATGATTTAAGCAGGGGAATGATTTTTTTTAAAAATTCAAGTAAGTCTAAAGATCTGATTAGCTCTATTAAGCAATTTATGAATTGGGCACTTGCCCGACACCAACTAGAAGGTGCTCTGAGAGATACAAAATAGGTTTTTAATAGGAAGCACGGTGGGGCAAAAGAACTATAAGTGGAAAAAGGGATGATTTTGGGGGGGCTGAGACGTGTTTTCCTAGTGGAAAGAGAAAAGGAAGGTTTCTTTAATCATGTAGATTGCCTATTGGGTGTCATCCAGCAAACCGAAAGGCCGCGAGTTGATTCCTGGTCAGAACACATTACTGAGTTGTGTGCCAGGCCCCGACCGGGGATCAGGTATAAATCTAGGTTTGGTATCATGGGTTTTTAGCCCTGATGATGTAGAGGGAATCAAACCTGATACCAGAGATGAAATACTAATTGCCCTGACTCATAATGTAAATGCTTCTCTCCCACCTCTGTAAGCCCTTTTCACGCCAATTGCCCTGACTTACAATGTAAATGCTTCTCTTACACCTCTGTAAACCCTTTTCGCACCAAATCTATACCACGCCTCCCAAGACTCTTACCCCACTTAGCCCAGCATAAAGAGAATGCGGGGCTATTGTTCTGGGCTCAGAATTTGGAGTTTGTCTCCTCTGGGCCCGTGCACGTAAATAAAGATCGTTCTCCTAACCCCTCAGTGTCTGGTCGTTTCATTTTTCCATAACAATGACACCATTTTGGACCTATGTGGGTTTTTTGTTGTTGTTGTTGTTTTTCTTTAACAGATGTCCTGGTTGTTTAAACACAATTCACAGATTTTATGTACGTAAAAATCCCTTAATTGAGGGGGGGGAATCCAAAAGAACATTTATATGTCTACTTTGGTCACAGGACAAAACTTAAAAATTGGATGCGCTTTGCAAATGCCACAGAGTTTAGCTTTGGGTCGTCGCTTTCATCTTCCACTTCACGTTTTTCTGTGAATGAATGGTCTTCGTTTTCAAGCATCCGTCTAAACGGAGGCGTGTCCTTACGCGGCGGCGCACTATGTAGTCGTCAGCGTTTACGTAAACGACTGTAATCCTGTAAACGACGCCGCGGAACTGACACGGAAGCGGGGCGGGGTTGGCAATAAGTGGTGTGTGATTGGCTGTTTAGCAATCGTATGTTAATTAAACTAACAACTTGGACTGTCTTCTGAAATGCAAGAGAATTCGAAACGCTTTGTCGAGCTTTGTGAATGAAAAGTTTTTTAAGAGAACAAACGCCAGTATATGTTTGGGCAACATAGCATTGTTAGAAAAAATCACCATCACTATAATGTGTGTGGGTTTTGTTCGCCTCAGAAAAGCGGTGACTTTTTCGCTAAGACTATACTTTCAGGGATCATTTCTATAGTTCGTTACTAGAGAAGTTCCTCTGAACGTGTAGAGCACCCAAAACCACGAGGAGGAGACGAAGTGTTCTCTCCTGAGCGTGAAGCCGGCTTTTGGTGTTGTTATTGCAACTGCCAATTGCCATTGATGATCGTTCTTCTCTTCCTTTGGAGGAGTGAGAGGGAGAGAACACAGTCTGAGTGGTTTTGTTTTTTTCAAACTGTGTAAGAAAAGAAAGATTTAAATTTATTGTGAGTTATTTTCGTGGGGGTTATGGATTAAGTGTATCTTACATAATGTGCTTTTTTTTTTCGGTACTTCAGTTTTTGCTTTGTTGGGCTGCAGTACCTCTGGTTTGGAAAGCTTTTACCTGATAGTTTAAGTGTTTAGCAGAGGCCGCTTACGGTCGATTTAAGACTAATTTGTTGATAGTAGTTTTAAGACCACGGAGGTAAGTTCCCTGGCTGGGCCTGGCTCTGTGGATTGAGCGCTAGACTCCAAAACGCAGAGCCTTCTATTCGAGTCCCAGTCGAGGAAGACGCTTGGGTTACTAGGCCAGGTCCTCGGTCGGGGGCGCACGAGAGGCAACCACACATTGATGTTTCTCTCTCTCCCTTTCCTTTTCTCTAAAAAATACATATAAATCTAAAAAAACAAAAACAAAAAGCCGAAGGGAAAAAAGTAAAGCTTATTTGGAACATGGGTTTAAAGTTATTTCCTGTTATTTGATCTTGGTTCTTGTTGATCTTGGTTCTTGTTCTTTTAAACTGTTTTCATTTTTTCCTTCTTGAATTGGTAGTCGTCTTGTTTAAATTGGTAGGATTGGGGCCTTGGTCTCTAAATGTTTTTCTACATCAAATTTTACTGAGGTGTTAATGTGGGGCCTTGAGTCCCCTCCCCAGTACACAGCAGCATGATTATCACCACCTCCATCCTTCATGCCTCTGAAGAGTAAGAACAATTTTATTTTTTAGCATTCTGGGGTGGTGAGAATGCTTTAACTTTTTGTAAATAACGTTTTTTGTTGAGGGCAGGTGTGATCGCCTTCTAGTTAATCTTTGGCCTTTTGTGGTTGAAAGGCCACAGATTAAAGCGTTCATTTTAACTTTTTTAAAACAACAGTTTGCGGTAGTAATGCATGAAAGTGCTGTATAAAGGAATTTTAATTTTTCCCTAATATGAATTTTCCTAGTTTTATTTCAGAAAACATCCTGTTATTTGCACTGATCCTGGTATTTGCTTTGCAGGAATTTATGTTGACGCAATTAACTCCATGGGCCAGACACCGCTTTTCATTGCAGCATTATTAGGCCTTACAAAATTAGTTGATATTCTGGTGGATTATGGATCAGATCCAAATCAGTAAGTACAATGGCATCACTATCTAGAAAATTAGTAATGTATGTTGTTAAAGATGAGTTGGGGCATTTGGAAACTAATTGACAAAATATTAAAAGAACTTTACTAACATCAATAAAATACAATTGTATATGTATCTTGAAACATACCTTTACTAATAGAAACAGTTTTAGTAGGCCCTATGAAATAAGTGAAACTTATTAGTCATTCATTAGTTAATGATTAACAGCATATTTGCATATTTCTACCCCAGGTTATAATTTGTATGATTTATTTGAGCAGTTTAATACACCCTATAATCAAGTTTTTACTAATTAACATACTTAGCATCAGTTTATCCGGATGATTTTTGCCTGGCTCTTGCAGTTGTGGTTATAAAGAATGTGATTAATAGTTGGTCCGAATTTCAATATGGAACACAATGTAATTAATCAGCTTCACCAGTGAACACCTCTTTTCTTTGTGTAACACTTGTTTTTCCCAGGGCCTTCCCAGGCACTAACCTCTCTAGATCTTTACAGCCCCTTCCTCCACAGGGAGGGGACAGCATGTATTTTTACAGTTTACATTGCACAGAACCAGAAACGGGTTTTGAGTGCTTACATGATTTACATGATTGTGCCTGATTTTCACAGGAAAACATACCTGAATATGAGCAATCATAAAAGCCATGTAGTAGCTTTCCCATATTACATAAGGAGGTCCTGTTTAATGTACTTACAAACAAACAATGTTGATGTTGGAAAGTTTTTTGTTTTTGTTTTTGTTTTCCTGTTATAAGAGTGCTTGCTTACAGGGAGAAAACTTGGAAGTTTGTTAAAGTAAAAAGAAAGAAAACATTCAGCATGAAAATTCTGTAACCCAGAGATAACACAAAGAAAGTTTTCTGGAAATTCCAGCAAAATCTGAAAATCTGGACTTTCTCTCGGCCAACATACACTCCGCTATCTTTGTTGTATTGTTTAATTTCAAGATCAGAAATAAAGGGCTCACTCACTTGATACTTGCAGATAAAAGACATTAGAGACCGTCACAAGAGAGCAATGATCTCTGGTTAGGCTGTGCTTCACCAGCCTGACCCCAGGATGCAAGAAATATGGAGAAATTTTTTCAGGACAGCCACTGTCAGAGGTTAGAGGGAAGGCACACCAGTTTGGAACCATACCCTTACCTGGGTGTGATCCTCAGGTTCACCCTTTTTTTTCTCACCTGTGCCTTGGGAGAGGATACTGCCTTGAAGGGTAAAAATAAGGATGGAGAAAGGGGATGTCTGCGCTCCTGTTAGCACAGACCAGGTGCCTTCCAAATGGTATGATATAATTCTCACCACCAAAGGTCGTCTGTAGAAAAGGAGCCCCGTATCACCTATTGAATTCTCCTACCCTCCTCTGTGGAAAGGGAGGAGTGGTTGCCATGGACACTTATTGTATCCCCCTCCAGCCGCTGCTTTGATGGAAGCACCCCTGTCCATGCAGCTGCATTTTCAGGCAATCAGTGGATCATCAGCAAACTGCTGGAAGCAGGAGGTGACCTTCGACTCCATGATGAGAAGGGTCAAAACCCACAGACCTGGGCCCTTACAGCCGGGAAAGAACGCAGCACTCTGGTAAGGGTGGGCCCACACTGCAGCCACGCCTAAGGCAGAGCACTGGGCTAGGAGTCAGGAGCCCAGGGGCCAGAGGCTGGTCCTGGGGATAGCGCAGGGCTTGCACTGGTGTTGCCATTAGCACTGGACACGCAGGTCTAGGCTGTGCCCCTCTTCCAGCTGTAGAACCTCAGGCAAGTCTAGTAGTGAACCTTTCTGGTCATTCATTCAGTGGGGAGGGAGAACAATGTAATTGTAATTTTGTTTGATCCTTAATAGCACTTACCACACATCAGGCATTGTAATTAAATTAGTTAAATATTAACTCATTTTATGTTCACAACAACCCTCCCAGTGAGGTACTATTTATTATTAACCGCACTTACAGATGGGGAAGGTGAGGCCCATTGACATGAAGTAACTTTTCTGAGGCCACACACTGGCAGGTGTTATGTGGTCTAATGAGGACTAAATAACATAATTGTAAATCATGAATGGCATACACTGCACTGTGCATGTGAAAGGAAGGAGGGGAGGTGGGCAGAGTTTTCTCCCCACTCTTCTCTCCTTCCGGTTCTCCTGTTTATTAGCTGTTGGACCTTGGACAAATAATTTTACTCTCTGCCTCAGTTTCTTCATCTGTCAGAGGAGGGAATTGGAGGAAAGTATTGCCAAATCATCTCCCTGGAAACTTTCCGTATATTTAGAAAATCGCTTGGGCCCCTCCCTTTCCTGTGTGGAGGGCTCCCGGCTCCCCGACTGTTCACCCACTTCACGATTCCAGTGAAGGGCTGGCGCCCACTAGCCGTGCCAGCTCTCAGCATCTCTGTGGTGTTGCAGATGGTGGAGTTCATGCAGCGCTGCGCCTCACACATGCAGGCAGTCATCCAGGGCTTCTCCTGTGACCTCCTGAAAAAGATCGGCTCCCCTCAGCGGCTCATCTGCAGCCATGCCCGGTTTGGGGGCCTCATGCAAGGGTGAGTGCTGCCTCGAGCAGAGTGGGATGTTCTACATCACCCCGGCCTCTCTCACAGGACCCCTGCAGTGGGCCACAGAGATCCCTTCCAGCATCTGGCCCACCCGTAGGGATGAGCTCAGAAAGAGAAGATGTGGCCACTGAAAAAGGATAGCCAGAGGGGCACCTTTGGCTGTGCCTCTCTTCCAGGAATGTTTGGGAGAGATGAGTTCTGGGCTCCAGCAGGAGCCCCCCTGCGCTTACCGGAGCAGGCACTTTTCAGGCCTGGCAGCGTAGCAGAAAACCCTCAGAGCCTCTGGGTGGCCTTTGTTTGTTTGTTTGTTTGTTTTTAACATCTTGAAAGCATGTTTCTTTATTTCTAAGGCTACGAAAGACCACAGATCACTTAATTTACAGTCCTCAGGTTATTTTAAGCTGGTGTAAGAGACTTGACGGTGGCTGGGTAGGCAGCTGCAGGAAGTGGTCCCCAGGCTCAGAGTTATTTTAAATTCTCGGGACTTAATTGATTTAGGGTTTGTATTCAGGCAATCCTTTTCATTTTCATTTTCATTTTCTCTAATGGTATCTCTTTCTGTAATCAGAGTGGCTAGATTTGTCACACTCTTGAAGGCTCCCCATCCTGTCCCTTCATGCGTGTCAAGTCCCGGTTTTGCTCTGGTGACCTGGATGCCACTGCCTTCTCAGACAAGATGAGTCAGAGATTCCCGTGGGGACCAGTCATGCCTAACTGCTCTCTGCTGGTACTCTTGCCGGTCTTGGTTCTTTAGTCAGAATCCAGAACGATGTGTTTAAAGTGGCCATTGGGTTGTGCTACTCTCTGCTAAAAACCACTTCTAGATGTTTCCCATGACCATCAGGATCAACTCCCACGTCCCCCATTGGCCTCTGTGTTCCTGCTTGGTCCCACTCCTCCCTGCTCTCACACCTCCTGGCCTGCCAGTGTTTGGATCTTGGCAGGCTGAATCCATACTAACAGGTGCCAGGCCAGCAGGTTTCCCCTTTCTGGCTCCACCTCCCCATCCGTAAAATGAGAAAGTTGGACAAGATAAGCTTTATGATTCTTTCCACCTTTGACCATTTGTATTCGTTATCTATTGCTGCATGATGAATCACCCCCCCCCCCCAATTTAGCAGTCTCAAACAATAATAAATGCCTGTGTCTCACATAATTTCTGTTGGTCAGGAATCAGGGAATGGCTTAGCTGGGTGGTTCTAGCCCAGGGCTTCTCAGGAAGTTGCAGTAGAGATGTCAGCTGGGGCTGAAGTCACCTGAAGGCTTGACTAGGCTGGAGGATCCAGTTTCAGGATGGTGCGCTCTCATGGCTAGGTGTTGGGCTTCCCCATTGGGCTGCTGGAGTGTCCTCATAACATGGCAGCTGGCCTTCATATTACAGCACGTGACCTAAGAAAGATCAGGGTAGAAGGCCTGGTGGATTTACCCTTGGAAATCACACCACTCTGTCATTTCTGCAATATCGTGTTAGGTTAACAGATCAGCCCTGTCCAATCTGTGAGGGGCCACACAAGGGCATGGCGGCAAGGAGATGAGAATCACGGGAGCCCTCCGAGAGGCTGGCTCCATGATAATGAGCCAAGTAGTAAAGACAAGACCCACTGCACATTCTGAAGACTTGGCTCATCGTTCTTCTTGATATGGGTGGTTAATCCATATTTTTTGTTTCTTCTAAAATATTTTTAGAAGCCCTAATGGCTCTCCTAACCGACCACTTAAAGCTGGAGTCATTTCCGCCAAAAATATCTACAGCTTTGGCTTTGGGAAGGTAAGAGGTTGCCAGTGACAGCCAGTGTTTGCGGGACTAACGGGAGAGTCACCTGGCCCTGGTTCTGGACCTATGTCCCTCAGCTTTGTCCAACTCCTCTTTCTTATTCTCTCCAGAGTGTTTCTTCTTCCTCTTCCTTCTTTCTGTCTTCTCCCCGCCCCTCCTCCTCCTGTTGCTTCTCCTTCTCCCTCTCCTCCCCCACTTCTTTTTCTCCTTCTCTTCTCCTTTTCTTCTTCTCCTCTGCTTTTGCAGGACAAGTGTGTTTTACTGTTGCTGTCCTTATTGAAAAAAAGGTGAAAACCGTAAAGAGATCGCTTGAATGACCTTGGACTAGATTTGGAGAGTTTGGAAAATGATCCTTTAATTCCCAGTGAAGATGCCAAACATGTTCTCCCTGTGGAGAGGCAGAGAGCTGTGATGACCCCGGGGGTTTTATTTATGATGGATCTTGCCCTCCCAAAGGTTTATGAGTGTTGTTGGAATACTTTTAAGGGATTGAAATTTTAAATTGAGAAATGTTTTGAAGAAAAAGAGTATCTTGTGGATCCTTGGTTCTGCCCGTCAAAGAACGAGACATTTGGGAAGTGTTGCTGGGTGGCCGGGCAATGTTTGCCAGCAGCCCAGCCCCCAGCCCTGAGTCTGTGGACTGTGCCGAGGTAGCCTGTGGTGGGTGGGGGAAGGAGGAATGTCAGCTTTTGGCCACACACAGGCTCCGGTTCTGTGGGGGCCACCAGAGGCACCTGAGCCCCTGCTCATTGCTTCAGGCAGGTGTCAGACCTCTTTCCAGGAGTCCAGTTTCCTTACTAGTAAAAGGGGAAGGATATTATAACTTTAAGAGTAATGTCTGTAGGGGTTTTCAGCAAGTTGGTAAATAGCAGCCATCATTATTTTTATCTCGCTGATAAGATTCCGGAGGTATTTTACCTTTTCTCCCCACAATTCGAAGCTGTGCTTTGCTTTCAGTTTTATCTCCTAGGGGGATCGCAGGTGGCCTATCTAGGATCTTTTCCAATAATTGGAGAAAAGGAAGTGATTCAAGCCGATGATGAGCCTACCTTCTCTTTCTGCAGTGGCCCCTACATGGTCATGACCAAGTAAGCAGGAGTGACCCGAGGGAGTTCTGATTTAGTCCCCTGGGAGGAATGGGCATTGTGCAACTTCCTTTTGTGTGGAGGGTTTCTAACCTAACACTGAGGACATATGCCTAAATTAAGGGTGTTCAACCTGGACACCATTGACATATTTGGCCGGATAGCCTTTGTTGTTGGTGGCTGTCCCGTGCGTTGTATGATATTTAGGAGCCTCCCTGGTCTCTATTCCAGATACCAGTAGCAGCTCTCTTTGCCGTCCCCTTCCATTTGTGATTGTAAAGACCAGAATGTCTACAGATATTGCCAGATGACCCCCATTGAGAACAACTCCTCTGAAGGATTACTCATGACTGTGTTTTAACCTCTCTGCTTTCTAGAGAGTTTGAGCAGCACAGTTGTAACTACCTGGTCTCTGATACAGGCCAGAGGGTACTGAGGTGCCTGTAGAAGCTGGAACGATATTAGCTGCAGACCTCACCAACCATATGTAGCAGAGGTGGCATTGACAGGATTTGCTATGACAGAAGCCCTTGAGAGACCTGACCTGCCTCCTACAGGGTCACAGGAGTTGTCCTGGCCAAGGCCTCTTAGCCACCTTGAATCTGGACACTTCCCTGCTTAGAAGAGACACTCTTCTAAAATGGTCTCTGCCAGACTTACAGGGCTCTCTGTCCCCTGCAGTTATGCTCCTGATTTCCTGCCCAGACCACTGATTTGTCATCAGGTCCCTTCCTCCTCTCCATCCACTGCTGTGGCCTCTGCCCAAGTCATCATTGTCCCTCACCCAGACTGGCCTCCCCTTCTCCAGACCACCCCTGCCCCACCATTTCCACACTGCTTTTACCACTGTATTTCTAAAATACAAACCTGTTTGAGTTACTCCCTCTCTTCAGTCTTTTAGTGGCTTCCACCTGTACTAAAGTCTTTGCAGTGCTTTAGGACCTGAGGGGAGGAGGAGGGAAGACCCAAAAGGTGCTTTACAGGTTCTGTGTAAACACTACTCTGGTCTCAGGCTGGAGAACTCCTCACTAAAGAGCTGGCAGCTCACCCCTTCTGCTCACACCGTCTCCTGCCTTTGCAGCCTGGTGTGGAATGGGAGCAGGGTCACGGTGAAGGAGCTGAATCTCCCCACCCACCCGCACTGCAGGAAGCTGAGGCTGGCTGACTTGTTAATTGCTGAGCAGGAGCACAGCAGGTGAGGAGGAAGCCCAAGGGCATTACATGTTCAGGCTCCATACAGACAGGTTCAGGGCTCTTCAGGGCTCCCTGGGGTTTGGAGACCAGCCCCCCTCAGCCCCAATATTTCCTGTTGGTTGATTTGACTTTCAAGGCTGCCAAGAAAGAACAAGAGGAACTAATGAAAAGCCTGAGCGGCGGGGATGGTGGTGGGAGGAGGTCAGTTCTGGTGGCTGATTGATTCCCTGTAACCCATATCTGTGATGGTCCAGCTTCTGGGCCCACTGGTTCTCCTGCTACAGCCCGTGAGGCCTGCCCTGTTTTCAGGCCTCAGTGCGCTGATGATGCCCGTCAGTGCAGCATGTGCTGTCCTGACTTCATAGACATGGCTCTGCACAAGATCCACACGTCTGAGGAGGAGCTGCATGTCTGCCACTGAGGACCTACCTATGAGTTTCAGCACTTTAGGGTACATGTAGCTCCAGGGTATGTCCTTCAGGCTCCAGGGTATGACCTGAGGCAGGAGCTTGATTTATGGTTCACACTAGGGCTGCTGAGGCCTTGGAATTGACCCTGGCTCATCGAGCTCTTTCCTGAGAAGATCACTCAACACCTGCAGCACGTGTGTCAGAGGCCAAACCCTTCCTTTTGGGGAAGTCAGAATAAAGGGACCCAAGGAGGCTAGAAGGACTCACAGGCACAGCATGGACTGTGACATGAAACTGAGTGGTGTGTGTGACTTTGGACAGGTTCCTGACATCCCGCTGACGTTGGTCTCCTCATTTCTAAAATGACTATGATGATACATATCTTGCACGTGGTTGTTAGGTTGGAGATGATATATGGTAAGTGCCTTGCTCAGTAGCTCTTAGTGGTATTGTCATCGATGACTCTAAGCCCTAAAGGTGTCATCAGTGAGGACACAGATTCCACCAACTGAGACCCCACCACCCCACTCACCCCATCCTGTTTTCTTAGAAAAACATTGTGGGCAAAATGGTATTTGTTTAGAATGCGGTCAAGGGGCCTTGAAAAAAGAAAAGCACCCATTTTCCCCCCATCATGTCCTTCTTCCCTCTGCCTCATCTGAAGCTTCTTTTGCAGCAAACTGCGGCACCCCTACCTGCTGCAGCTGCTGGCCGTGTGCCTGTCCCAGGACCTGGAGAAGACCCGCCTGGTGTATGAGCGCATCACCATTGGCACACTGTTTGGTGTCCTACATGAACGGGTAAGTGGCTGTTTCCATAGATTTTCCCATTGCTGCCCTCCCCGCTTCTCCTCCCTGCCCTCTGCCCCTTACCTGAGCAGGAGAGGTCCCGTTTGTGCATGCATGGAAGACGTCTTTTTGGTTTTGTTTTGTTCCTATAGTTGTGTGCCCCAACTATGACATAGCCGTATATTTTATTTTATTATTTTTATTTAACCTTTATTGTATTTTTTCCCATTACCATTTAGTCCCCTTACACCCCCTCCCCCCAGTAATCACCGCACTCTTGTCCATGACCAGGAGTCCTTTTTCCTTTTTGCTCAATTCCTCCATCCCCTAACTCCTGCACTACTAGCTGTCATCCTGCTCTCCATCTATGAGCTTGTCCCCATTTTCCTTGTTAGTTCAGTTTGTTTATTAGATTCCACATATGAGTGAAATCATATGGTATTTGTCTTTCTCTGACTGGCTTATTTCACTTAGCATAGTGCTCTCCAGGTCCATCCATGCTGTCACAAAGGGTAAAATTTTCTTCTTTATTACAGCCAAATTGTGTAAATTTGTGTTCTATTGTGTAAATGTCCCATAGTTGTTTTATCCCCTCATCTATTGACGGACACTTGGGCTGTTTCCATATCTCAGAGATTGTAAATAATGCTACTGTGAATAGAGGGGTGCTTATGTTCTTTCATGTTCGTGTTGGAAGATAAATTTTTTTAAAAGATTTTATTTATTTATTTTTAGAGAGAGAGAGGAAGGGAGGGAGAAAGAGAGAGAAACATCAGTGGGTGGTTGCCTCTAGCGCACTGCCCCCCAGCCACCGGGGACCTGCCCCGCAATCCAGGCATGTGCCCTGACTGGGAGTCGAATTGATGACCCTTTGGCTGACAGGCCAGCACTCAATCCACTGAGCCACACCAGCCGGGGCAGAAGATAAATTTTAATTCTTTACTTCATGGTGGCTATATAACCCACCATATAAGGTTAAGCGCATTGGAACCACTGTGATTTTATTTTTGTTGGTCTTGCTTCTGTACGAGACATCTAAGAGCTTAACAGACCCAGAAGACACACAGACACATGCATTTCTAGCTAATTAATCCAATAGCCACTGGTCTTACTTCCCTGTATTTTCATTTGTGCCCTGCAGGACCTTGGCTGTAGAGAGAGGCTGGTTTATATACAAGCTTTTATCAGTCTGTTTGGATTTCCTGGGGTCAAGGAGGGTGGATCTGCTCTGGCCCACAGATTCCCTGACAAGTGCGCTTTGGGCTGAGATGTGGCTTCAAAGAAGTCCTGGAAAATTTGCTTTTTCCCTCCATGATTTTGTTCTAAAGATACTGGGCAAGAGTGTGCAGAGACCCTCAAGGAAGGGCTCTGCCCCCAAAGTGGCTAGCCATCCCTCCTGCCTGAGGACCTCCTGTTAGTATCCTAGTTTCCCTTTCCTTTCCTTGGGTGAGGGCATTAACTTGAACTGCCACTTCTCTGGGAGAGACCCGTTATGACTTTAGTCATCTGGGTACATTGGTGTGAGTGATTTTCTGTCCTCTTAGGATGAACTTTCTAGGTTATCCGACTGGGGTAGGGACTGACTTGGTCCTTTAAGCTTCCAGGTTCTCCCAGCAGCACAGATTTGGCTGAGGGCTGAGGGGCAGGGCAGGTACATCGCTGGTGGTGGTGAGCCCACACTGGATGCCCTTACCAGGCCTTGAGAACTGTCTCTCATTTTTTGTGATACGAAGCCACTGAGCTGAGGGAGAGAAGCGCAGGTTTGGAACTGGGGGCCTGGGTCAGTGGGACCTTAGGTCAGTCACTTAGCCTTACTGAGCCTTAGGTCATCTGTAAAATTGGGACACTAGGTAGCTGTGAAGGTCAATTGAAAAGATATTGGAAGCTATAAAGCATTCTGTAGTGTCAGGCTTGGTCCCTGTATTCCTGGCCAGTTTATCTCTTGCCTACAGCGGTCCCAGTTCCCCCTGCTGCACATGGAGATGATTGTGCACCTGCTGCTCCAGATCTCCGACGCCCTGAGATACCTGCATTCCCGGGGGTTCATCCACCGCTCCCTCAGCTCCTATGCCATCCACATGGTCTCCACTGGGGAAGCGAGGCTGACCAATCTGGAGTACATGCTGGAAAGGTAGGTGCAGCGTTGATCATGATTTCCAAAGAGGGTCTCCCTGGGGACCCTTTGCTGTAGCAAGAGATCCGATTTGGGCTAGGCTCCTCCTCATTGGTGGGCTGAAATGTCAATCAGTGGGATAAGAGGTTTCCCAAATGCTCTGTCTGCCAAGGTGAGAGGAGCTTTGGGGAACTTACTTCTTTTTTAAAGATTTAATTTATTTATTTTTAGAGAGAGGAGAAGGGAGGAAGAAAGAGGGAAAGAAACATCAATGTGTGGTTGCCTCTCGTGTACCCCCTACTGGGGACCTGGCCTGCAACCCAGGCACGTGCCCTGACTGGGAATTGAACTGGTGACCCTTTGGTTTACAGGCCAGCACTCAATCCACTGAGCCACACCACCCAGGGCTGGGAGCTTGCTTCTGCTCAGAACATTCTCATTTTAATAAACATATAACAAGCAGGAGCACAGATTAGCCAAAGCATATAAATGCTCTGACTATCCACTACAAAATTTTTCGTGGCTTAAGACAACCAAGGCATGTTCCTCACTCACATTGCAGTCTGGTGTGTGTGTTCTGCATTCCTTGCATCTGTGACCCCACCATCCCCCAGGCCGTAGCACCCCACTGTGTTATCTACATTACTAGTCAGTGAGGAAGAGAGTGTGTGGTGGGGCATACAGTGGGGTTTAGTGGGTGGGTCTTTGCTTCCTGCCTTGCAGTGGCCACAGCCCAGTCACCGTCTCAATTGAAGGAAGGCTGGGAAGCGTTCCATGGCTGTGAATCCTGGAAGGGGAATAAGGCAACGGTGCTAAGCCGTATAACCCTGGCCCCAAGTGGCACCTAGGGTGTTTCCTGCCCTCAAGGGCCTCAGTGCAGTGAGGGAGGCAGTGACAAAAACAACACCCTCATTCAAGGGTTGGTGGATGGGCTTCATTTCCTGTTTGACAGGAGTTACAGTCCTCCTGAGAGCTGGGGGCTGACCCTTGTTTCTGGCTCGAAGGCCCTGGGAGGCAGAGGATTTCCCCTGCACTTCCTCACTGCCATTCACAGCTCTGCGCCTTTGGCTTGTGTGGGCTTTGCTCTGCTGTGAGGCCTCTTGCTTAGACTTGCCTACTTCTGCTTACCTTTGTTCCCGCCCATCCACAGTCACTGAGGCTCCCCCCACCTCCAGTAACTGAGGCTCCTCCCACCCCCAGCCTCAGCAGGTCTTTGCTTCCCACATACTTGTAATTTACTTCTCTCACTATGTGAAAAACTTGAGGGCAGGGATTTCTGTTTTATCCATTGCTGTGTCTTAGACGCCTAGAAGAAGGCCTTCACACAGGAAGCACTCAGCTTGCGTTTACTGAGTGACTCACGTCCCTGTTGCGGGTGCCCGTAGAGCCTCTACCTGGAGAAGAGAGCCAGGGTCAGACTGTGCTTGACCTTGTGGGCCTTCATGAAGAGTTTGAACTGTATCGTAAGAACACTGGGATGCTGTGCAAGGGTTTTTTCCAAGCAGGATGGTATCGTAGGTCTTTTACGAGCTAAGAAGATCCCTCTCCCTCCTGTATGTGCAGGGGCCACGACAGGGCGAGAGAGAGGCAGGGGCAGGTAGGGTGACTGGAGCAGTGCCATGTGGGAACTGGTGGAGAGGTCAGACCACTATCGCCAGCTGAGCTGCTCAGCCTCAGATCTGGTCCATTCTCAGTCCCAGGTAGAACCTTTCAGTGTTTAAAATCATTGCCTACGAGACTAAGTCCAGGTATTTTGCAGGGCGTGGAAGCCTGCCAGGGTGGGACTCTGCCCACAGTGCCAGCCTTGTCACTTCCCCCTCCCTGCCTGGCCATCTGAAGCCACTTTCAGTCCATGCCATTTCACGGTGCTGCTCCCCACAGCTGCATTACTTGGAACTTACTGTTTATCCTTTTAAACTCACTTCAGACAGTCTCCCACCACATCCCATAAAGCCTGTACTGAAGCCCTGTCCCCACAGCACTTGAGCTGGTGCCACCAGATGGCAAGCTCTGAGAGGGCAGGGACCATGGCTCATTCATGATCAGCACCCAGCTCAGGACCTGCCACCTAGTAAGTGTTCTGTATGTTTACTAAGGAACGGATGAGTCTAGGTGAAGGGAAGACAGGAAATGGTTTAGAACAGGGTTGATCACTTTGGCTGTGTGCTTAGGAGCAGTGAGTGGAAGCTAAGGGGTTTGGGTTATACTGGTATTTGCTGTTGATAGCAAAGGCTTTTCTGGGAGACTGTGACAGAATCTGGGCTGTTTACCAGTGATTGAGTGCCATCTGTTGTTGACATGCAGGTACAACAGCTTCTTCTGTTTGAGCTCTCAATGGAATTATGAATCCTAGAGTGAAATGGAGCTTTGGAGAGGCCCAGCCCAACTCCATCCTTTTATAGATGAGGAAACAGAGGCCCATAGAGGTGAAGAGATGGCGTGGTTACTCAGCTGTGGCTAGAACCAGGTGGTAGAAGACGTTTACTGCCTGTAGGGGCAGGATGAGTTGGAGGTAGAAGGTAGGAAGACTAACTACAAGGCCATAGGGCAGAGTCTGGTGGTGACCAGGGAACCAAAATAGAAGGGAAATGTGAGCTGCACTGAGGAGCTGGGGTCCATACACTGGTTGAGAGAGTGCCTGGAAGACTGGGCAGGAAGGTGTGAATTCTCTTTTGGGCTTTTTGATCTCAGAATGGAACTTCAGACAGAAATGTCAGCAAGTAGTTGCATCCATAACAGTGTACCCTTCTTTAACAGCTCATAACACCAGTTGACTATACAAGAATCCAAAATAACTTCCAGTTCCATGTTTATTTTTGGTAACACTATTTGAGCAGGTTGGTTTGTTGAATGTCATTGTCAAGGGTAGCACTGCATCTCTTAATGTAAACATAATATAGCAGTTTATCCTGTTCTTCAACTTCTCCTTAATGGAATCTTGAGAGCTGGAGTCAGCCTTGCCAGTGGTGTCACATAGCTGCAGCCAAATGTAATTTTAACGATGTCGGAGCTGAAGCCCAGAAAAATAACTGCCCTAGAATGCCAGCCAGCAAAGAAGTCCCGCCTCCCACACTCACCTGGCTTTAAAAGAGAAGCAAGAGAGATTGTAAGAGAGGATGGTGAGTGGAAGTAAAAGATAAAGAATATAAATCCTGGTTGTAAGTGAATTGTCTTTTGCTCAAGCCTTAGGCAAGCTTGAGAGATCTGACAAGGCAGGTGACTGTTTCACTTGGAGAATCACCTGCCACGTAAAGAGCCAAGCATGCTCGGTCCTCAGAACATATCTTGGACCATAAAACACTCCATTGCTTTTCCTGTGGTACTAATGTAACATTGGCACATGCATCCATGCTGTTCACACTGTATCAAGCCACACCAAACTTACTCAGCAATGTAACTAAAAAGTCATTATCAACTTTTATAACTTCATGGCTTCCTAAACTCACATCTGTCAAAAGCTCTGCTAGAAAGAATATTATTTAGGGAAGTTTGTTCAAAGTCAAGAAGCCCATCTCATCTTCTGTAAATTTATCCTTCGCCAGACCAGCAAAGAACTGCTCGTCACTTGCTTTTTAAAAACTTAATTCTTAATTATAAGCCATCAGTTAGCAGTCATAAAGTCTTTACCAAATGCCTATGTTAATGGGCATTTACTCTAATGTCCATGTTAATTCCTAATTTCCATAGTACTTTATGGCTCATAGAGTGTTTACACACACACAGTCTCATTTGATGTTCATGACAGCTGGGTGCAAAAGTCAGCACTGACCTCACTCTGAGGACTCTTGTGTAGGATGCCCTGACTTAGTTCTCAAGAAATCTGGTTGGGAAGTTAAATATATTTTTTAAAGATTTTATTTATTTATTTTTAGAGAGAGGGGAAGAGAGAAAGAGAGGGGGAGAAAAATCAATCAGTTGCCTTGCACTCCCCGAGCTGGGGGCCTGACCTGCAACCCAGGCATGTGCCCTGACCAGGTATTGAAACTGCAGCCCTCCAGTTTGCCGGTTAGTGCTCAATCCACTGAGCCACACCAGCCACGGCTGAGGTTTTTCGTTTTTGTTTTATTTTTATTTTATTTATTTTTTTTAAAGATTTTATTTATTTTATTTTTAGACAGAGGGGAAGGGAGGGAGAAAGAGGGAGAGAAACATCAATGTGTGGTTGCCTCTCACATGCCCCCTACTGGGGGCCTGGACCACAACCCGGCCATATGCCCCAACTTGGGAATTGAATCGGCAACCTCTTGGTTCACAGGCCAACACTCAATCCACTGAGCTACAGCAACCGGGCTTTGTTTTTTTTTTAATTTTTACTTACTGATTTGAGAGAGAGAGAGAGAATAAGAGAGAGACACACACATACACTGCTTTGTTGTTCCACTTATTTATGCATTCATTGGTCGTTCCTTGCATGTGCCCTAATTGGGGGTTGAGTCTGCAACCTTGGCATATCAGGATGATGCTCCAAACAACCAGAGCTACCCCACTGAGGGAAAGTTGAGTTATTTAAGCAAATCTGTGAATCTTTGGGTGCTAAACTATGAGTGCTCATTCCCAAGAGGACAGAGTTCAAAAAAGAAGCAGCCACAGGGAGCTGGAGGAATCCCAGAAGTTTTGATAAAGCAGGTGGGGCTTCATGAGGGTCTTGAAAGAGTCTTGGTCAAAAGTCAGCATTGAGGCTCTGGTGTAAGCGTAGAGAGTGAGTGATAAGGTGCCTGCCTGTCCTCGTGGAGCTGACTCTGGTGGAGGGAAGACAGATAATAAACAACAGCTAAATGAACGAGAAATTCAGATAATTACTCGAAAGCCAGTAAAAGAGGGACTACTTTAAATTAGGTAGTCCAGGAAAGCCTCCCTGAGGAGGTGATTTTTGAGCTCATAATACCTCTGTCATAAGAGCAGCAGTCATGCTGGAATCTGAGGGCAGAAAGTGCCAGGCAAAAGAAGCCATCAGTGCAAAGACTCAGAGTGGTGATGTGCTCGGCATGTTGGAGAAGCTGAAAGAGGGCCCCTGTGATTTGAGTGAAGTAAGTGAGCAGAAGAGATGAGCTAGGTTAGATAGGAGGATGGATAGGGCCCACTGAGTAGGAATGGGTAAGAGCTGGGATTTTAAGTGTTGGGATAGCAAGCAGTTTGGGCTGTCTCAGGGTCTAGCTGAGCTTCTAAAAGCTCAAGGAGGTTGCTGGTGGTCAGAGGCAAATGTTTACAAATGTACTGTGTGGTGATGCGATGATCACAACAGTCCTCTAAGACGCAAGCCCTACCTTGTGCTTCCTTTCATAGCCAGGACAGGGGTGGACACAGGGACCTGACTGGAGTGCCCCTCCCGACCCAGCTGTACAACTGGGCTGCCCCGGAGGTGATCTTACAGAAGACAGCCACAGTGAAGTCGGATGTCTACAGCTTCTCTATGATTGTACAGGAAATTTTAACAGGTAGATCAAAGAGTACATTGACAATGACCAAAGTCCCTATCCTTAGGTTGGATTCACCGCACCCCCCCACCCCCCCACAAGAGTTACTTAGTTTTACGAAACTGCAGGACATAGGGAAAAGAGATTTCTTCGAGGAAACCTCTTTCTGCTTATGGAAGATAGAAGATAATCTCCTGGAAATCTTTCTCTTTTAACCTGTTCTTTAAGACCCAGCAAAGCCTACCTATCAGCTTGACAATAGTAATCTAAGCAGAGTTTTTAAACTGAATATAAATGTCTCTGTGAGGAGCCCCTGAAGAACTTGTAAATGAGGGGAAGAAACTGGGCTCCGAGACGTAAACTATGAAACTAAACATACCGGGTCCCTTGTATGTATAAGTAATGTTGCTTAAAAACGTGCAAGCCCTTCCAAACTATACAGGACTCTAATGTGAAGGAAGGGGTCACCTACCTGAAGACGGAAGGAATCCTTCAGGAGAGTCTCTCTCTCTCTCTCTCACGCACACGCACACGCACACGCACACATATGCACACATATGTCATAAAACCACATTTACTGAGGCAGGGAGAGTCAGCCCCCACTTAGCAGTATTCACAGTCTCAGAGGCAAAACTACACCTTCTATTAGAGGAATGCATTGGGCAACCCAGCCTGACCCCATGAAATATTCCTGTGCTCCCCAGGTCTGTCATTGGGAAGCCCATATGTACAGGACCCTGTGACTACTTTCTCCTGTTTTTGTAGCAGGGATTTCCCTGGTGAATGGGTGAAGTGGCTTTTCATTTGTGATTGGGTTTCCCAGTAGTTTTCCTCCAGAAATTAATGTTTAAAGGGGTTGAGTGACTTGACCAAGGATACCCAGTTTCATCTGATTTCTTCACGTTACTCCTTCTTTTGACTTTTCCCTTGACAGACAGCATACCCTGGGATGGCTTAGAAGGCTCAGTAATTAAAGAAGCTATAGTCTTGGGAAATTATTTAGAAGCTGATTTCAGGCTTCCGAAACTTTACTATGATATTGTTAAGTCGGGCATCCAGGCCAAACAGAAAGACCGAACTATGAACCTTCAAGATATCCAGTATATCCTGAAGAATGACCTAAAGGTAAGCTCTGAAGCTGTAGGAATTTATTTCTGCTTGCTCATCTCAGGAGAGTAGGGAGTTAGAGTCCAAAAAGTAACTAGAGGTTAAGTTGTAAGAAGTTTGGGAAATCTCGTTTCATTACACCCTTTCTGTGTTCCTGAGAAAAGCCTAACTGCCTGATTTGGTGGGGGCAGCAAGGAGTTAATGAGGGAAGCCAGCGGGGGCCAAGGCATAGTAGGGGCACCCTGCGGCCACACAGACAGATTCAGTGAATGGCAGCTATTGTTATTACTTTTAAAATAATAACATTGAATTAGCTAATTAGGAATACAGCCAGCCTACCCAACAGTAGTAAGAGGGAAGTTTATTGATAGCTAGGATCTGTTTCAGAAACACCAGTGACATTCAGATGATTGCAAATATGTTGTTAACAATATTTCCCTTGTCACAGGATTTGATTGGAGCCCAGAGAACTCAGCCAACCAAGAGCCCCATGGTGCAGAGATATGAACCCCCTCCTGATGTCAGTGTCTATCTAGGACTGACCTCAGAACATCCAAAAGAGACCCCCGACTTGGAAATGAAAAAGCTGAAGGAAGAGGGTATGGCCTTACCTGACAGATTTTGGCATGAACATGTTCTGAGAGTTACAAGCTGCAACTAATCAATTCCTCCAAACTGTACACGTCACTTACACTGGAAAAGATGGATACCTTAGGGGGAAAAAATCCAGATCCTTGAAATTACCAAGTTAAAATTTTTGACCTCCATATACACCTTGGTTGGATCCAGAATTAAGCAGTAGCAACCAGTTAATTTCTAGCATGATACCCTTAGGAATTTATCTGATTGCCTCACAAATAAAAATGGTATCTTAATTTAAAACTGTTATAAAAAATTTGAGACAGTGCAAAGAATAAAATTATCACTTCAGTTCTGCCATTTAGAAATAATTTGCTAAAATTGGGTTTTTCTTTCTAACTTTTTCCTGCAGACTTACTGCTTTTTAAAGATTTTATTTATTTATATTTACAGAGAGGGGAAGGGAGGGAGAAAAAGAGGGAGAGAAACATTGCCCAGGGGTGTGCCCTCACCGGGAATTGAACCAGCAACGTTTTGGTTTACAGGAGGACACCCAACCCACTGAATCACCAGTCAGGCTTACTGCTTTTTAGTACATTTTGATACCTTAGAATTTAGAGCTGAAAAGGGCCTTGCAATCATCCTGATTAATGCCCTCACATTCCAAATGAGAAAACTAAGGTGCAGAGAGATCATGGCCCACTGAGGATTCCAGAACTTGTTACAGAGCTGGAACCCAAGCCAAATGACTTCTCTCTGTCTTTGGACAGGGGTAGAGGCCTCCAGAATGGCCCCCCAGGCTCCTCTGTCCTATTGTCTGCGGACTGCACACCATCACCCAGGGGTGGTGGGTGGTCAGTCCTGGCATTACTTATTGAGGTCTTGTTGCTCCCATGATGCTGTGGTGTCTTGGGCAGTGTCTACTTTTATCATGCTTACCAAGAGCATAACTTTACTGACGTGAATATTCAAACTCTCTTGTATGTAAAGAAAGTTGTGAATTTAGTCTTTTAAGATTCAGGGGCCTATAATTTCAATGTCCTGACAGTTATGCATTTTTAAAAAGTTGAATATTTAATACATTGGTAGGAATAGAAGGCATACATCAAGAATTAGAATTTTATAATATACATTAGATAGTTGTGTAAGTGATGTTCCTTTTTTTCCAAAAAAATTCCAGTTTGTCTGTTTTTGCTATATTCTCTAAAGCAATAAACAATAATTACTATTCTTGTAGATAAACTGCTCTGTTATGTTGGGCAGTAGTTATAACTTTATGTGTCAAGTTATTATCATTTCTGAAAACTCCCTTCCATTTCACTGTACAGTCTCATTACAGCTAGAAATACCCTCCCACCTTCTGTGAGTGTATCTGTAGTCCTCCAAACCTGGGAAGGGAGGGAGACAACAGAAAGCTTCTTTCTGCATTCTCGTGTCACCTGAGCAACAACCACAGATGCTTAGCTGCTGCATTTGATCATTTAATCATTTAATCATGTGCATGTTACTGCTCTTTTCAACAGGCAGTCAGCGTCATTCACCAAGGGGTCACTGTTTTCCCAGCGAGAAAACAACACTAGATCCTGTAGTCCCAGATCCCAGTCTGATGACCAAGGAGACTCAGAACCAAGATGCTCCTTCTCCTGCTGGCTTTGTGGCAGGAGAGGCCAAGAGTCCCAGCCCAGGTCAGTCAAGCCTCTGCAGCTTCGAAATCAATGAAATCTACTCAGGCTGCCTGGACATGGAAGGTGACAAAGAGAAAGCGCCCCCAGGAGCAGGTTCATCTCTTGAGGGGGCTAGCCCAAACCAGGTAGGTGAGTTGAAGGCCCTGGAAGAGGAGCTGGAAAAGATGGAGAGAGAGGCGTGCTGTTTTTGCGACGAGGATGAGAGATCTTCCGAAGCTGACACAGAACTCTCCTTTGAGGACTGGGACTGGCAAAATGGCTCACGTAGTTCACCCAGCCTACCTGAGCTAGCCAGAGAAGCCAAGGGCAATGTGAGCAACAGATCCTTGACTGAGGAATATATCAGTAAGTGTGTACTGAACTTAACCATTGCACAGGCAATAATGCGCCAGAATGACAATTTGCTGGGGAAAATCAAGCAGAAATTCAGTGAGTTTGAGATGATACGGAAGGAGCAGGAGGAGTGCATATCTCTGTGGGCTTCTTTAAGAATGTTTCCTAACGTCTGTGACTTGCCTGTAGCCATAGGCCCCCCATCTTCCATTTATGTTCCTCCTGTTTTGCAACTGCCGGGAGGCCAGTGGCCAGATGCTGGTGGCAATTGCCCGACCCTAGCAAGGTCTCCAAGAACAGCGAGAGACTTTCAAGGGGAACATTTTAACAAAAAGTCCAGGAACAGAAGTGGCTGTAGCTGGAAACCTTTCACTGCTTTCCCTCAAGGCTCTGAAAAAAGCACTGGGGATCCATCAGAAAAGAGCCATCAGGTAAAGCTCAGAAGTGGGAGGTGGGGTGTCTGAGCAGGACCTGGAGCCAGGTTCAACATTGCTTCCAACACATACACAAGGACGGACATAAATACAACCAGCTCATAGCAAGGTCCTCTTAGCTGTGGGGAGGGTCCTTTTAGCTTTGGGAAATAAGGCCTCTAGGATGGAATTCCAAGGTAGTTACTCCTCACCTCCTATTCCAAACCCAACACATCACATATCCTTCTCCATAAATTCCTTGCATCAGGTTGAACCATATGAAACTGCTGTCTTATGTGTAAAAATAATCAAGTATTGATCATTTTACATGGTTCAACTTCCTAATTATGGTATCTTGGGCGGGTATTAATCCCCATTCTAAAGTGCTTGTTCATCATTCACTCATTCAACAAACATTTATAGAGCCAGAAGCTATATATTAGGCCCTGGAATATGATGATGATTGAGCCACAAGCTCTACCTATGGGTAGCTCACACAGAGGGGGACAGAGAGACCTGCCGGTCAAAGAAGATGCCTCAGAGGAGGTGAGAAGACACCTTGGGAGCTGGCCTGGAAGGTTTATTTGAGGCTTAGAGAGGTTGTTGCAGAATGGCTTCTCAGTAAGCAACTTAAGGACAGGGCCTAGGTTTTATTCATTCTATGCCTTAAAACCTAGCAAAGTGTCTGGCACATAGGAGGTACTTGATAAATGGTCATTGAAGGAATGAATAAATGAATGAATTTAACAAATTCGTACATAGAGAGATGGCTGCCACTTGAATCATAGAATTTTCAAGCTGGCTCAATCTCACCAAGCTCAGTGACTTAAACTTCCCGTTAAACTTCCCGAAGTCCAGGTATTCCTAAGACAGGGATGGAGCAGGTGAGGTCAGCTCCATGGGAAGGAAGATTTTATTACTGAAATTAATTAGAATTGCTGACCCATGGAAGTAAAAAACAGGCCAGCTTTTAGTGGGTTTTGTTATTTTAAAATTATCCACTTGCAGCACACCCCCCCCCCCCTTGGTTGCCTGCACAGAGCATACAGCTCCCCCACTCCCAACCCTTGTTCTGCTATTTCCAAGGCCCACAGCTGAGTAGGGACAGGCTTCCTGACTCCAGGTCCAGTGTTCTTTCACTGTACCCTGCTGAATTTCAGTGAGGCTTCAGTCCTCACTCGGAACATACGGAAAAGCATTGGCAGTTGTTTTTATATAAAGAGAAGGCATAAGGAATTTACTTAGACTCTAATATTTCTGTTTCTGTTGAAAATTAGAGTTTGCTAGGTAATTAATAAAAGTAACATATATTTTGGTAATCTATTACTGTAACTGAAAAGAAAACCAATTTAGTGGCTTAAAATAACAGTGGTTTATTATTTCTCACTATTCTGTGGGTCAGACGTATACAGAGTTACCAGGGCAATTCTTCCACCCCTGTGGCTTGAGTTGGGGTTTCTCTCTCTGCTGCATTCAGCCGGAGATTGGTCTGAGCAAAAAGGCTTCACTTCCGTGTGTGGGGCCTTGGGCTTCTGCAGGTGGCCTCTCTTTGCACTTGGTTTTTTAACATTCACTAATTAGCCTCCCCCCAAGTTTTTCTACAGCAGGACAGCTGGCTTTGTAAGTGGAAGCTGATGCTGCCAGGTCTCTTAAAAACTAGTCGCAGCCCTTGGACAATGCTACTTCTGTCTTCTGTTGGTCAAAGTCAGGAGTCCAGCCAAGACTTAAGGGGAGGAAAATAGATTATAGCTCTCGAGTGGCAGTGTGGACAGGAAGGAAGGAATTGATGGTGGGTATCACTGGAAACCATCTATTAGTACATATGACTATGTATAAAACAATTCTACCGTATTTAATTTTTCTTTAGGAAGTCTGCTCTGGTTTTTTAGCATAATCAAGGAATAAGGCATTTTCACCTAAGTGAATTTTTCAGGCAGATATCATTGTCCCTGTTTTATGGGTGGGGAAACTGAAGCTCAAGTCTCTTTTCAGCTAGCCTGAGCAAGGATTAAACTAGAATCCAGGGCCCAGGACCCCTGCCACAAATCCCGCCACCTTAATGTAATATAGGGGAAAGTTTTTGGATCTTTAATGTCTGTTCTGTTTGCTTATTCTTCCCTTGCGCCCTGTCTGTAACTGGGTTGCTGGAGGCCAACATTTCTATGTAAAGGCCTCCAGCGATGAGATGACTTGCTACGTATGAAACATGCACAGGGAAGTTATCTTGGTAGGTCTGGTTATTTCTACACATTTAGCAAGAATGACTTTAAAAATGAAATGGAGAGTGAAGAGAAGAATTCCTTCATCAGAGCACTAAGCATGTTTACTGCTTTTCAAGCTGCCAACTCTCTGTATCCCTGGAAAACAGAGCACAGGTGAACAATTGCAGCTTGCTCAAGGAGCCAAGGACAGTTTGGGAAGAAATAGGAGCCAAAATACCAGCAGGTGGGTTAACGTTTTATTGTTCTTTGCATCACCATGCCTTTAGACTCGCATGTGACCCTAATGTCACTTAATGATCTTCATAGGCCTTAGTGACAAGGAGCCTGTGAGTGATGAAGAATAGTATCACAGAAACAGATCTTGGCAGCTTCTTTCTCTTAAGTGAGTGAAAAGAGCAGTGTAATAAAAACATAGGAGACATCAAAGGTAAAGCACCTGGCAGGTTAATCAGAATAACTCATCAGTTGTCAAAAGCATAGCACCTTGTCTTTCCAAAGCTGCCCAGGTGGTTTTTCTTGCAAAAAGAAATGCCAGGTATTCCATTTTCCAGTGCTCCAGAAACCAAACTATTTGGCTCAAAATAAGCGTCAATAACAGGAGGGCAGAAAGAGGGGACTGAACAATACCACTGTTACCCTGCGACCTCTGATTTTCAACTGATCAGTGAAGTGAAGTAGCTTCAGCACAAATCACTGGAAAAGAGCATGTGTTTGCTTGGTACCCTGCATTGGGGGAATTATTAAAGGACTGATAAATGTTTTTTCAAGATAGACTAGCACATCAATTTAAGTTTTCTTTTTCTGTGGCTAAATGGCAGCATTTATCCACAGCTTTCAAATCAGTTCTGGAAAAAATTTATTTTCTCCCCCAGTGGTGATTGAGGCTGATGACAACAGTTTGCTGCTCCTTTCATTTTGGCAAGTATGTGTATTAAGAGAGAATGAAGAAAAATGCCCAGCCATTTTAGTTTAGCGTCTTTTACCTTTAGGAAGGGAATTACTGAAGAACCCCCTAACTGACATCAGAAGGTTTAGCGCTCACCTCATTAAAAGAAGCACAAGGAATGCCAGTAAAGCCATTAGATGACAAAGCAAAAGCTGCGATTGTGGCCTTCCCCACCCAGCTCTACCTTCTTCCTCCAAAAGAACAAAAAAGTAGACCAAAGTAAAGTTTAACATTTGCTACCGATCCACCTAGTCTTTTTTTGTATGCTTTAAAAAAAAATTATAATTATATACATGTATATATCTTTTTTTAAAAAAAGATTTTTAAAATTTTATTTTTAGAGGGGAAGGGAAAGAGAAAGAAAGGGAGAGAAACATCAGTGTGTGGCTGCCTCTCGTGTGCCCCCCACCAGGGACCCGGCCTGCAACCCAGGCACGTGCCCCAACTGAGAATCAAATCGGCAACCCTTTGGTTTGCAGGCCGATGCCCGATCCACTGAGCTACACCATCCAGGGTATATATCTTTATCAAAAATTAAATTTATTGAGGTAACATTGGTTAATAACAGAAATTTAGGGTGTACAACTTTAGACTACACGTATATATCTTGATTATATCCTGATTATATTATTTTAATTATAATGTATTATATCCTGATTTTTCACTTTAGATTAAAACATGAGCATTATCCCATGTTATCAAAAGCACCCTTGTAATGTAAACTTATTTTGAAATTGCTGGATTTCCCCCATTATTGAATTTTAGGTTGTTTCATTACTTTTTCTGTTATGAGTAGAGCCATAGTGACTTGTCAGTAAAGCCTTTTCTATCTTTTGAATTAGGTCCTTGATAAATTCCCAGAAGTAAAGTTACTGTAGTGGTCAAGGGTTTGGACATCTTAAAGATTCTTGATAGCTGTTGCCAAATTGCTCTTCAAAGAAGCTGATCAGATCTGACCTTCTCAATGCAATAGTCTCTCTGGTTTCTGGTCCAGTGGGAGAATAGGGCATTCCACATAACAGGGAATTCATGCACATGCCACAGATCACGCATTTTCGAGAGTTAGTTTAATAGACAATAAAATATATATAACTGTGGGAATTTAGAGGAAAAGAGACTCCCTTGTTTTACAGATGAGGAAACCTTGGTCTAGAGAGATTGAAGTCTACCAAAGTCAGCCAGCCAGTGGCAGGTCAGGGTCTAGAACCCAAAGAAACTAGGCTGAAGACCTCTGAATGTCTTTAAAATCTCTGGTGCCTTAAGTCCACCTTTACAAGTATTAGTTATTGTGCCATCACTGATACGCGGGTGGACCTGTTACCAGAGGATTCTGATGAAAAGGCAGGAATAGTTACTGAACCATCACTAGTGTCCCGTGGCATTGAGGGCAACAGGCATTGAGGCCATACGCTCTGCAACAGCGTAAGGACCAGGATTGTGTCCAGTGAAACTATTTCAATTGTGTGTTTCTTCTACTAATGAAAATTTCCTAAGAGCACTTTTATCTTGAAATCTAACTTGGAAACTAAAAAAACCAAAACCCTAGAGATCTTCTAACCCAGTCCTTTAATTTCTTAGCCAGGGAAAGATTAAGGAGTCCAGTGCCCAAGCCAAAGTGACACAGCTGAACAGTGCACTCTTCACTATGTCAGGCTACCCAAAGGGACCTTTATTGACATCCATCTCTGACCAGGGCTCTACCAGGTAAGAAGTCTTGCTCGCTGAACGTTGGGGTGCTTTTGCGCCCTCTGGTGGAGTGAAGGAGTCAGTGCAACCCCAGGAACCGCTCAAAGAGTAGGGGACAGTCAGTCCTCTGGATGGGCTGGTGTGTTCAGGGTTGTGTCAAGAACTTGAGAAGGATTGAGGGTGGGAGGTGGGGAAGGGTGGGACTGGGGAAAGTAGTGGCAGGAAAATGTTGACGTGGGGATGATGGGATGGGTCCAGGGCAGAGGGGATAAAGGGGAGAAAAAATGAGACAACTGTAATAGCATAATCAAAATATACAAAAAATAAGAAAAAAATTTAAAAATAAAAAAAAGAATGCATAAAAAAATTTAAAAAAAAAAGAACTTGAGCAAACTGACATGTTTGTATCCACCTTGCTCTCCTCCCCCTCCAAAAAACCTATACAATTTAGAATCAACATGGAATCTGTGCCTTCTGAAATACATAATGCAAAGTCAAAGAATGAAGATGTTGAAAAGCTACACTTAAAATGGAAAAGTGAGTACAAAGTCATGGGTTCTGTTGGACAAAATGAAATTTAAAGAATATGTCTAATCTGGTTGTTATCTCCAAGTACACAGCTTGTGTTGCACCCTTCTGTTAGATCATTCCATTTTAAAAGCAAGGGCTTTCTAATTACTAACTGCAGAAGAAAAGTGCTTTTTTAATTTCTAGACCATATAAGAAATATTTCCTTTTTTAAAGATTTTTTTTAAAAGATCTTATTTATTTATTTTTAGAGAGATGGGAAGGGATGGAGAAAGAGAGGGTGAGGAACATCAGTGTGCCTCGATACATCGACCCTGACTAGGGACCTGGCTTGCAACCCAGGCATTTGCCCTGACTGGGAATTGAACCAGTGACCTTTCAGTTCCCAGGCCAGCATTCAATCTCCTGAGCCACACCAGCCAGGGCAGAAGTATTTCTATTATGTATTAATATATATTATATAACAAGTATATTAAAAATACACAATATAGGTATTTAATATATATACCATTATTAAAAGTAGAAACCATGCAGTGTCACTTTCACATATCCTGTGGGCATTATCCTTTTGTATCACTTTTATCTTGTAACCTTAAAGGATACAGTGTCCCTTTTTTTTTTTTTAAGATTTTATTTATTTATTTTTAGAGGGGAAGAGAGGGAGAAAGAGGGAGAGACACATCAATGTGTGGTTACCTCTCGCGCACCCTGTACTGGGGACCTGGCTGCAACCCAGGCATGGGCCCTGACTGGGGAATCAAACCCGCGAACCTCTGGTTCACAGGCCGGCGCTCAATCCACTGAGCCACACCAGCCAGGGCTCCATGTTTCTTTGTTTGTTTGTTTGTTTGTTTTTAATACTAATGCTAAGTGACAGTAGCAAAAGTATAAAACGGTTGAATGTAAACACACCACATGTTTGCACACTCCCAAAGTGTGATCTCTTCATGGCCTAGAAAGGCTAGACAAACTCAAATTGAATCTTACAGAATCCCTATAGACTTCATATGTCCTTTTCTTGTAATATCTTCACAGCAAGAAGGTCCCTCTACAAGTTCTCTGCTTCCTGGAATTCAGCAGTAAGGACTGTAACTAACTGAAATTCTTTTACTCTTTTCTCACTCTGTCTTCAGTTTTCTCTTCCCCTCTCCTTCAAGCAAAATAGGGTAAGCTAAGGGTGATACAATTCTTAAAAAGGCAATTATTGTGACAATATGATGTATAAAAGTATTACATGGCTTTTTGCGAATTGAAAACTTTTGTTTCCTATGTTCACAGTACTGTTTTAACCATGACTTTCTCTTATACCCAGTGGAGGTGAAAAAAATGGCAGAGAAAGCAGCTACTGGGCAGCTGGCTGCACCTCCTTGGCATCCTCAGAGTAATTTGGCTTTAGAGAATGAGTCTGAAAATGAGCCTGATTCCTTGCTGCAGCCCTCGATTAGGGACCCCGAGAATGTGACTTGGTGGCGTGTTGTAGAGTATCCCAGGAAAAATGATGAGCCAGGAGGAAATGACAGGTGTGACAAAACAGACAACAGTGACTGTGATAAGGACCAGCATCGCAGTCAGCGTGGGCCTGGAAATTTCCCCAGTAAGTTCAGTTGGAGGAATTGGAATAGATGAACTGTATCAAGTAATTAGCTCTCAAAAATAAGTAAACCTCCTGGAACATTTCCTTTCCTTGGTCTCCTCTCCTTCCCAGCTGTCGGGGATCTCTGAATTCCAGGGGAAAACAGGATACCCTTTTGATCCCACTGTCCTTACTGCAGGTAAAGAAATCCTGAGATTCATCAGTATTTTTATTGCTGGAGCAGACACATTTTCTCAAATAAAGTAAAATAATCCCTATGGACTGACCCTGGTACTGGGTGTAACCTAGCAAGGAGCTGAATCTTTCTTACCTGAAGGCAGTGGCGGACAGCCCCTCCCTGCTGCCCATTTCTTTGCATTGCATTTTAAACTGGAAAAAATTTACTGGCTCCCAGAGTCTATGCTAGAGGATCCTTTGGCTGGTATCACTTTACAGATTTGCAGGTTAAAACTGAAGCCTATGTATTTCCACCTGGCGATTTGCTCGCAGTCAAGGTATGAGATATTATTTCACAGTTGTTTGCAAGTCAAAGAAAGGCATATCTAAAATGATCACTTATTTTAGGTAGAAAATCTGTTGGCTTAGGTTTTTTTGGTATTTAAAATCTGCTGCTTGTCAAGGTTCACTCTTGAATAGGTGAACAAAAAGGGGGGTGATCCAGGGCTGCATGTTGCACCTACGCTAAACTAACAGTCTTCATTCTCTAGACCAAACCTGACCTGGCCATGTGGGACATGGTGACCCTTAGCAGAATATGCATGCACCTCTTCTCTCATACTGCTCTTTGCCCTTCCATGCTATCTGAACACCTCTGAATGACCATGGCCCTGGTTGTGTTATAATCCTTAGGTATCCGGCACCTGTGCCCCAGAAAAAATGAGCAGCCAGAGCATAACGAAGTCTTTCGAGCAAGTTCTGAAGCATCTGTGGTCATTGAGAAGTCTTGCAGCGTGAGTAGTATGTCCCAGAGAGCCAAGCTGAACCGAAGGACCTAATAAAGTAGAACTAAGTTGTTGTTACATATTATGACATTGAGATAATATCTGTAGTAGTTCTCTTTTTTGTTGTTGGAGTATGTACCCTCTTGTCTCTGACATGAACGAAGAAGGCTTTACCTCCCTGTATATTACTTTTTGAATCAGTTCAACTCAAAGGGTTGTGTATTTTGGAGCTTGAGGGCAGCATGGACAAGTGTCAGATTCAGCCCTGGCTCTTGAGCCTCCCGTCTAGTCTGATCGACAAGACCAACTCTGAAAGTACAGCATGAGGTTAGATCCCAAAGTTGGTGATTGGAGAAGGAAAAGCAAGGCCAGCATTGTGATGAGAGGACCCTCACCTGGAAGTCCTCTAAGGCCCAAATTCAGCTCTCAGCTCAGTGGGAGGAATATGTTTCTGCCTGACAGCTGAGCCTCAGCAGGATCTGCGAGGTTCAGTCATTTTCTAGCATTTTCATTGAGGTTACAGCTTTGCTTCAGGGGGTTAACACATCCTCGAAGCCTGCCACTGGGCCACGTTCCAGCTAGACTAAGGAACTCAGGGTGACTCTCTCTGAGCTGGCCCTTCCTGCCTGCTTGCACACCTGCCTCGGCTCTCCTTCCCCACAGTGAGCTGTGGATGAAACGCAGTCCGTGTACTGGCAGCATCCTCCGGAGGAGAAGGCTGAGGCTGCCTTCATCATTGTCGATCACTTAAAGAATATAACTGGCCATGGAGAGTGAAAGTATAAAAATGAAACTGTGATAACATTTTAGGTCTTTCAAAGAACATACTATTGTATTTTATCATTGCACATAAACCACTCACAGAATAATTTATTTCTTCTGTCAAGTGATGACTAGAAGGACGTGTCATATATTTTTTTAAGATTTTATTTATTTTTTAGGGAGAGGGAAAGGGAAGAAGAAAGAGAGGGTGATCGGTTGCCTCTCATGCCCCCACCCGGGGACCTGGCGGACAACCCAGGCATAGGCCCTGACAGGGAATTGAACGGGCCACCTTTTGGTTTGCAGGCTGGTGCTCAAGCGCCTGAACCACGTCGGCCAGGGCAGAATGTGCTATATCAGGCAGACTGGCTTAGCCGGAGAAGCAGGTCTGCCAGGGAAGGGGGAAAGGTACGGGAAGCCAGGCTTGTCTGAGAAATTTCAGTTTGATATGAGAGGTCAAGGAGAGCAGCTGCTAAGTGCTGAGGAAGAGGAAGTGTGTGGCAAAAGCAGTGTCTAAGGAAATCAACTATAAAACCTCTGCAGAGGGGTGACTGAGGTGAGGAAAGGAGCCAGTTGTCTGTCATGTAGGGATCAGGACCTGAACATAGAGAAATAAGCAGAAAAGGAAGAGGTAGAGTAGAGATGCTGAGGAAATAACTTACATTAAAAATTTTCATTTTTATTTTTACTATTGAGATTGCACTGATGTTTTTTAAATCATGATCCTCCACATGTCTTTAAACTGTAACAACACCCAAGGGACTCCCCGGTTCTGAGCAGCCTCAGCCTTCTCCAACTGGATGCTGCCAGTACACGGACTGCATTTCATCCACAGCTCGCTGTGGGGAAGGAGAGCCGAGGCAGGTGTGCAGGCAGGCAGGAAGGGCCAGCTCAGAGAGAGTCACCCTGAGTGCTGGGTTATTTTATTTTTATTTTATTTAAAGATTTTATTTATTTATTTTGAGAGAGGGGAAGGGAGGGAGAAAGAGAGGGAGAGAAACATCAATGTGTGGTTGCCTCCTGTGCACCCCGTACAGGGATCTTGGCCCGCAACCCAGGCATGTATCCTGACTGGGAATTGAATGAGCAACTCTTCGGTTTGCAGGCCAGCACTCAATCTACTGAGCCACACCAGCCAGGGCTTATTTTATTTTATTATTTTATTTTAATTTAATTTTACTTTGCTTTACTTTTATTTTGTTAAGAGAAAGAGGGAGAGAGAGAAACATCGATCTGTTGTTCCACTTAATTATGCATTCACTGGTTGTCTTGTATGTGCCCTGACGGAGGATTGAACCCACAACCTTGGTGTATCAGGTTTATGCTCTAACAGACTGATCACCTAGTCAGGGTCTTAGATAACCCCGTTATTGACACTATATCCAGCTGTGAAGGGATTTCTTTACAATGACCACCAACTTAAAAGTGATTTCCTGCATTACTGATAGGATCAATCTGGGCAATCAGCTTGTTCACCAGAGTCTTCTGAGGACATAACAGATGAATTTTTAACTCCAGACAATGAACATTTCTACTCCTCGACTGCTCGAGAAGACTTCACTCTAGAGGTAAAAATTTATAGTTCAGGGTAAGGTACATTTTAAGCTTTCTGCATTGTCTTATTCCCTTTAAGTCATTTTTATTGAGGAAAAATAGTCTACAGATAAAAATATATAATGTTGATTTAATCATTGTTTTCATGTGCTCTGAAAAAACATCTGAAAAATAAGACTTTTGAGAATGGAAGTTTGAATGCAATTTCTTCCAAATTTGTGGTTCCTACTTTTATTTGTACAGCACTTTTTACCTTTTTTTAAGCATTTTTCCTCATTTTACCTAATTTACATATCCTTTCTGGGGACAGAGAAGGTCTGCTATTATTTTTTTTTAACCAAACCTCGCCTGAGGATACATTTATTGATTTTAGAGAGAGAAGAAGGGAGAGAGAAAGAAACATCAATCAATTGCCTCCCAAATGCTCCCCAACCAGGGACCAAACCTGCAAGCTGGATATGTGCTCAGACCAGGAATCAAACCCGTGACCTTTTGGTGCATGGGATGATGCTCCAGCCAACCGAGCCAGACCAGCCAGGGCCTGCTATTATTCTTCTGTGTGAAGAACTGGTGATCCGCAGCTGAGGGGAATTAGATGTGGTGGGAGAGCAGGACTAGAGCAAGAGTTCAGCAGCAAATATGAAGCTGTCCAGTACACTAGGCTTTCTTGGGAACCTGCCTAGCTTTTGTAAGAACCTATTTGTACAGAATATTTTCGTTTATAAAGTGAAACTCATGGGATTCTCTTATTTACTTACATAATTTCTACCTCATCTCTCCACTAATCTGTCACCTTTTTTGGATCTTTTATTACCAGTATGGAAGGTGGGGTAGAGGAAAGGGAGGATTATACATACCAGTCACAACATTCGACTGACAAGAATAATTTAGTGATGCATCAAAAGCATCCGTTCCACTTGTTTGCACTTATGAAAACCTAGAGCAGGTTTCCTTTTTTTTTTTTAAGATTTTATTTATTTATATTTAGACAGAAGGAGAAAGAGAGGGAGAGAAACATCAGTGTGTGGTTGCCCCTTGCGTGTCCCCTGCTGGGGACCTGGCAACCCAGGCATGTGCCCTAACTGGGAATCAAACTGGCAGCGTTCTGGTTCACAGGCCGGTGCACAATCCAGTGAGCCACACCAGCCAGGGCAGTTTTCCATTCTTTAACAATTCTTGATTTTACTGTGAGCAGATGGGGACCTTACGAGAATTTTGAATAAAAAGATACAAAGTATATATACATATAATGTGTACATATATAAAAGGTATAACACAGAAAAAAAGTACACAGATCTTAAGTGTTTAGCTCATGAACTTTCACAAACTGAATAAATTCATGTAACCAGCACCCAGATCAAGAAACAGAACATTATCGGTCTCAGCAAAGATCTGCTTTATGCCTCCTCTCCATCACCGCCTCCCCTTGAACCAGTGTTCTGACTTCTTACCCCATGGAGTAACTTTGCAGTCTGGGCCATTTCCATCTTGTTGGCTTTTCTGTTTAAGCTTCCATCTTTGTTGGAAGATTGGGGTGAGGAGGGTATAATGATTAAGGGAATAGTCACGATTCCTCCTTACAATGGAAGGTGGGGGGAGTCATTGAGGAGTAACATACGGTACAAATAAGTACTTAGTGTCTTCAGTGCAGGTTTGTTATTTTTTCTGTAAAAGATGCAGGAAGCTTATGAAGATTTTCAAGGTTTAAGAACACCAGGAAATTCTCTTTCAACCGTTTGATGATGTCTGCCTCCGTTGAACCTCCTTTCTCTCTTCTGTAGACCTCAAGCCCTATAGAAGACTTTGAAGGAATACAAGATGCATTTGCCCAACATCAAGGCTCTGGTAATAAATCATTAGGGCAGATTCCTTTGAGAATCACTTGCCTTCACTTTGTGTCAGCACACAGATGTTTAGAGCTGGAGTGGCCCTTAGAGATAATCTCCTCCAAGGCCTTTCGATCTACAGATGAGAATATCTAGGCTCATTGATTTCCCCTCATTAGAGTACATCTCATGCCCCTCAGCAGCCTCAAGACATCCATGCATCATGTCATTTATACCCTTGAGTTCTTATGGCATGTGTTGTAGTTGTTGCCTCTTTTTTTCCTCTAGTCTTTCACTAGAGTTCGGGCTCCTTCATGGCACATACTAGGTATTTAGTCATCTTTGCCAAACTGACCTGAGGGATTGGTCCAGGCCACACAGCTAGTTATTTACACAACAAAAGCTAGAAGTAGGTTTCCATGTCCTTCTCTACCCCAAAAGGCAGTTTCACCATCATTTTTTTTTTCTGCATGACCCTGGGCAACTTACTTCACTCCAGGGCCCCACCTTCCCCTTGTATAAAGTAAAGGAAATGGTCAGACTCTAAAATCTCTGAATTCTCCTCCTGCTCTAAATTGTGCTTATTAGGAATTCATTTATGCTTTCTAGGCATTTGAAATAGGGTCACAGGAAGAAGAATCCCAATGCATCTTCACTGATGTGGTTTCAGAGCTCCTTGGTACCTACTAAAGGGGGCATTGTTCTTGTGGGCCTCCTCATTGCCCACCAGACTACGCAGACCTCAGGAATGGCAGGGGGATTGTGAGCGTTTGCTAACAGGGCAGGCTGCTCTGTACCTCTCTCTGTAAACCTCAGCAGAATGGTGGTGGGAAGGAACATGGATACTGGCCCTGTCTGCCCAGAGGTCTGCACAGTATCTTGCTGAGATTGGGGTGGGCTAACTTCAGACATTTGATGCCAAGGGGAACAGAAGACAGTGAATTAGCTCCTTAGTACTCCAGACCCCACCCCTATGCCTTAAGTGATATTTGATGGGCAAGAAGCACAGTTAAAGCTCTGAGAAACCCCAGTTAATGGTCTTTTCTATGTGGACTCTTTAGTGAACAAGCAGTTCTTGGTTTCAACGCCCCCTGGTGTCTGTTGACCGGAACCAGGTCAGTTTGCCTTCCTGAAAAGACAAAACAACATTTGTCTCCAGAAATAACTGTGTGGTTATAGCTGGAAGGCCAGTAAATGGCTTGATTGTATTCTGAGTGTCAGAGTTCTCCCCTCTGAGCAGGGAAAATAAACTTTCAGAGCAAAAACCTCTTCTACAGCACTCAATCCAAACCCAATTAGGGAAGGCTTTTGTTTATCCAGATTATTTCTCCTTCTGGATAAGACCAAGGGAAATTGAGGGAATGAAAATAATAATCTGGGTTGGCAAAAATTCTTTGAAAAATGAGTTTACTTTATTCTTTCAGGTGAAAGAAAGGTCCAAATTGGAAAAAGCGCTGGAAAGAATGCTGAGGTTTTGACCAAGTCTCAATGCCAACCTATAGAAAGGTATTTATTTTTATTGATTGTAGAGAGAGGAAGGGGAAGAGAGAGAAAGAAAAACATCAATTTTTTCCACTTATTTACGCCTTCCTTGGTCGATACTTGTATGTGCCCCGGCCGGGGATCGAACCACAGCCTTGGCGTATGGGGACAACACTCCAACCAACTGAGCTACCTGGCTATGAAAAAGAATGAACTGTTGACACATACAACAAACTGGATAAATCTCTCTTAGCAATAATCGTGCCTTGGAGAAGCCTCATTGGCTACAATACTACCACTGTGCAAAGCTGGATAAATCTCTAGAGAATTCTGCTGAGTGGCAAAAGCAATCCCAACGAGTTATTTACTGTGTGATTTCACTTGTATAACATTTTTCAAATGATAAAATTACAGAAACAGAGAACAAATGAGTTGTTCTGGAGTTAAGGAAGAGGTGGAGAGTGGGTGGAAAGTAGGGCTATGAAAGGGCAACATGAGGGATCCTCGGGGCGGTGGAAATGTCTCTTATCTTGACTGTATCAATGTCCATATCTTGGTTATGATATTGTCCTATAAATTTGTAAGATGTTTCCATTGAGGGAAACTGGGTAAAGGGTATTTCTTAAAACTCCATGTGAATATACAGCTATCTTATAATAAAAAGTTTAATTAAAAAGCTAATAATAGATGTAAAGGGCCTGGTACAATAACATTTAATTTACTTTCCCCCCGTGGGCCTCAATTTCCTTTTCTATAATAATTATAGCTAGTATTTCCTACAGAGCTACTATATTTCAGGTACTTTGTTTTGTCAAATTTAATTCATGCAACAATCCTCTGAGGTACATACTGTTATTTCCATTTTGCAATAAGGAAGGCAAAATTCAGAGAGTTTTATGTATTTTTTCTAAGGTTGAATAGTCAGTAAGTGGCTGTATCAGTCAGGAGAGGCTAGATTATACTACATAACAATCCCCAGGTTTTAGTGGCTTGAAACAATGCAAGTTGATCTGTGCTCGTACTCCACGTCCATCATGGGATGTCCAGGAGGAGTCTGTGCGGCATTGCCTTCTATCAGAGATGCCCGCTGAGGATGGGCTCCTTTGCGCTTTTGTAATTGCCGAGGTGGCAACAGGGGACATGGTGCATTGTCCTTTAAAGTTCCTTCCCAAGAGTTACATCACTTTCACTTACATTTCACTGGCTAAAACAAGTCATGTGGCCATTTAAGTAAATTAGGAGGGCCAAAAAGTGCTGTCCTACTGTGTGCTTGGAAGGAGAAACAAATATTTTAGTGAACAGAATTAGTCACAACTCAAATTCAAAGTCCGTGCTCTTTCCTTTTTATTATTGACCTCATAGGATTATTGCAAAGATTAAAAAACTGGAAGGATTTAGCATGGGATCTGGCTTATGGCCTATGTTCAACAAGTATTGAAATTAAATACTAAATACTGGTTAAAGTGGAAACAGGTCAAGTTTGTCTTCAGTATTCTTTTCTGGCCATTGTTTTGGCACCAGCCTCCCTTGGCCCCTCCCGTACTCTGTGTCAGGAAGCTGGCTCGCCTGGTCAGGCCCCATGCAGTGCTCCTTGCTCCAGCCTCCATCCCCAGCAGAGCTCCCGCACACCATCGGTTTCCTTTGGAACTTGCTCACTGCCATATAGCATCATCAGCTGATTTCAGATGGGCTCATCCTTACAGAGTATTTATTCAGCCTCTTAAGAGGAAACTGAGGCATAGAGCAAGGCCCAGACATGCCTGAAAACATGTGACTAGTCAGTAACTTATAGAGTCAGGACCAGAACCCACACTTTCCACTTCTGAGCTTAGTAAGCCCTTCCTGCTGCTTGTCATACTGGTCCCTTGTACCAATTTAGTGCACTCATCTGACAGGGAATTCATATAATTCTCTCACTTACTCTCTTACAGTGAACAAGGTGAACAAGAGGAGACATTAAAGGAGTCACCAGAGGAACTGAAAGGGAAAGACATGTATGGCTGCTGCAGGGTTGCCTGAGGATACTGTGTATAGTTTTGGTTTGAGGGGAATAGTATTTCCTTGTCTGTAAGAATCTGCAGTTTTCCCATTTTATGTGAGACTGCTGCGTCTTTCACCAGAAGATGTGATCTAAATTACTAGCATCTTACAATCGAGGAAATACAGTGATGTTAATAATAGCAACTATTATTTATGTAATAATAGCAATTTACATAAACAGATTAAATCTGGTTTCCACACATATACTTTCATCTATGGATATAATATATTTTTAGCTGATGAGATATATTTATAAAGTTTGTGTCTCTTGGTAAGATATTCTCTAATATTTTCTTTAAAATATATCAGATATTCCAAGATATTCTCTAATTCTGACCTGTTGCCAAATAAAGATTTTTGTCAAGAACATTCTTAAGAACTACCTTTAAGGAATATATTGTTTGATTTTTTTCCAAACATCTCCCAATTATTGTGTGCTTTTAATTCTTTAGATCATTGACAGACATTCAAGAGCTGTCTAGCATCTCCTATGAACAAGATGGTTCTTTTAAGGAAGTCTCATGCAAAACACCCAGAATAAACCACCTACCTACTAGTGTCAGCACTCCGCTCAGCCCAGGTAATCACCCGCAGGGAGGAACAGTGTTTTGGGAGAGGGAGTGACAGCCCCTGTCACATTGGCTCTGGGAGGCCAGGACTTGGGAGCAGACCTGGCGGGTGTTTTCTCACAATTCAGAGGTGTTTCTTTAGGGCCAATGCTGAAGGGAATAAGTCCATGGGAGGCCAGGAAGGGGTAGCTGGTGGTTATTAAGCAGATATAAGGAGGTGTTTTCATTTAGTGGTAGAGTTGTGCAAATGCAAAGACTACTCTGTACCCTGAGCACTATTGAGTTTAGTGCAAATATTGTACATTGCATTCTCTAGAGTTTGTGACTTCAAAGAGCCCCTTGTGCTTAAACATGCAGAGTTCTGAGTCCTGCAACTATATACAGCTAGCATCAGTATCCTCTTTCTGGTGTCCTTAGTTCTAGTATATTTGTAGTTCAAATAATCTCCTTTTATTGTGATGACTAAGTTTAGAACTGTCATTTTTTATACCTTGAGGAGCTGTGTCTCAGATCAGTGATTATTTCACTTATTAACAACTTGGAGAATCCCTGGTATAGTTAATAGAGCTGTGTCGGGTTTTTTGTTTTTGTTTTTAAATTAATATAAAGGATCCAGCCCTGGGTGGTGTGGCTCAGTGGGTTTAGTGCTGGTCTGCCAACTGAAAGATTGCCCGTTTGATTCCTGGTCAGGACTGGGATCTGGGTTGTGGTCTAGGTCCCCAGTTGGGGGCGTGTGAGAGGCAGCCAGTCAGTGTTTCTCTCACACACTGATCTTTCTCTCCCTCTTTTTCTCCCTCCCTTCCCCTCTCCCTAAAAATAAATAAGTAAATCTTTTTAAAAAGGCAATTTTTTCACATATCCAACTGTTATATTAATATATAATAATAATAATAATATTATTATTATTATTATAAAGGATCCAGACACTAACTGCCCTCTTTTCTAAAACAGGGTCAATTTCTTCAAGTGCCAGTAACTATAAAGACTGCCTTGAAAGCATCACATTTCAGGTAAAAACAGGGTCTACCTCATGCTGGAGCAGCCAAGAACCTACTGCAACTGTGTGTGATAAATTGACAACTGTCCGAGAGAAAGCAAAGAGCCTAGATTCCCTTTTTACTTCCTCTGAAACTCTCCCTTCAAGACTAGCTGATCACGTACGTATACCAGCTGCGTTACATTCTCATGGCGTCGGTGATCCAGAATGCCGTGATTTCTCCAAATCCGTTTTACCAAGACAGCAAGAAATAAGCAGGATCCCCTCCAGGCTTTGCTGGGGCTCCTCTCTGAGTCTTTACTGTGAGATAGATCCTGGGTTTTTGTGCCTTTTTTTCCCCTAGAGATAGTGTTTGGCAATTTCTCTGAAGAGCCCACCTCTGCCATGGCTTATGATGCTGCCTTCACCTGCATTGTCCTTTCTATCTAACCACATTCTACTCTCTTGCGGAGGCTCCAGTTCTGTTTCCTCCCCAAAGCCTCCTCGGATTAGTTCCCTGAGAGTTTTGGTTGATAGTCATCTTCTCTGAATTCCTGAATTAATAGTCTGTACTCCATTGTATGCTACCTTCTCCTCTCCTCCCCGCGCCCTGTTGTTCTTTTCCTCTCTCCCTCATATGTTGTGTATATAGTCACTTCAAGAAAACTACACGTCCTTACTTGGCACCCTGCATTAAGAACATCTTGTTCCACCCCTTTGTAATGTAACTCTCCCTGTCCCGCCACCACCAACACCTCAGACATGTGAAGGAAGCCCTCTTGAGTCCTCCATGTCATTGTCACCCCAACTGACCTGTGGAGCAGGTCCTGCTGAGCACTACCTGAAACCCTTGACTCCCAGAATCATAAGTAATAAAATGCTTGTGTTTATTCACTAAGAAACAAAACAAAACAAAACAAAACAAAAAGAACCTGTTGGCTGACCATTCTATAGCAGATTGATTACTGGCCTTGGCCCTTTGTGAAAAACCAATTATTTTCTTCTTTGGGCATTTGACTCATGAAAGGTCCCACTCTGAAGTAAGGCAATAAAGAATTTTGTGCTTTTGTGCATCAGACTGTTGATTGGGCAGGTTCGAAGTGCCAGGGACCACATTAGGCCCTCTTCTGGGCATCCCAATGTGAATACAAAAGGCATGGTCCCTACCCTAGAGGAGCTTACCAACTACTAAGAAAAACTGTAACACAGAGATAGATAAGTTGAGTGCTGCAGAGGCAAAGAGTGGTGAGAAGGCTTCCTGGAGGAGGTGACATTTGAATGAAATTGACTCAGTTGATAAACAACTGGCTTCCATTAATGAGAGAGTCTTTTTTAAAAAATATTTTTGTAAGAGTTTATTTGAGCCAAACTGATGACATGCCAGGAAGCAAGATCTCAAATGCTCCCAATACACAGCCTTAATGTTGGAAATGATTGAGTCGTCTGGCTTTTTTAGCTCAATACACATGTCAATTACCATATTTATGTCTTATAGAAAAGATCATCTGCATTTACTGGGGCTGGTCCCTCCAGCAATGCCAAAGTGCCTGACACATCATCCCACACCACCCACAAAAGGAGCCTACCAAAAGGTACCCTGTGTTTAATGTCCAAACACACATTCATAGGAGGAAACCAGTTTAAGGGAGCCTTAGTCCCATCTTTGATGCTACATTAGATTTAAACAAAAATGCTACACATATTTTCCCCAATTACAAAAGTAAAACACACTCATTATAGAAAACTTAGAGAATAAAGAAGAGCTTAAAAAAGAAAAGCACTGATTCTATCATCATTTTTAAACCTCTTGTACTCCTTCGATACATATCTTTTTTATATTTTTAGAAATAAACAAAAAAACATTTTTAGCATAGTTGAGATCATATTGTATATCAGTTCTGGCTTGCTTTTTTCTTTGATGATATATTTTGAGGACTTCCCCTTATCAGTAAAAATTATTTAGAAACATATGTAATGGCTACATAATATTTCATTTTACATATGTTGCTTAAACATACCCTTATGTTGAAGAATTGTACCAAAATCTGTATCTGTACCTTGGCTCGTTTCCTTGGATAGATTCTTAGAAGACAATTCCAAAGCAAGGGTGTGGGCATGTTAACAGCTCTTAAAACAGGCATATTGCCTTTGCCACGTTATTTTAATGTCTTGCTTCTTTGGTACAACTCTGGAATTTTCCTCAGGGGGATAAGGATTTTGTGAATTATGCCAATAATTAAAGTTACAATTACAATTGTAACTTTACAATTGTAACTTTACAATTGGTTAAAGTTACAATTGAGCACTTAGGGGAAGGCCCAAAGTGTGGTTCCTCCTGTGTCCTCTGGCCTCATAATTGATAGAGAAAGACCTTCCACTTTGTGTTTTGTTCATTTGACTGGTCCAGAGCCTCTGTATTCCTCCAGCACCCTTGTTCCAGATTGGGCCTCCAGCCTCTCAGTAAAAATTTGTACTTCACCTACCCCAAATATCCTTGGGGAGCAAGAGGTACAGATTAAGCAGTACTGAGGTAGGGGTGAGGTAGGCAAGGGTTTGGAGTAAAAGGGATAGAAAAGCCAACTTCATGTTGGGAGATCTCAACTAGGACTGTTAAGTGTACGAACCTTCTTCCTGCCTTAGTTTGTTTCATCATTGAGAGATCCTAAGTCAAATCCATGTGGGAGCCTAGAAAATCCATTGCAGGTCCAGGAAGATGTTAAGTCATTTTCCCGTTTATCTTTTTTAAGAACTGGTAGAAGCCATCTCACAGCATCACATTGATGAGCTGCCGCCTCCATCTCAAGAACTACTTGACGAAATTGGTAAGGGGATGTTCAATATAGAATGTACTCACTCGGTGGCCCTCTTAGCTGTAGTCACTGACCACCATATGGTTCTTTTTCTCAGGTGTGAGCAGTAGTATGGAAGGCCTTTTGAAGGTGTGATTGAATGTGCAGAATTCAGGAAGGGGCAGTTTTCCAATAAAACGGACCTTAGATTACTACCGAGGCCTGGGCAGGATAATTGGCCTGTGTCTGTTGTCATTTTCTTACTTAGAAGGTCCATGGTAATGATTCAGAGAGGAAATAACAACATTCAAGTGGCTTATGATGAACTTCTGTTCTTAAAGGAATTGTTACTTTTTTTTTTTTTTTAAACCAAACCAACCATACTTTGAAGGCTTGATGTCTGGCTACTGAGGGCAAGATACCCTGTTCTTTTGTTTGCCATTAGCAGGAGGTATTGAAGGTATTCGCACTGTGGACGAATCACTTTCCCAAAGGCAGAGAAGTCAGTGGCACAAGACCTAATGTGACCAGAGTCTTTCATTTCGGCCAGAAACTGAGCAGTAACAGCTCAGTTTTAGTTATAGCCAATTGGCTGGCCCTTCCCATCTGAGCTGATACGTTACAGAGACATTTAGGGCAGGTGATTTGCCTCTCCAGGAAGGAACTGACTGTTCTTTTCTTGACAGACTGGCCAACCAGCCTCTCCCCCTCAGAGGGCACATCTTGTCAGACCTCTGATGGTTCAGTTCTTGATGTGGGGCCCCTAGAGAATTTCCTGAGGGGTATCTCTTCGTTTTCAGGATCTCAGGCGTTTTGTGTCTCATCAGGAAGAGGAAGGTGAATGAGGACTTACCTGGTCTGACTTAACAGAAAACTACTGTCCATGTTGTCACTAGTCCAAGCCCCATTGACCTGATGAACTTGGGCGGAGCCAGTCAGAGCTACCAGAACCTTGCTTAGTTTTATTTTCTGTAGTCATAGGCGCTTCTCGCCTCACCGCACACTTCCGCTTATGTCGCAGTCATATAGGCCCCAGGATTTTAGGATCATTCTCTCAGGGCCCCACCCCACACCAACTTTGCTCCTCTAACTCCCCAGGGAGCCCTTGCAAAGTCCTCCTCGCTAGTTGCTTCTAATACAACGATAGAACTGCTGCTTGTGAGAGTAGAGGTCACCATGCATGTGCTGCTCAGGTGTCATCTGTTCCTTGGTCCCAGCTTAAGGCAGTACGTGCCTTTCACAGTTTGACTTTAATACTTTCCCTCTAGATTTTGCTGCCTTCCCCATTTCAGCAGTTGTCACCAGGCTTCTCCCAGGCTCCAGCCTCATGGCACTGCTGTATCCCGTGCACTCTGCCGAAATGCTCCCTCATTTTACTTACTGGAATTATCTGGGCCAGGTTTCTAGGTGATGCCAGTACTTTGAGATGGGTCAGTAATTTTCCGGATAGGCAAAGGGCAGAGGGCATTAGGGTAGTTTCTCCGAATAATGGGTGTTCCAACCTGGTTGGTGTACCTCATCACTCTGTTGTTGTTTCCCCTCAAGAGAGCTTTGGGGAGTGACCTGGAGCTGACACCTGAGCTTGTGGAGTGCCCACATCCAAAGTCCTAGGCACCTGACAAGGACCTAAAGGGGAAGGTCCTTTAGAGCCCTAGGAGCTCCTTTAAGATCAAAAACAGACTACTTTTAACAAGGATAAAACGAATTTTTAATTTAAAATTATATTAAATGATCTTATGGGGCTCCTTGATGCTTGGGAGTTACCAGGGCCTGTTTTGTGACCTGCGTGAGGAAGAGACCTGTGTCTGCACACAGCAGGGCTGTGCCTGTGAGCAAGCCCAGGGTTCCTGTCTGTGCTGCCTCCCAGCTGTCTCTCTGTTCTGCTGTGGGAGCACTTGGAGGAGACCAAGCACCTAACAAATGTAAAGCAGGGACCTGAGTTTAGCAGACGGTGGTCTTGGTCTAGTGAGCAATCCTTTTGGAACTGGCAAGTATAGCTATTCTTTGCTCTCTGTCTTTCCTGTAAACTAGATGAAAATATGAAATGTAGTCCAATAGAGATGGGGGAAATTTGGGGTTGCTCTGATGTTGTTACAAACTGTTTGAAAGATTAGAAAATAGAGATTAAGAGCATAAACCTTAGAACTAGACTGCCTGGATTCAAATCTTATTTCTTCCTCTTACTATCCTCTTTAACCTTTCTTTGCTTTCATTTCTACATCTGTTAAACAGAAATAATAATCCATTATGTGATTTATTTCATAGGGTTGCTGTGAAAATTAACTGCAACTATTAATCTTGACTTAATATAAGTTAGAAACTGTACCTGCCACATAGGCCCTGCAAGAATTACCTATCATCATCATTTTTATTTTTATTGTTGTATGGGACTCAGTGTCCTCGAGCAGTGGTTTCCAACTTGATCAGGCATCAGAACCACCTGGAGGGCTGATTCAGTAACATATTGCCGGGCCCCACCCCCAGAGTTTCCTCAGTGGGCCTGGATCTAACAGGTTCTCGGGCATACCGTGGCTGCCGGTCTGAGGACCACTTTTTGAGAATCACTGCCCTAGAGAGTGGTGTGACGTGGAAAGGAAGAAATAAGTTGCCTTCTTCTTTTGTATTGGACAGAGCACTTGAAGCTGCAGCAGGCCTCATCCACAGTGTTGGATGAGAACACAGGAACTCCTCTGGGCACCATTGCAAACGGTAAGCCAACTACCTAGGTCTTTTTCATCAGGTTCTTGCTGTGATGCTGCCCTTCGAAGTCCTGTGTACCTTGAGGTCAGGCAAAAGTCTGCCTCTATTCTGACTCCACTGCATGTATGGCGAACGGTTTAATGTCTTTGAGCCTCAGTCACCCTCATCAGTAAAATAGGGATGATAATTCCTACGTCATCCCCTGGTACGTTATAACATGCTGAACATTATGTTAGCTCCCTTCCGTTCACAGGACTGCTGGCAGGAGGGAATGAGATAGCATGTGTAAAATGCCTGGCATACATTAAAGGGTACTACCCATCCCCACCCAAATTTTTTCCCTGGGGCTTCAACCTAGAAACATCTAACAAGTGAGAACAGGGTGGTCCTCAATCTGTGTATTTGTTTGCAGGATCTCTTCCTTCCTCTTTTATGTACCCTTTCTTCCTCTGCTTCCTCTGTCTCTCTTGAGCCTTGGCACAGGCAAGGCTTCCTGTAGCTTCACTTGGCACTAAAGAGCTCCCAAGACCCCAGAAGCAGCTGCTGTGAATACAGGCACCGTGCAGACTGCCATCTGGACGCCTGCTCTCCTGGGAAGAGGGGAACTAGTGAATTGTAGACTTCAGGGGACACTGATTAACCCTCAGTTCTTGGCCCTCCATTCTGAGGCAGTCTTTCTGAATTACTATTTTTGTTGTTCAAACAAAGTTAAAATTTTCAACTGTTTTTAGATCAGAGTCATTTAGAAGAACAAGGAACTAACAGTAAGAAAGAAGATAGCAGCATTCTTTGGACCGAAGAGACTCAGGATGTAGAAGAGGACACAGAGAGGTAACAGAAAAAGCTGCACTTTTTAAAGGGTATAAAATACTGTATTAGTTGGTACTAGTTTTTCTTTTGCTATTGACAAATAAGAAGAAGGAAAAAAAATGGTCTTTTTGTCATACTGTCCTAATAGCCCCTATTCCTAAAAGGTTTAAAAAACTTTTAGATTGTCATAAAATATACATAAAAATTTTAAGTATGCAGTTCACTAGTGTTAATTATATTCACTTTGTTGTGCAACCAATCTGCAGAATGTTTTCATCTTGCAAAACCGAAACTCTCTACCCATTAAAAAGCTCCCCATGTGCCCCTCTCCACAGTTCCTAGTTCCAAGCAACCACCATTCTACTTTCTGTTTCTATGGGTTTAACTATTTTTTTTTTTTGAAATGCAGGGGCATTTATTTTTATTTATTTATTTTAGAGGGAGGGAGAAAGAGAGGGAGAGAAACATTGATGTGTGAGAGAAATGATGTTCAAGAGAAACAAGGATTGGCTGCCTCTTGCACACCCCCAACTGGGGACTTGGTCCGCAACCCAGGCATGTGCCCTGACTGGGAATTGAACCAGCGACTGACCTTTCATATTGCAGGCCAGTGCTCAACCCACCAGCCGGGGCAAGTTTGACTACTTTTGATAATCTCGTATAAGTGAAATCATACAGTATTTGTCTTTTTGTAACTTCACTTAACATAATGTTCTCAAGGTCCATTCATGTAGCATGTGTCAGAATTTCCTAACTTTTCAAGGTGTAATTCCATTGTATGTTTATGCACGTGTATGTGTATCACATTTTGTTTATCTATTCATTTGTTAGTGGACATGGGGTTGCGTCCACCTTTTAACTATTCTGAATAATGCTGCTATGAACATATGTGCACAAATACCTTTTCAAAGTATCCTGTTTTCAGTTCTTTTGGCTATATACCCTGTAGTGGTATTGCTGGATCATATGATAAATCTATTTTTAATTTTTTGAGGAAATACCAGACTGTTTTCCACAGCAGCTGCACCATTTTACATTTCTATTAACAGTACATAAGGGTCCCAGTTTCTCCACATTCTTGCCCGTACTTGTTATTTTCTATTTTTTCTTTTCTTTTTTTTTTTGATAGTAGCCATCCTAATGGATATGAGGTGATATCTCATTGTGGTTTAAAAAAAAATAAAGTGCATGTTTTAATTGCTTGAGTTCACATCTCATAAAAGAAAAAAAGAATAAAACCAAGCCCTAGCCATCACCGTCCCCCACCTTTTTCTGCCATGAGTCAAGAACCAACCCCCAACCATGTTTCTAGGGTTCAAAGCATCTCCCTGCCCTAATCCATACCCTAACCTCCCTACTTCCCACATCCACTGTGGGTGAGAGGGCATGGGCTTTGCCCCTCCCCAGGCAGGCCTCTGACAATGATGGGCAGCACCCAGAGTTGTCAGGCCTGATAGGAGACAAGGAGGGGTTGGGAGATGGGAGATAAAGGCAACTACCTCCCCACCCAAAACACACACTCAGCCTGCTAGACCTGTTGATCGTAGCTCATTACCAGGGTAAAGTGATACTGCTGTCTCACTATTTTTTTTTTATTATATTTTACTGATTTTGCTATTACAGTTGACCTGACTTATTTCCCATTTGTCCCTTCCAGCCAGGAACCCCACTCCATCAGGCAATCCCCCCACCATTGTTCATGTCTATGGGTCATACATATAAGTTCTTTGGCTACTTCATTTCCTATACTGTACTTTACATCCCCATGGCTATTCTGTAACTACCTGTTTGTACTTCTTAATCCTCTCACCTCTTCACCCCTTCTCCCCCACCTCCCTCCTGTATGTCAACCATCAAAATACTCTCCATATTCATGATTCTGTCTCTGTTCCTCTTGTTTGCTTAGTTTGTTTTTAAGATTCAATTGTTGATAGAAATGTATTTTTTGCCATTTTATTGTTAATGGTTTTGATCTTTTTCTTAAATAAGTTCCTTTAACATTTTGTATAATAATGGTTTGGTGGTGATGAACTCCTTCAGTTTTTTTCTTGTCTGGGAAGCTCTTTATCTGTCCTTTGATTCTAAATGATAGTTTTGTTGGGTAGAGCAATCTTAGCTGTAGGTCCCTTCTTTTCATGACTTTGAATATTTCTTGCCAGTCTCTTCTAGCCTGCAAAGTTTCTTTTGAGAAATCAACAGACAGTCTTATGGGAACTCCCCTGTAGGTAACTAACTTTTCTTCTCTTGCTGTTTTTAAGATTCTCTCTTAATCTTTATCCTCTGGCATTTTAGTTATGATATGCCTTGGAGTGGGCCTCTTTGCATCCATCTTGTTTGGGACTCTGTCCTTCCTGGACTTTTATGTCTATTTCCTTTACCAAATTAGGGAAGCTTTCTTACATTATTTTTTCAAACAGATTTCCAATTTCTTGCTCTTTTCTTCTTTTGGCACCCCGATTATGTGAATGTTGGACCTCTTGAAGTTGTCCCAGAGGCTGCTTATACTGTCCTCATTTTTTTGGATTCTTTTTTCTTCTCGTTCTGATTGGTTGTTTTTTGGTTCCTTATGTTCCAAATTATTGATTTGATTCTCAGCTTCATCCACTCTGCTGCTGTTTCCTTGTAAATTGTTCTTTGTTTCAATTAGTGTATCATTTGTTTCTGACTGGATCTTTTTTATGCTTGTGAAGTCCTCACTAAGTTCCTTGAGCATCCTTATAACCAGTGTTTTGAACTCTACCTCTGATAGATTGCTTATCTCCATTTTGCTTATTTCTTTTTCTGGAGTTTTGATCTGTTCTTTCATTTGGGCCATGTTTCTTTGTCTCCTCATTTTGTCAGCCTCCCTGTGCTTATTTCTATGTATTAGGTAGAGCTTCTTTGAGTCCATGTCTTGGTAGTGTGGCCTAATGTAGTAGGTGTCCTATAGGGTCCAGTGGCACAGCCTCCCCTATCACCCAAGCCGGCTACCTGAGGTGTGCCCTTTGTGTGGGTTGAGTAACACCCTCCTCTTGTAGCCTTGGTTGCTATTGGCAGATCAGTGAGAGGGATTTACCCAGGCCAGTCAACTACAAGGACTGGCTGTGACCACTGACCACCAACCTCAGTCCTCCGTGGAAGTCCCCCGTAGAGGGGCAGGGAGGTGGTGCTCTGACATGGTCTGTAGCTCTCAGTTGGGTGCACTGGCCCTGGGGTTTCCCAGGTGGCGCAGGCCAAGGTGAACCCCCACCTGTGTTTTGCCCGGAGCACCCTACCTGAGCTGTAAAGCAATTTGAGATGACTGCTACTTGTGCTGGGTTTGGAGATTCCCAGGTGAAGCCAAGCTGTGAATCTAGGCTGGCTGGAGCTAGTGCCGGGCCTGGGGCTCACTGAAACCTGCTGTTGCTTGTTTGATAAGATTTAGGAAGTTGTGAAGCATCAGCCAAGACCAGCCATTCACAAAGAGAAACAGCTTGGGTTGGGCCATAAGTTGGGTGGGATGTAGTGTCTGGCGATCTCCAAGTTAGGTCAAACAGTGTTAGCCACCTTGATGGAGTCTCAGATATGGAACCAGTTTGGTGGCTCTTTTGTGGGAAGGGATTAGAAAAGGGACAATGGCCCCAGCTGGTGGGGCTCAGCAGATTGAGTACCAGCCTGTGAACCAAAGCGTTGCCTGTTGGATTCTCAGTTGAGGCCCATGCCTGGATTGTGGGCCAGGTTGCCAGTAGGGGGTGCACGAGAGGCAACCACACATTGATGTTTCTCTCCCCTCTTTCTCCCTCCCTTTCCCTCTGTCTAAAAATAAATAAATAAAATCTTTTTTAAAAAAAAGAAAAGGGACAATGGCCTCTGCTTGCCTAAATGACTTTCCCTGTATATCACTGGTACCTTTCAAGCTGCTACCCTGGTATTGGAGCTAGAGGGAGTGAATCCGAGTAGTTGAGTCCATGGCAATGTGTGGTTTTTTTTTTTAAGAGGAACTGCTTGGGTCTCCAGAAGTTTCTTCCACTGAATTAATCCCCACTGGTTTTTGAAGCCAGAAGTTGTTTGGACTTACCTTCCTTGTACTGGCACCCTGGTCTGGGGGCCCTGGTGTGGCACTGGGATTCCTCACTCCCAAGATATCCCGCCTGAATTTTTATCCACCACAGGTGTGCATGGGACCAGCCTGTTCTGTATCTGCACCCCTCCTACCAACCTGGATGGATGTGGTTTCTTTAATTCTGTACTTGTCAGACTTTGACTCAGCTTGATTTCTGATGGTTCTGAGTGATGGTTGTTCTATAGTTTAATTGTAATTTTGATGTGGTTGTGTGAAGAGGTGAGCCACGTCTGCCTACAGGTCTGTCTTGACTGGAAGTCTCATTGTGGTTTTGATTTGCATTTTCCTTATGATTAGTGATGTTTAATATCTTTTCATGTGTTCAGTGGCCATTTGTATATCTTTTCTGAAGACATACGTGTATCTATTCAGCTCCTTTACCCATTTAAAAAAAAAAGATTTTATTTTATTTTTAGACAGAGGGGAAGGGAGGGAGAGAGGGAGAGAAACATCAATGTGTGGTTACCTCTTGTGTGCCCCCTACTGGGGACCTGGCCTGCAACCCAGGCATGTGTTCTGACTGAGGAATCGAACCAGTGACCTTTTGGTTCGCAGGCTGACGCGCACTGATCTACACCAACCACGGCCCTTTACCCACTTTTTAATAAAACTATTTGATTTTTTTTCCTGTCAAGTTCCCCACCCCCCACTTCATTTTCTGAGGCAAACACAGGCTTTGGCTTCTTTCAGAACAGTCTAGTTAAAGGTGTTAGAACTGTTAGATCTTTCCAGCCAAATAAGAGAAAGTAAGTGTAGTCAAGTAGACGATTCAGTCTAGAAGCACAAGGTTCCTTCAAGAAACCTGATTCTCTTCCTGATTCAGAGCTCCCCTTTGACCTGTGTTGTAGGGTAAACCATTTCATATCATCTCCTTTGCCTCCTGACTTCTCTTGCCTTGTCCTGTCATCAGGACTAGGACAGGGGTGAGCTGAGTGAGCCACTCCTGGGGAACAAAACTGAAGGAGGCACCAAAAAACTCAGGAGTCAAGATAAGCACTATTTGAATGCAATATTTTAAAAAAATTAATAGGAAAGAATCCATGATGAACAAAATATCTTAATTCTAAACAAAGACAGGATCTGAATCTGCCCCTGTACCACTTGCATCAGCCTAATCCTGGTCCTGTGGATTTTGAAGGTAGCCCTGCAGAATTCTCTCAGCTGCAATGATAGAAAACCCCACTATCGTGCGTGAATGAGTTTGTCTCACATGACAAGAGGCCCTCACGCTGGCAGGGCATAGCTGATGTAGCAACTCAAAGATGCCACCAGGGACTTCAGCTGTTTTCATCTTCCTGATCTGCCACCTGTAGCAACAGTGCAGCACGTTGGCCTTTATTTCCAGACTTGTCCCCTCCTGGTTGCAAGGTGACTGATGTCCACACATCAGGTCGGGGGGACCGGCAAAGGAATATTCTAGCCGACTTTGCCTTCTTCTATTTGGAAAACAAAAAAAACTTTCCCAGAAGTGCCCCCCAGCAGATGCCACTTATATTTCATTGTCCAAATGGGATGTGTGACCATCTTCATTTACAAGGGAGACTGAAAATTGAATTTCTAGCTTTTCAGCTGCCATAAAAGAAGGCAAGGGAGAAGAGTGTTATGAATAACTTTTGGGTAGTGAAGCCTGTTTTTGTCACACTCTGAAAGAGCAAAATTATTCTATATAAGGAAGTAAAAGAGAGAGAGACCTGGAAGTGGGGTGTCTAGGGAGTGGGGAGAAGACTAGAGCCCTGGGACCTGCAAGGAAGTGGGGAGAGGATTTTGGTGGGGGGGGGGGAGACAGAGAATAAAAGGAGCAAAGGGGAGGGAAATAAGTACATTTTTTTAAGTTTTAGAAATCTCTTGACCATAATGTGTGATATAAACTCCAGTCCTTCCATCTCCCCAAAACATGTGCAGTAACATCTATGCCATTATTCAAGGCGACAGAAGAGTAGCTCAAGAAGGCCGAGTTACATTTGATTATATAAATATAAAGTGCTTGCCCTGACTGATGTGGCCCAGCAGGTTGGTTGTAATCCCACAAACTGAAAGGTCACTTGCCTAGGTTGCAGGCCAGACCCCCTGTTGGAGGTGTGCAAGAGGCAACTGATCAATGTTCCTCTCACACATTGACGTTTCTCTCCCTCTTCTTCCCCCTCCCTTCCCCACTCTCTAAAACATAAATAAAAAACATAAAGTGCTTTGCACATGATGACAAGTTAGCTACTATAATTGTTGTCTTCCTCCTTTTCTGAAAGAGTTGGCTGTCCTGGACATGGAGAGATGCCCATAGATGCTCTATCCTTGGCACCAAGCCAGACTGGAAGATCTTTTTCAGATAGGTGGGACTTTTCAGGCCTTCTGAAGACACATTCTGCATTCTTTAGCCTCAGAGGCAGTTCTCAATCCAAAAAAAACTTGTAGGAACAGTTCTAGCCTTAGGTGGAAACTGACTTAATTAAGACCAAGAGCTGAGACATAGTCTAGCATCAGACTTTGGAAGGTAGTGATCTTATGCGTGCTGAAGCTTTTGTCAAGGGGTTAAAGGAGGGTTTGTGTGCATTCAAATTGGATCTAGGTAACCTCTGTAACTCTACATACAATTTCAGCAAACCCTCATTTTCTTATACATACAGCGAAAGTGCAAGTTTGAAGGTCTTTTTGCACTCTAAAGGGCTGTGCCTCCTTGTCTGGGGAGAAGGGAAGTGACTGTTGTCTCAATTCTCTTCACTTACCCTTGGACAGAGCTCACTCTACTCTGGACGAGGACCTGGAAAGATGGCTGCAGCCACCTGAGGACAGCACCAAGCTACAGGATCTCCCCAAGGGCTCTGCAAGGTTGATTGTTCTCCATTAGAAGATCATAATCTTCTTTCTCTGGAAGGGGGGCTAGATTTTATTTTTAAAAAATACTTTGACTCCTTGGAGAATGAATGTGTGGTGATGGCACTACAGTGCTGCGGATAAGCCTGTCCAGACTCCTGTCGGCCCCTATTCGTCCAAGCACCCATAGCAGATTGATATCAGTATAAAGAGAGACCTCTGAGGCTGCTGTATCTTGGCCCTGTCAGCTTCAACATTTTCATCAACCATTTGAATTAAATCGGAAAAGGCCGGCTTATCAAATTTTTAGATAACACAAGTCTAAAATGAATACTAACGGGATGAGTGATAGACTGTGGATTCACAATGGTCTTGACTGGTGGAAATGTTAGATTTCTCTAAAAGATGAGGCTGAGCATTTGGATCCAAAAGTATAGAATGTGAGAAATCTCACTTAATGGGGAATTTTTGATTGGAAGATCCTGCTCACTATAATTTCACTGAAGGCAGAAAGTGTGTCTTATTTTTATATGCCCAGCATGTTGCATGCATTTTGAGACATGGCAGGAATTCAAGAAATTCTTGTTGAAGAAAACGTGGATGACTCCATGAGGCCTCACTTTGATGCAGTTACTAAAAAGGCCAATGAAAAATAAAAATAAAAAGATCAGTGCAGCATTAATGATGAATAGACAGAAATGTATGGACCAGATTAAGGTAATGTCTCACGCTGGTATGACAGGGTGTGGGGCACCTTTGTGGCTGTCACATTGTAAGAGAGACATTCACAAACAGAAGAGGATGGCCATCGAACATGCAGAAGTCTGGAAACCCTGTCATATGAGAACAGCTGAAGGAGCTGGGGAGGCTTAGCCTGGGAAGAACAAATGGAGTGGAGAATTTGATAGCTGTCTTCAAATACCTGAAATATTGTAAAGAGAGTCAGCTTACTCTCTTCTGCCCCAAAGGACAGAGCTAGTGACTAGACACAGCAGAGTTAGAAATTTTTATTCAGTAAAGTACAAACTTTCTCATAACCATAGGTATTTGGCAGAGAAAACAGCTGCCTTCACACTTACTTTGACAACACCTCCCTTCACCCCCCTTAACCCCTCCCAATCTCACCGCCCCCCACCCCAAGCACAGGGTGGGTGACTGGTCTGGGGCATTTGGAAGGAGGTAGAAATAATCTTAAAACCTCCTCTGGACTCTAGAGCCTGTGACTCTGTTAGTTATGAGAGGTTAGGAGGGGAAAAAATCCTTTTCACCCTATGTGGCTTTATTTTCTCTCTCAGTCACATGTTTGTTTTGAACATCCACCAAGTGAAAACAAAAGAAAAATCTCTGAACAGTGTCAGTTTGGCTCAGCCAGCATAATGGGGCACAGACTGTGAACTGAGTGCTGTGCTAGGTGCTGGAGGTGCAGGGGACAGGATGTCTCTGCCCTTAGGAGCTTATAGTTGATTGGGAGAGATGGTTTCTGCTTACTAGTTTGACAAATGTAGTCTTAAATTGTTAGATACTTCAATAGCTATTTCACTTCAGAGAGTTTCAGGAAATGAAGATGAGGTAATAAAGTGGTGGTTGTAAAAGGACACCAATTACAACATAAGTGAAATGGTTTTGGGTTTTTTTTCCTGTTGGACAACATAGCCTAGTGATTGAAAGCAGAGTCTGAGACAGACTACTGGGTACCAGCTACAGGGCTTACTAGGCATGTAATTTAACTTCTTTGTGCCTTGGTTTCCTCATCACTCATTGGGGATGGTAGTGGTAACTACCTTATACAGTTGTGATGAGAATTAAGTGAGTTAATATACAATATACATTATAGCACTTGAGCCAATGCCTGGCCCAGAGGGAGCACCCCAATAGTGCTAGTTGTTACTGTGTTTCCTTTGGAGCACAGTCCTGTTCCTCTGGCTGTTGTACATATGTTTTGATACCGAAAATCATTGTCATTGAAGGGAGTCAATGGCTCAAGAAGTTGGTGAAAAGAAGAGAAAAGAGGAAGAAAGCATGAAGCCAGAGAGGACATCAGAGAGCTTTTCAGGGACTCCCGAAGAAGGTATGTTTGAATGAATAGTTGTTTATAACGTAGCTTGGAGTCCGTGGGCTTTGATGAACATCAAAGTTGTTTAGAAATTTCCCAGGTGCTATGCATAATCCTCCTACACATTTATTTCCCCTGTAGTTCATCCCAGGACTTCTGTTAGTTACAAATCATGTCTTCATCACAAAACAGTAACATCCAATTTCATTTCTTATGCAAACCTTCAGTCAGTCTGATAACCTTTATCTTGCATTGTCTGGAAAGATACTTTGCTTCTAACTGTCTAGTTCCTTCAAAAGAGTTCTAAATTTAACTCACACAGAGGCTGCAGAGTCTAATAAGAAATTATAAATTGTGGAATGTAAATGGAGTCTACAAATAATGTGAAAGGTATGAACTAACCTTAATTTCAGAACAATTTCATAGAGCTTTATGGTGTCATTCACAAATGTCACCCTCCTAAATTTAAGTTCCTTCTCCTCAGAAAGTTAGAGATATTAACTCTTTTGGATCATCTGGTATCCCTTTCATGCCTTCCCCAGGCCATTCTCATTCTCCTGGTTTCCTGCATCTCCTAGACTTCCTGGCCACCTGGTTGCCCTTGACCAGTGGGAGGTACCAGCACATCAGCGGGCAGGAGAGCAGTTGGGGTATTACTTCCCTTGCCTGCCTAACTCAGCACCTCATCTCTGCGTAACAGCGGTGTTCCTTCACAAGCACAGCCCGTCCTTGCACCCGGCTCTCACTGGCTGCCAGTGGCTGCGTTGCCCTAACTCCACCCTCTGGTCCTTTCAGACTTACGAGCGATAATGGCTTTTCACTGCTGCTAGTCATTGGATGCCTTGCCGTCCCTTGTTTGCTCCCTTAACTCTGACTCTGCCTCTCTAAAAATCACTTCATTCAAAGTCTGGGGGTTGTATTCTGTTTCCTCCAGGACCCTGACTGGGACAGAACCCAGTGTGTGTGAGCATTTAGCCAATGTTGAATTCACTGAGAATATAATGCAGGGGCTTTATGAATTAGCATCATAGTGTCCATAGCTATGACAGGAAGCTGCAGAATGTTGGAAGGGAAAACCCATTAACTGATTTTAGAAAGATTCTAGTAAAACAGTTTACCCTGAACTAGACAGAGAGCAGTAATGTGACTTCTGAATACTGGTACCCTTTGACCTAGAAAGTAATCGGATTTGTTCTTCTTCCTATATTTCATCAAGAGGAGCTGAAACCTTGTTTTTGGAAGCGACTGGGTTGGTCGGAACCATCCAGGTAATGAGATATCAGATGTTTGTAAGTCAAAGTTCACTGTTTCTTGACAGCATGAGCAGACCGTAAACATTTATCAGCATCTAAATAAACATTGATGACAAAGACTTGAATTAAAAGTTGCTCATTTTTTTAAATGTTAATGTTTATACTTAAAACATAAAATGAACAGTAACTTTGGTTACGTAATTGGTAGAGTTAGCAATAAGAACAGTTTTAGATGGATGGGGGTACAGAAGATGCTGTTACCGATTGCTTTGCAGTCATTTAGGGTTTCCGTTAGACCCTAGTGGAGCATATCTCCCTTGATTATAAATATCAAAATCAGGCTGTTATCTAGTATTACTCCAATAAATAAAAGTTTTTTAGAAAATAAAAAAATTAAGATCCCTTTCCCTTGAATTCAGTTGAATAGAAAGAAGCTGTTGTTTGTGTCTTTAAAAAAACGTACACACTAACTCGAAACTCCCTTCTTTGTTTTTTTAAAAAACGCACACAGGATAATCGTGCTGGACCAGAGCGACTTGTCAGACTGACTGGAACCGGAACATAGAGGGACTCCTGGCCACAGTATGAGAGTCCTGCTTGTGACCTCCCTTCTTCCCTGCCTGATTCAGTCACCATCAGGGCAGTGACTCTGTAACTCACACTTTGTCCAGCTGCCACAAGAGACAGAAGGACTTGGTCCTGACTCTTTATAGCACATGTAGCCATTTATTTTCAGTCAGATTTCTGAAGAGTGAAAGTTAGCGTTGATTGTAAAAATTTCTCATTGTGCCCAGAATGGCTGTAGCTTTGTTGATGTAGATTTTGAAAACTTTTACTTTTGTTATGTAATAAAATGTTTACTTTTAACACTAGTTGGATTTCAGCTGTGTAAGATACGTTTGTTTTAGTTATTGGGAGAGAAACCACCACCCAAAGAAGCTTCAGTTTCTGTTATAAAGTTTGACAAAACCAACATGCATAAAAAATAGGACTATAGCAGGCATGATAAATGGTGAGTTACGATATTGCAGCATTATTTATTAGTATTCATAAAGGCTGCAAGTCCTACACAACTTCCACTGATGTGGTTTGTAACCTTTTGTCTACATGTCTGGCAGAGTAGACTCTGCTGTCTGTCTAGTGACTATGTAATTGTGGCTAATGTTAATAATAGTGTTGGTAGATAGTGTTTATTGGTTATGGAGCATGTATTTCTGTCAGGTATATAAATGAACCCTTTTCCTGCACGTGGCATTCCCACTGTATTTCTTTAGTATGCTGCTTCTCCCACTCTCAGCAACCCGTATTCACACTTCCATCCTTCTCTTTCCATTAATATTCAATAGATGACTGACTTCACCTCCAACTTCTCAGAGAAAATAGAAGCCATCAGTTGGGAACTAATTCAGCTTCCCACCACCAAAACTACAAATGTGACGGCATCTGTCTCTGTGGACTAAAACAGCCTACCCTGAACAGAGATGGACCTGCTCTGTAACTATCGTTTCTGCTTTCCCTCCTGTCACACTGAAGGATGTGCCTCTCTTCCTGTCCAAGGCCAGTCTCATCTTCTGTGTGCTTAGAAGAAAATACACTTGGATTGTTTTTGTTTTAAAAAGTATTCCCTAGATCCCACCAACTTTTCTAGCCACTACCCTCTTTCCTCCTACTTCAGTTAGAGTTCTTATTAAAAGAGTCGTCTACACTTGCTGTCTTTAGCACCTCACCTTCCACGCACTCCTTAACCTAACCCACTGTAATGTGAATTCTGTTCCTCCCATTGGCTAGCAGTCCTGAGGCCACCAGTGACTTCCATATTTCTATAATGAATCCCAGGGTTACCCTCATGGCCTCATGGTGTCGGCTCCCCCAGACTGTTCCCTTGGCCTCCTGATGACACAGCCTGCTTTTCCTCTGGCTCCTCCGCCCCAGCCTCCTTTGGGCCTTCGCCTCTGTCTTCTCCCACTCCAAGCTCGTCTCCTCAGAGTCTTTGTTTATGCCCACTGCTTCAGTTAGCCTCCGTGTGCTGACAACTTCCATGTATTGTGGGCCTAGGAATAGACCTCTCCTCTGGGCTCATGTGTCTGCCCATATATTTGATGTCCCCACTTGGATTTCTTTCAGATGTCTTACTGATGTGCTCAAAACCAAACTCATGGTCTGAACTACAAACCGCTGCCTCCTCTGGCATTTCCCATCATTAATGGTTTTACTGTCCGCTCAGCCACTCAGACCAGAAACCCAGGAGCCATCCTTGACTCCTCCTACTCCTTTACTCCTTACCATCAAAATATCAATTTTTTTTATTTAAAAAAATTGTATTATTTATGCTATTGCAGTTGTCCCAGTTTTTCCCCTCTGCCCCCCTCCACCCAACTTGTCCCCCTCTTCCATAATCAATCCCAGTTGTCCATGTCCCTGGGCAAAATATCAATCATTAAGAGTTATTTATTTCAACCTTTAAAACATACTGTCCCTTGTAACCACTCCTCTCTATCTCTGCTGCCACTACCCTCATCCAAGCTGCTAGTAACTCACTTGGGCAATGCAGTAGCCTCCTTTAAGTGGCCTCCTGCTCCCAGCCCCACATTCAACAAGTCTTTTTTTGAATGACTCCTCTGTGCCAGACTCACTTTAAGATGCTGGAGAAATAGTGAACAAAGCAGAATTCCTGCTCTCCTTGAGTTTATGTCATCAAATGAATAGTTTTAGTAGTGGTAAGTTCTATAGGAAAATCAGTAGGTTAAAAGTGGTAACGATTGGGTGGGAACCACTTAACATTGGAAAGGGTATTCAAGGGAAAACTGCTCTGAAGAAGTGGCCTTTGAGCTTCTGTTGGAACAAAGAGAGGGAGCCACTCAGTGAGACTCTGAGAGATGCGTGTCCCAGCAGGGAGAACAACACATGCCGAAGCCCCACAGGAAACACCGTGCTGGAGCAGTGGAAGGCCGGTGCGGCTGAGTAAAGCATTGGGTTGGCCAAAAAGTCCGTTTAGGCTTTTTCCGTGAAATAAAACACATTTTTTAAAATTTTCACCAATAATTTTATTGGTTTGGGTATTTTGAGTATGCCTGCTATCTCCCACATAAGATATAACGATTGCTGTCAGTTAATGTCGCGATTTGGTCACTGTCGACTTCAACTGGTCTACCTAACCATGGAGCATCGTCTAGTGAGAAATCTCTAGTACAAAACTTCGCAAACTACTTTTGACACATTCAGTCAATCACAGCACCTTCTCTGCACAAACCATTTTTTGCATTTCAGTTGTTTTTAATCTTTCTTGAAATAATAAAGCATAATATGCCAAAAATGTTGCATATTTTCTTTTATCTTCAATATTAAAATGGCTACACAAAAATTCACCAATAGTGATGTTTGTGATAAGCATTAAAGCATGCTGATATGGAAGCTGTTACGATATAATCTAACAGAATTGTTTCGAATGAAGTTAAAGACAACTAAGTGCTACTAGAGCCATCTTATGGAAAAACAAAATGAACTTTTTGGCCCACCCAGTAAGTTGTGGGAAAACTAGTAGGAGGTAAAGTGAGGCTGGAGACTGAGCAGGGGGTAAAGAGTGGGACTCCAATGGAGGATGTTAAGCAAGGGGGTAGAGAATAAGGTAAAACTGATTTACTATTTTCAAATATTTCTTTGATACTCTTGTTCCCCTGTATTTTTTTCCTTCACAGTGATCTTTTAAAAAATGTTTTAAAAGATTTTATTTTTTAAGGTTTTTAAAAAAAGATTTATTTATTTACAGAGAGAGGGAAAGGGAAGGAGAAAAAGAAATATGTGAGAACAGTCGGTTGCCTCTCACACTCCCCCCAACGGGGGACCTGGCCCACAACCCAGGCACGTGCCCTGAGAGGAATTGAACCTGCGACCTTTCAGTTCACAGACCGATGCTCAGTCCACTGAGCCACACCAGCCAGGGCTAAAGGTTTTATTTATTTATTTTTAGAGAGACGGAAAAGGAGGGAGAATGAGAGGGAGAGAAATAACAATCAGTTGCCTCTCTTTCGCCCTCAACTGGGAACTTGGCCTGCAACCCAGGCATGTGCCCTGACTGGGAATTGAACCAGCAACCTTTTGGTCCACAGGCAGGTACTCGGTCCACTGAACCACATCAGCGAGGGCAATTTAAAAAAAAGTTGTATGTGTCCTTATATTTTAACTAATCTTTTAATTTTTTTATTGTATTTTTCCCTTATACTCCACCCCTAATAATCACCACACTATTGTTCATGTCCATGAGCCCTTTTTCCTTTTTGCTCCATCCCTCCCAGCCAAACCTCCCCTCCCTGAACTGTCAACCTGCCCTCTATCTCTGAGTCTCTGTTTTGCCTGTTAGTTCAGTGTGTTCATTAGAGTCCACATATGAGTGAAATCATATGGTGCTTGTCTTTCTCTGACTGGCTTATTTCACTTAGCACAATGTTCTCCAAGTCTATCCATGCTGTCGCAAAGGGTGAAATTTTCCTCTTTTTTTAATGGCCAAGTAGTATTCCATTGTGTAAATGTCCTATAGCTGTTTTATCCCCTCGTCTCCTGATGGGCACTTGGTGAGGATGTGGAGAAATTGGAACCCTGTACACTGTAGGTGGGCATGTAAAATGGCGCCGTCATTTCAGGAAACAATATGGCGGTTCCTCAAAAAGTTAAAAACAGAATTACTACATGACCCAGCAATTCTACTTCTGAGTATATATCCGAAGGAATTGGAAGTCTCTAAGAGATATTTGTATAACTATATGCATAGGAACATTATAGCTAAAACATGGAAGCAATTCGAGTGCTCATCAATGGATGAATGGCTAAACAAAAGTATACACACACAACGGACTATTAGTCAGCCTTAAAAAGGGAAGACATTCTGCAGTACACTACAACATAGATGAACGTTGAGGGCACTATACTAAGTGAAGTAAGCCAGTCACTGAAAGGAAATACTATGTGATTCTACTTGTATGAGGTAGAGTGGGCAAAAGTGTAACGGTGGTTGTCAGGGGCTGGGTGAGGGGAGAACAGAGGGTTATTGTTTAAAGGATGCAGAGTTTTTGTTTGGGGTGATGAAAAAGTTCTAGAAATAGATAGTGGTTATGGTTGCACATTTTAATGTACTTAATGCCAATGCATTGTACATTTAAAAATGGTTAAATGGTAAATTTACAAGGTAAAAAGTTACAGGGATGGATGGTGGTGATGGTTGCACAACAATGTGAATAAATCTAATACCACTGAACTCTACATTTAAAATGGTTAAAATGGTGTGGTGCTATGTGCATTTTACCACAATAATTTTTTAAAATTATGAAACTACCATAAGTGGAGTAATTAGAAATTATGTTATAGATATAGATTTACTGACACAAAAAGATGGCCATATCACATTATGGAATAATGCTGAGAGGTATATCATAGGATTCCATTTATGTAAATTTATAAATGTCTACATGTGGTAAGTGCATAGAGAAATATCTGGAAAGATGCTTATTAAGATAGTAAAGTGGTTCTTTCAGGTGATTTCAGCTTTTAATAATTCTCAGTAAGGTGTTTTCATTTTGTGATTTAGGAATACTTAAAAGTCAATCAATGGGAAACAGGACGAGAATGTCGTTATAATTAAATAGCCACAAACCAAATCAGTTTTATCATAACTTATTTGAACAAAATCTATTTAAACAGGAAGGAATGATCAGTGTAAAGCAGAAGAGAATTAAGCTTTAGGAGACAGACACAGGATGCCCAATGAAAGCCTGTTGTGGATAGGTAGGTGCATGATGGGTATGCCAGGTGCTCTGTGGCAGGTGTTACCCTCTTGTGATTATCATATTAACTTCTTTATCCAGTTCCATGTTCACCAAGTAACTTCTGTTCCTCCTGAAGTTGGTTTATACAGAGAGAATGACCTGGCTTTCCAATCAGCTCAACAGTTGCGTGTCTCAAAGTACACTGGTAAGTTGCTATTCTGGTTTGTATATTGGGCTCTGTGCTTGGTTAATGAGAGTCTGTGCTAGAGAAACCAGTTGCTGCATAAGAAATAAGCTCCAAACCTTAGTGATCCAAAACAACGATAACCATTTATTATTTCTAACAGTTTCTCTGTCAGGAATTTGGAAGTGGCTCAGGTGGGCAGTTGTGGCTCCGGGTCTCTCATGAAGTTGCAGTTCTATGCATTTCCTAGGTGGCTCACTCACATGACTGGTAAATTGGTTTTGTCTATTGACTAGGGAGCTCAACTGTTTTCTACAAGAATATTCCATCGAGTGTCCTCACCACAGGACAGCTTGTTTCCCCAGAGCAAGCAATCCAAGAGACCAAGGCAAAAGTTGCAACACAATGCCACTCTACAGTCTATCCTCAGAAGTCACATATCATCATTTCTACTGTATTCTGTCAGTCACACCGCAAGAGCCCTGATTCAGGATGAGAGAGGAGGTGTGAATAATAGGAGGTGAGGAACGTAGAGCAGGGGGTCATCTTGAAGACTGGCTACCACAGAGCTCATCAAACAAATGGCCATCTCTGGTCACCTGTACCTCACTACATGTCTTTCATTCAAAATAAAACAGTATACTATAGATTTTACATAATTCATTGCATTTTATCTTCCAGTAGGGAAAGCAAGAGAAGTGGGGCTCACCCTCAAAGAACCCATATGTGTCTCAGGCACAGATTGATTTTGAGTTAGACTATTCATAATGAGGAAAACGTCAACGTTCTGTGTTGTATTTTGCAACACTTCTGCTAAAGTCACCTTTTATGTTTACTTGTATTGAAATTGAACACTGAAAGGAAAAAAATATATATATATATATTCTCCAGCATTAAGAAAATTATAAATGATTGTTCGAACAACTGAGCTGATTTTAATAAGATCAAAAAAGTGATAACAGAATTAATGTTACGTGTGTTTTTTTTTAAGGTTTCATTTATTTTTTAGAGGGGAAGGAAAGGAGAAAGAGATGGAGAGAAACATTGATGTGTGGTTGCCTCTTGTGTGCGCCCCCTACTGGGGACCTGGCCCACAACCCAGGCATGTACCCTGACTGGGAATGAAACCAGTGACCTTTTGGTTCTCAGACTGACACTCAGTCCCTCAATCCACTGAGCCATACCAGCCAGGGCCAATGTTACTTGTTGATGAAGAAATGCAAACTCACTCTCTATTAAATTTACAAAGAGAAAATTTCCCTGGACAAACAAATAAGCATTATAGTCTCATGGTTAAAGATTACATATCAGGACACCATCATATTTAAAGTAGAATCTCATAGGAAAACTTTGCCCAAGTCAGCCAGTCTCAATTTTATGATAATTATAAATCAGTAAGCACCATCTTCACTTCAACCTGCTTACCCTTAGTGTCTTCAAGATGTCGGACTTGTAAATGTTCTCCCACTTTTATCCTTTTCTATTTAAAAAAAGATACAATGGCTAGTTGAGTGTGTTGCATCCTGAAGTCCTGTATCAGTAGCTCGGAGTTTCTCAATCCGTTGCGATCCCTGCTACCTAAAAATCTGTGGCTTTCAACTTTGTCTCTGATCAAGACTGAATTTAAAGATCCAGAAACAAGGAATCTGACCATACTATAACTGTGATAGCTTGTCAGAGTCAGTAGGGTAATGTGGGATATGATAGGGCCTATGTCTGAAAGAGACAGAGACAGACACCCACAGAGAAGCTTGTGAAAAGGAGAGAAAGATGACAGTGTCTTGCTTATCCAAAATGGCCATCCAAGTTGAAAAGTCACTCTTCAAATAGAGAAAGAACCAGAGTCCAGCTGATTAGGATTGCCGAGAGAAGAGAATCATGAGAAAGGACACTAGCATTCATTGTGTGACAGCTACCTACCAGACAGTGGTTTCCAGTTTAAGAAAACAAGGTTCAGGCAAGCCAAGCAACTTGTCCAAGGTGCACAAGTAGTTCCTTACGGTTGCAACCAATGACTAACGCTAAATACAGTTTACAATCTTCCCCTCACTCCTGAGCCAAGGATGTGTGAATTTATGACCCTGGATTTTTACCCTACAGGCAACCAAACCACCTGCAAAACCTGGAAAAGGTTGGACTTTATTTTTTGACTTGTATACAATACAGTTCCAAACCAAACTGGGACAAATTTGGACAAATTTGGACCTTGCACTTTATTAAGACTGGGACTAGCGCAGCATGATTGATTTGAATGGCCTTGCCTTAGTAGGATATTTGGGCTGATTCCTTTTCTGGATGAGTCTTTGAGAATCCCCGGAATCTGGGGAGAGTGAGGGAGGGTATGGAGCCTTCTGTGCACGTCAGGAAATCCAGTTTTGCTAAGAACTTGACCAACTCCAAAGGCAAACCCGGTTTTCTTGCAGTTACTGTTTGAGATTCTCTGAAGAATTGTGGCCGTGTGCCAGGATGTTTAATAGGAAGCTCCTCTATGACATCACCAGGCAGGTAGCTAAGGGGACTACTTGAGAGTAACAGCCACTTTTGTGGGAATGCAAGAACAGCAGCTTCTAAAACTGAGGGTAAATATTCAGGCTTCATTAGGACCCTGAACACAAGCCAGCTGGTAAAAATATGGGTTCTAACCAGAGGGGCAGCATCTCTCAAATGGTTAAGATGAATAAAACTGGGCCCAAGGTAACGGCTTCAGCACAGAAAGGGGCTGAGATTACTAACACAACCCCTCAGCGGAGATATGGGTCCACTGCTGGCTCACCCCAGCGAAGTGCTGCAGTCTCCATCAGCCCTTCTATGCATCGAAGATCAGAAGCTCAGCATTCCATCATTCCCCCTTCATCATCAGACTATCCTCGCTCTGTCTCCCTCCAGTCAGGACCTGGCTTCTCCGGAGCACCGACTCCTAAAGGAACTGAGAACCGATCAAAATCAGAAGCATACCACCATCCCGCTCTTCAGGGAAAGATCCAGCAAACTCAAACACCATTTTCCCGTTCTGTTCAGATGCAGAGGAATATTAGTCCACCCAGAGAGGAAGCAACACGAAGAGGGGGTGAGAGCAAGTCAGGGCATGACAGTAATCGTTACTCATTAACCCCAGATGCCAAATCCTTTCGCCAGTTGAGTTCTGTAGACCAGAAGTATAATATACAAATCTTACCAGAAGAAGACCCACCCTCCAAAGTCCAGTACCCACAAGGAGTCAGAGTCCCCCGTAGGTCTTCAGTTTCCCCAAAGGATGAAGCAGTCCAAACTGAGCCCATCCGAAAGAGTGTGACTGCTGCTGAGATCAAATATCAAAAGAGAGCCTCTACCCCAGAACATGGCAACAAACGCATCTTGACCGACTCTCGAACAGCCCAGAGGAGGACCCCTGGTCAAGAGCCTGAAACAGGTCATCGCAGCTCAATTTATGCAGAAACCAAGGCCATGCATAGGAACAAGAACTTGGAATCATCTCTCACACTCTCTGTCCTTAAAGATGTGCATGGTGGACCCCGAGTTTCTGTGCATACAGAGCCTGAGCCTACCCGCAAGAATTCTGTCTACACAGAACACAAGCCCCCCCAAAAAGCCTCAGTATCACCAGAAGTGGAGTCCAACATAAAGTCCTCAGTGCGAGGAGACAGTGAGGTCCGCCGCAGGGTCACTATCTGCTCAGGAGCACAGCCAGTACAGACAGCTCACCGTGTGACATCTCGAGCAGGATCTGAGAGTCGCCGCAAGTCTTCCATGTTTACCTTTCCCGAGTCTGTCTATAAGCAGCACACCCAGAGACCCTCAGAAAGTGTCTGCACGTCCCCAGGACCCATACTCAGGCATCCAGAACCCTCCCCAAATCCCTCTGTTAATGCCAAAGTGGAACTGACCCCTCGGCCCCTACCTCCTCGGTCATTACCTAGGTATGGGCCTGAGTCCTCGTGGTGGGCCTTACTCAATACTGAAGCTGAAATGCCCCAAAGCCGGCCAACAACACCTGATTTCGAGGCTAAATCCCCCCCTCCCATAGACTATTCATTGCCCTCTTTTGAAATGGACTCAAGCCCTTTCTGTGAGGATCTGGTGTTCCAGAGAGAGAAGGCAAGTGCGACACCACCACCACCACTACAATCACCAAAGGAGCCTCCAAGCCGAGGACCACTGAGGGCAGTGCCAGAGGCCCCCAAGCATACCTCCAAACAACCCATTCAAAGGTTTAGTGCTTTCTTCTTGGGTATGTGAAGAAGCAGACTGCCCAGGTGCAACCCCGAATTAGTAAGGTGGGACATGGGCAGGAAAGGCCTCCTCTTCATTCTGGGCCTCAGAGCTGCTCTCCTGCCAGTGCCAAAGCTAGACCCATCCTTGAACCCATTGCCCCATTCCTCCCCCTCCAGCTTCTCTGAGCTCCAAGCTAATGACAACGATGACGATGCTTGGGTCGGCGTCAGGCATTGACTCTTCCAGGCAACGCTGCTTAACCTTTCAATGGAAGGTAGTAGAGAGTGGTTTGCAGAGTGGGGAAGCTGCTTCCCAAGAGTGGACATGAAGAACTGAGCTGGGGTGAGGGCTGGTAAGGGCTAGTACAGAGAACAAGCTCCTCAGGTAAATATTCTAGCAACGAAGTGGAGGAGGTGGGGCGTAAATGAGCTGGGACTTAATACTTGCAAGAGGGGAAAGGCATTAACAGTGGCACAGAGGGTAGAAGAAAAAGGAGAGGAAAAGTGGGAAGGTGACATTTAGTCCTAGACTAGAGGAGCTTCTTGGAGAGGATCAAAGGCCTGAGGGCACCTTCGGGTGGAGAAATGTGGAGCTAGATGTTGAGGGGGGAAGGGCATGTGCATTCCACAGAGGGGAAAAAGGAGTACCACTCTGTTACTTTCAGATGTCTCTGAGGAAATGTACAATCGTGTCATCTGGTGGCTAAAAGGTCTGTGCTTTCTCCTCCTGTGGGTCCATTGCGGGGGTCTGGATGGCAGAAGGACAAGTGGGCGGGTAACCTTGAGGCACGTACAGAGCTGGGTCTGTTAGGACACCGTACAGAGCAGAGGAACTTTATCTTGCCTAAAATTCTACCATTCATTATTCCTTTGGGACTTGGAACCCTTTTCATTTTCAAGAGTCTCCTTTATTTTAAGAGTCTTCTGTTAATGGAAAGTAGTCACTTCTGGAATGTAGAACAACATAAGCCTGTGGCCTTTCAGCTTAGCTGATGTTACCTATCATGTGATAAACAAACAAACCCCAGCAAAACAAATTACTTGCTTCACAGTCTTACTCAGGGCTAACCCCACACTAATTCAGGTTGAGAGGTCTCCTCATGTGTCTCTCTGGTTCTTCAGAGCCCTCCTTAAACCCTGATTCCAGGACCTAGGAGGTACTTATTGACTGCTGCTTGGCAGGATTTCCAGGCATATTTGGGCCTCTGCCTTAAGGCCATCAGTGGGCCCTGCAGCCAACTCGAAAGCCCTTAAGAGAAGTATTTTCAGGGCTTGGTGACCCCCTGACTCCCTTGTCAGCAGCCCTTGTATCTTAACTTCTCTGGTGGGAGAGAAGGTAGGGACCAGCTCTTATATGTGAATCTTAGTGGCAAGGAGTTCCTGCTTCAAGCATTGTGGTCCAAAATATGCTCTAGCCATGTGAGCATGAGGGAGTCCAGGGCTCTGTGTGAGGAAATTCCTAAGGAAGAGAGAGCCCTGGAAATGCAATCCGATCCCAGCCAGCACGAGCCCTCAGCAGAGAAGGGCAGCTGTGCCCCTCAGAGAGAACAAAGCTCTATAAAGTACACATTAGTAGGGTATGGATTGTGGAGTTATATTATTGGGTGTGAGCCCTGTGTCCACTATTTTCTAACTGTGACATTGGGTAAGCTACCTCTCTAATTATTAGTTTTCCCCATCGGTTAATGGGAACAATGGCTTCCTTTTAGGGTTCTTGTGAGCACTGGCCAAGCTATTATGTATAAAACACTTAGCATGGTATACTGCCTGGTAGTGGTGAGCACCCAGGAAATGCTAACTGCTGTTATTTGGGCCACTTGCAGTAGGAGGGGATTTGGGCCAGGTTATGTGCAAGTCCACTTCACGTCTTTAGTAAAATTCTCTTTTTCCCCTCCTGTTGGCACTCTCTGAATTCCATTTGCTGCCCACTGGGAATGCCTGGCTTCTGCGTCTCCATTGTGACAGATGAGGAGGTAAGATTGCTCCTGGGAAGTTACTTTTGGTCCTCTTGTGCTCCTCCCTAATCCGGGTCCCTGTCTCGCCCTCTGCCGAAAGCAGGTGTGGAGGGAGACAGACAGAACCGTTCCCTATCGTTGGGCAGGTTTTTCACTGCATAAGGGCACCTGGCAGAGGGCAAGTGGGGACTGAAATCTAGCCTGTATTCCACGTGCCAAGTTGTGCTCCTGTGGGGCTGCACCTCCCCAGAGGGGAGTTTGCATGAAGGTGCTACATGAGCTAGTTTGTAACCCTGGAGAGAAAGAGTAAAGACCTTTTATCAAGTGATGAATCCTGCCAGTCCTCCCCACAGCGCTCTGTGGGAAGGTTGTCTGGGAAGCCATAGGTTGGATTGGCCTCCACTTGGCTCTCCTCTCTTCAGCCTAGGGCACTCCAGAAAGGGGACGGTTTTCTGGGTTACACACTATTTGAGTCCTCGCCTTGGAAAGCCACAAGGTGAACTCTGCTCTCAGCAGCCCTGTGTCCTGAATTTGGCAGTGTCCTGATTTCATAGTGCATCGTTCCCATAAGTACTTTAGCTCTTCTTGGCCCTTGTTTGATAAGAGAGTCCAAGCTCTTCCTGCCTCCATCTGTCTCATGCCATCTCTCTTACCCAAAGCCTAGCATGGCCTCTAATGGGTCTCTCTCATGGGCTAGCTCAGGATGGAGAGTTGACTACAGATGAAAAACAAGTGGGGGGAAAGGCAGAACAGCCTGAGCTCAGATAATGGAACAGCTGCAGAGGAGGTGCCAGAAATGCGGCTGCCACCCCCTCTGCCATGGCTTCTTATCCAGCCCTGTTCCTTGTGCTCAGCTGTGGGTGGGGGCAGCTACTTTTAGAGATTATCTCAATGCAAGACAATAAATCCTCCTCTTCCTCCCCTTTCTCTCTCTCTCTCCTTTCCTTCCTCCTTCTCTCCCTTCCACAAACAATTTTTATGTAGATGCCTACACTTTGCTAGGTACTATTGGGGAACGCATTGAAGCCTCCCAGCGCACACAGTCTTTGGTCTTGAGAAACTTAGCATCTGGATGGGGAGATAAGACATGGACAGGAAACAACAATATGAAGTAGTCTGTGCTCAAATGTCCAAATAAATGCAACAGACTTAAAAGGTGCTCTTGAGGAGAGGGAGTGAGCCTGGAATTTGATGGGGTCAGGCTACCCTCTCCTTCCCAAAGCCAGGGGTTATCTTAACAGCTAGCCTCTTGCTCACCCCTTGATGCAAATTTATGCCTTTGGGAAGGAATATTTCCCCTATTTCAGGATGTGATGTTTTTGATTGAGCAAGTTCCTCCCTATTCTGCCCCATCTTGTTTTGGTTTAGGAAGTCAAACGCCTTGGCAGCAGGACAGCTCCTTCCCAAAATAGCTCTTATCCTGTCTGGATAATTGCGGCTCTCCAGCCCTGTTCAGTAGCAGAGCTGCTCCCCAGAAGCTGGAAGAGAAGACTCGCAGGCAGCAGGGCCTGCTGGTCTTCCTGGCTCTCTGGAAGTGGCGTGGCATGGAGGTGGGCCAGGTACTGTACTCACAAAGTGAGAGGGCTAGGCCTTCCCCAGCCTGCCCCTCCAACCCCACCCCCTGCTGCAGGGCCCGCAGGCGGCCCTGGGTTGGAGACTCTGTGGTGCTGGCATCCAGGCCTCTGGTTCCTCTGATCTGGGAATAGTTGACTATAGAGCCTGTTCCTGATCCCACTCCCGGTAGGGATTCTCTGGTGGCCCAGCCACGGTGTCTGGTTCATGGAGGGCAGCACGTCTGTTGTTGAGCTTTATAGGCCCTTCTGGGTCCACAGCTGGGGGTGGAGCATGATTCAGACCATCTCTCTGTGTCAGTCTCCTGCCAAGCAGCTCCTTAAGGTCCTTCTGTCTAAGGAGCCGGGTGGGCGGATGCTGCTTATCCTTGGATTGGGACGTTAGGGGCTGGAGTCTTTGCAGAGGAGGTTATGTTGGACCGAGGGAGGCATTCCTGATGGTTTTTGTGGGATTTTTGTTTGTTTGTTTTGTTTTGTTTTTTGCTATCAGACCTAGCCAAAGCTCAATAGGAGGGTCCTGAAAGGTCCTGAGGGCGCCTTATGGGACCAGTGGGAGCCGTCTTCTCACACGGCCCTGGGGGAATTCTGTGGAATAAAATAGCTCTTGATGGTAGGGGCTCTAACACCCATGATGGGATGGGGCTGCCCTGGCCCCAAGATCCTGTGCCCTCAAGGCCCCTGCCTACTTGCTCTTGGATGTGACTTCTCAGGCTGTCAGTGCACAAGGTGGTTTACTCCCTGCTATGTCTATCAATTATGCAAGAAGCCAACTCTGGAAAACAGGCCAGGAACCAGAGGAGACTGTCTCAGTGATGCCTAAGGTAGACTTGGGTATCTTCAGGGTGACATGTCATTTGGCCCCTGGGAGATGGTATAGCCAGCCTCCTATTGGCTCCTTGGACACAGAGATGATTTGCTCATGTAGACTTCCTAGACAAAGCAAACCGCAGAGCCCGGGAGGAATGCAGAGAGGCTCTGCATTCATGGGGATGTTAATAGAATCCTAGGATAACGGCTGTCATAAAGGAGCACTGGAACCATCTTTCCCACTCCTCTCATTTTCTCTTGCTTTGCACAGAGACTCATAGTTGAGAGGAAAGGGAACTGTTGAAAGAATGAAACAGAGATGCTGAAAATGGGACAGAGCACCGCAGGAGGCTTTTCAGAGCAACTTGACCCTCACCACACGGCTTCTTTCCCTGTCAGACGGTATCTTTTCATTTCCGGGTACCATGGGCAGTCAAGACCAGAACAGGATAGGAGGCTGCTGACCTCTAGCCTCACCTTGCTATTTTGGGGACCAAACTCATCAGGGTTTGCTCAGGACTTTCCTGGTCCTAGCACTGAAAGTGCTGTGTCCTAAGAACTCCTTTAGTCCTGGGCAGAACAGGGCAACTGGTCACTGTAGGACGGGCGGGGATGCAGTGTGCCTCAGCAGGAGCCCGATGGAAACATCGGGCAGAGGGAGGATGTCCTTCCTTCCTCGGAGACCTGGACAGATTGCTCGCTACCTCTGTGTACAAAGCAGGGACAGGAAAGTGCTCTGCCGCCTCCTCAGGCTTGATGGCAGAACTGAGACCAGAATCCCTTAGTTTTTTTGTTCTGCCCGGCATGATCCCACGTAGGGAAGAGTCTGCCACATCCATTTTGGATTTTCTGGTGTACTTCCAGAAGCTCCTTGGTTCTCTGCCTGGAACCCGTCTCCAACATTATGTCTTTCTGTCAGAGTCGTTTGGTGATGTTTGAAATGGTGAGTTTGTTTCTTTTCTGTTTTTTGTTTTTGTCAAGTAAGAGGAGAAACAGGGGGCCTGGCTAGACCAGGGAGCTTGGTTTCAGGGACCAGAGTGCATACTTGGGCGAGGAAGCAAGTCTGTAACTCGGACAGCTGCTCAGCCAGAGGAGGGCTGTCCTGAGTGACAGAAATGACCATGTCCCTTCACCCTTCTCTGCTCAGCTGCTTTGTCCCAGCTGCCATGCAGGGGGAAGCATCAGACAGCTGCACCTGGGGGCCGAATGAAGGCCTGGAGGAGGGGGACAGAATGTGAGGCAGTTCCTGAGGGCAGCTCGGGCTCTGACACTGTAGGTGGGAAGGCCAGCCAGCCAAAGTCAGTTCCTTGGCGCACCCACCACTGGGACAGTCATGGAGCCCCAGGAGGCTCCACAGTGGGTGTTTTGGGAATTCAGCTCCTTGAGTCTGAAACCAAGACCTGTTTTCCAAAGACGGAGTGGCGCATAGCTGGAGAAGCAGATTACACAGTTGGTGGCAGCACGGTCATTCCCGTGTCGCTTTAGCCTAAGACTCTTCCATCGCCGTACAGTCAACTCACTGCACAAACCTAATCCTTCAGAGGGAAGACCCTTGAAATAGTCACATTTGATAGTTGCTGGCTCGGTGTTGGCAATTTTCTCGTTAGCCGAGATCATAGCCACCGCTCATTTTAGTGGTTATTCCACCCTAAATGTGTGGCTTTAGTGAACCATCACAGCACTCCTATGAGGTGAACGTTTTTCTCCCTGTTTCATGAAGAAACAGAGGCTCAGAGCTGACTCCTCAAAGCTGAGAGCACTAAGGGAGCATCCTGCCTCAGGGATGCAGGTGCGGCGTAGAAACCCTTCTTCTGTAGCCACATCTTCCTGGAAAATAACTTCTCAATATTTCCCAGCACCTTAAGAGACCAAGAATGGTGAAGGGAAAGGTTTTAGAAGGGGTAACATCTGTGTCTTCGCATGTGAACTCTGAGGCTGGGCGTTGGATGTCAGCTGGCGAGCAGCCAGAGTGAAGGGCAGGTTAGGGGTCAAAGGAGCCCGGAGCCTCCAGGCTTGTCTGTGCTCCAAAATCAGGGTGGAAAACTAATCAATGACTCCTTTCGGTCAATCCATATTGGCCAGACATCCCCTGGGGGCAGAGGCCTGGTCTCTCACCCAGGCAGACATCACATCACACGTTCACTGAACTGAGGTAAATAGAGGTAAAAATAGAAGACATACTCCCTTGTCCTTGAGAGGCTTGTGGTTAATCTGGGAGAGAAAAGTATACAGATGGGTCCCTTGAAAGGGTGTGGGCATCAAAGGACAAAACAAAGTCTAGTGAAATGAGTGAGCAGAGCTTCTGGCATGGAAGCACTTGGAGGGTAAAGGTGAGGGGGAGACAAATTTCAGCTCAGAATAATGACCTTGGTAACTCACTGCCTAAATGTGGAAGGGCAGTTGTTAAGAGTCAGTGAGTTTTTGGCCACAGGAGGTATTTAAGCAGAGGCTGGGAAGTCAGGGGGTCCTTGAAGGGAGTCAGACTCCAGGGGGTAGTGGCATTGGGAGGTATGTAAACCCCTTCCACCCCTGAGCTCCTAAACCCTGCCCTGCTGCAGAGAGGGTGTTGGAAGGACCCTCTGTCTGACGTCTAGCATCCTGCCAGCTTCGGAACTGCAGCCATTCAGCAGGTGCCAGGAAACATAGTGCTCCCTGGCCTTGCCACCCACATCTCGCACCTGCCCCAGGATCATGGGACAAAGGAACAGTAGAGGGAGGAATGGGGCTTAGGTTATTTTGGTTTCTTGACTTTGCACAGACCCTGCTAGATGGACTGGCTAAGGTTTCCTTGAAAGACACAACCCAATGATAACCTTTTGGCCCCACCAGGGCTCTCTATGTCCTCGGTGACTCATCAGCTCTGGGGGAAGGGAAGTATAATTAGTTCCTGTACCACTTAAGGGAAACTGCTACTGAGAGGCAAAAGCAGCCTTTGCTAGTCATGCAGATCTGAAATCCCGATTTCCTGTAGTAATCACTCTTTATCTTTGAAAACCTGGGCCCTAGCTTGGCTCAAGTGTAGCGTTCTTGGTTAGCTCTGTGCTGCACAACCTCCACAATTGGGTGGGCAGAAAAGATCCAGTAGAGGGGGCCAGGAGGTTTTCCATACATACCATGTTGGTCTGACCTGTGTAGAGGGAGCCCTGAACAGCAGGCTGGAGCTGTCGTTGCTGGTCTGAGTGTCCCAGAAGAGTCACCCTCTGTGCCAAGCTAAGTGTCTACTCCTGAGACCTCTGGCTTGAATCCCCTGCCCCATCAGTGCCTGGTGGGACGTTGGACTCAAGGGAGACCCGAACTCCAAGAGTCAGAAGGCACTGAGGCCAGGTCGGCCAGGCCACCTGATGGCTGGAGGTGGGGAAGGGTGCTCAGTGGTCAGTGATTCACACAAGAGCAGCCCTATGTTAGTCCTGCTTCTGACCAGGTGTCAGACTCTACCTGTACCAACACAGAACGTGAGAGCTGGAGTTGGGGGGAGTCAAGTCCTTTCTTTCAAAGGGGAAATAGAGGCCCAGGGAGGGGTAGGGACTTTTGGGCAGTGCAGTAATCACCAAAGCTGGCATGGGGACTTAGGCCCAGACCAAGTTCTCTCAGAGACCCCTGAATGCCGCGGGGTCAGCGTGTGGGGTTTTGCATGTGGAATGGCTCAAAGCCTGTCTTTAGCTTTTTTTTCACTGAGCATGCCTTATGTCAGGCTTGTGGCGCAGTGATTACAAAGAAACCGGCCATCAAGACCCCAGGATTCTTGGCTTTGAGATGAGTTACATGGTCCTAGGCCTCTCTCCGGGCCTCACTTCCCTCAAAGCAAGCTGGCTTCAGTGTGCCTCAGGACACACAGGGCTCTCTGGGGCCTCGGCAGCAGGTGCCAGAGCAGAGCTGGGATTCCAGCCGCAGCTGAGGATGAGCTAACTGAGCAGCCTTCTGAGCTGTGTCTGTGTCCACACTTGAACTGCAGCTGGGACTGGGGGAAGGAGAGATGCTATGATTGTAGAAAACAAGGCTTTGTCATGGGACCTTGCTTCCTTGACATAGGCTTTCTCCCCTGGGCCCAGCGCCCCAGCCCAGGTCATGCTGACTGCTGGTGGCAGCACCAGGAGGTATTCTTATGAGTGCGTGCAGGAGGACTAGTAGCTGATAGCTAGTTCCCAACAGAGGGGCTTTGTGTAGCCCAAGTTTGACATCCGGGTCTGATGGCAGCAGCTGCTGCTGCTTCTGCAGACTTCCAACAGCCTTTGAGCTTTCTCTAAAGAAACTCCTTTATGTCTGTTTTCCCGAGTACAGCTTGAGATCTCCTGATCTACCCCAGGCCTTTCGCAGAAGACTTTCTCATCCTCTCATTGGAGCCAAGCTGCTGACTCCTGGCCTAGTTTAATACCCTCATTTTCAGGTGTGGAAATTGAGGCCCAGAGAGGTGAAACCGCATCGCGCAGCTAAAAAGGGTCCTCTGCATGAACTGATTTCTTTAAGCATCAACTACTACTTCCATCCTGCAGCCCACCAGTGCCAAATATCCAATACCATCTCCAGTAGCAGCCCCTGGTGTTCTGAGCCTGATCTCATCTGCCTACCCAGGCCCCCCTCCTTCCCTCTGATGAGTTTTAACTGGTCCCAACCATGACCACGAGGTCACAGGTAGTACTGAAATAGGGTAGGCGGGCCTCCGGTGCTTCTATCAATAGAGAGGGTCATACCCATAGGCTTCAGTTTTGTCCAAAGTGTATTCAGACCAGTCAGCCTGCCGTAGGGGAGGGCTCTGGGGAGCTGGGGAGGGGAATGCTTCTGGAAACTTCCACAGAAGCCTGACCAGCTCAGACCTGTATAAGCTCAGGAAATCCCCACCAACTCCCCATCCCCTAAGCATCTTCTTTCCCCCTAACAGCGGCTGACCCTCTGAGCCTCTAAGCCTCTAAAGCTGCTGGGGCATCTGTCCCCACAGCATTTCCACTGCTTGCCCAGCACGCCTGGGCTGGTCTCTCCTGAGGCCCTCCCCACTTTCCTCAGCCCCAGGCAAGCCAGAAAGGCCACTCAGTCTCTCTTTTCATCCTTCCCGCAGATGATCCCTGGATAATTTATGCAGCGAATCCTCTTTAATCTTTAATCTAAGGTCCTGCACAAAGGGAACCTCCTGTCTCTTATTTATAGCTTGGGTAGAGGTGGACAATGTCTGCCATTCCACTTTGGAAGTGTGGAAGGGCTGTGGATAATGGGTGATTTGAGCATCAGTCAGATTAACTTCCCACAGTCCTTGAGGGAGGAGTCTTGAGGGGAGCTAATGGTTTGTCTCCAACTCACGGGGCAACGCCCCCACTTCCAAAGGCGTCTCCTGGGGGTGCCAGGTGAGCCCTTCCAGCTTCACTGGGGACTGGCTCAAGCCTCGATAGTGATACACTGCACCAATGGTACACTCTTTAGGAACTGAGTAAGAAAGAGCCAGGTGACGACAGTGCAGCACTGTTCTGAGCGCCTCTCCGAACCCTGTGCCTCTGGGAGTCTTGGGCTGCAAGACTCACTGCCAGGCTGACCCCACCCTGTCCAGCCTGCACCCTCAGCCCTCTACCCTCTCGCGGAGGTGCGGACCCCGCCTCGGGGTTGACTCGCCCCGCCCCGGGCCCCGCCCCCGGCCGGTCCGCACTCCGGGCTGCGGGCTGGGGCAGGCTGTGCTGCGAGGTCGCGCACAGCTCCGGCCTCGGGTCCCACGGGCGCTGTCCAGGCAGACCGGCCCTGCCCGGGCTGCAGCCATGGTAAGGCCGGGGATGGGGGTCGGGGTGGGGGCGCAGGGATAGGGCCAGGGCGCGCAGGGCCTGCCGCTCCTGGGCGGCTCGCGGGGACTCGCGGTGCCGCAGCCCTGGAGGTGCCGGGAGGGAGGCGCTGTTGCCGGCCCTGGGCGCAGGCAGGCACTGCTCTGTCGCCGTTCCCAAGTTTCTATTTATGACCTGAGTAGCTATGAGGCGGGCCTCGACCCCTGGGGTGCTGCCGGTGTTCTTGGACGAAGGGGTGGGTCCATGCTGGGTTTGGAGTGTGCCGGCTGATGCGCCGAATGTTGTACTGGGGAGGGAGCGTCAGCGATGAGCGGGGTTGGGGGTGGGGCAGAGTCCCCGCCCTGGTTTAGGTTAACTGTTACCTGGGTGACCCCTCCTCACCCACGTACCCTAAGCTCAGGGGCCAGCAAAAACTTCCTTTGTAAAACACACAGAGGAGGCTCACAAACAGCACCTTCCACCCCAAGAGGGATGGTGAGACGCGTGGGCCCTCTTTTCACAGCCTGGCAGAGGGCAGCACCTGGGCCTTTTCCGCAGGGCCGTCTGCCCAGGGACCCCTGAGAGGGGAAGTCCAGGTCTCCATCTATTCGATGGGATCAGCTATATTTCTTTGCCTCTGAGAGAGGAACCATGGGAAAGATTCTTCCTGCAGCATCCCATGCTTCAACCCCCACCCCGCACCCCCCAACCAGGCCCCTCTGCAGTGGTGGGGGTTGGGGGAACTCATTCCTGCTACCTGCCTAAAGCGGGAGGAGAAACAATAATCCCAGCCAGCCTCCCGGGAGGCCCCCAGGTAGGAAGTTTTGATGTTTGGCCAGCTCTTCCCCTGCCATTGTTGCCAGAGCCCTCCACAAATACACTCTGCCAGGTGTCATGGCCTCCAGGCCTTGCGCCAGCTTCTCCTCCCAGTGTGGAAGCCCCCCAGCCTTTGCCCTCTGCGTCAGGAGTCACAGGCTGTTTACAGCAGGAGGAGAGCTGTGGCCAGTCTGTGGGGCAGGATGTTGGCTGTGGGCAGCCTCCAGAAGGGAGCTGCCTGGGCCTCATGGCATCCGAAGTTTCTGGGTCTGGAAAGGCCAACCTCTTGGGCTCTTGTCTCTCAAGCTGTGACCAGGCCGAGACCCAAGTCTTGGCCAGGAAGTCTTGGTAACCCTGTGACCTTCCCCAAAGCGGGGTTCCTGGGAGAGGCCAAATGGTGCCTGTCATCTTTATTCCTGCCTCCATCCTTCTCCCCACATGGGACAGACGGACGGATTATTCCAGAGATGGAAGCCTGGGAGAGCACTGATTGTCCCCAGTGCCAAGCCCAGCAGAGGCCAAGAGGGGCTTTTTCTGCCACACACTAAGCTCAGTTCAGCCGAGGTCTTGATGCTTTCAACTTGGCTGAGGCCACCATGTTCCTCTGGAATGAAAGAACATCCCACCACTACCAGAATCCTCAGCCTCGGGGCCCTGCCCTCAAGCCAGTCCTGACCTTAGACACTGGTTCATGTCAAGGCAGACTCTTCTGTGAGGGTCTCTTTTTGAAAGGAGATCATGGGGGAGAGCTCTCCAGCCCAGGAGCCCCAGGGGTTTTAATTTGCATGCAAAAAGAAGGACAGGCCAACATTAATAACCATCCTGGGACTTGTGATGCACCTTCTCTCCTCAGGTTCAAAGCAGTATGTGTTATCTGTCATCTGCGGGAGCTTTCCCTCCCTAGCTTTCCTGGGAGTCAAGGAAGAGCCATTCACAATCGGGCATTAAGGCCTTGAAATTAAAACAATATTCAAAAATTGCAAAAGGTGCTGCTGGCCAAACCAGAAACACTAGGCTCCTGACTCCTAGTCAAGTGCTTCATCTGCACACGCCCAGCCAGGCCCCTCAATTTGTCTGCCACCTAATTGACAACTCTGAAGCCACTGGGATGCCATCCTCCTGTTGGCCTGAACTCATTCCTCTCAGAGACCAAGTGCCAGCAGCTCCTCTACTGACTGTGCAAGTAAAGGCAATGATACAGGTCCCATGAGTTAGAGGTCAGGTATCCTTGGGTGGGAGGAGTCCCTCTGGGGCTCTCTGCAGGGAAATCTAGGGGCAGATTTCTCAAGATAGTGGAGTTCCCTGCTGGGAAAACACAAAGGGACACTTGGGAAGAAAACTGGATCTGCTTCTCTGCTTCCATGAGAACCTAAGACAAGAGGTTATAGGACGTCCCACCCTACTTCAGCACCACTTAAAGTTAAGGGGAAAGAGAGAGACTGGAATCTTTTGGGAGTGGAGTGTCCTGGGTAATCCAGCCCTGTGTACAGATGGACCAGGTCACATTGGGAGGGCTCACGACCCTGTGACAGGTCTCAGTGTCCTTGGGGGTTACCAGGAGACACCAAGAGGGTCAGGAACCTGTGCCGCAGACAGACTTGGGAGGCTGGTGCTGTGCCCACCAGGGTAGGCAGTGGGCAGGCATCATGGGACAGCCAATCAGAGGAGGAGGGAACTGCAGAGAAACCAGTGATCCTGCTGCAGCTGAGCTGTCCTTGGACGGTGGGAGCCAAGGGAAGGGGAGGGCGAGGGGTGGGGAAGGACATTCCACAGGCTTTTTTGGCCCCTGACAGAGAAGGGGGCGGGGGTCAAATAGAAAGGGAAAGGAGCAAGCCAGGACGCCAGATTACAACAGGAGCATCAAGACCAGGCTGTTTCTGTGTGTGAGGAACTTCGCCTGAGAGATAAAATTAGACCTAGAGCTTGCTGACAGGGAGTGTGAAGCGTGGGACATGGACCGTTCACTGGGATGTCAAGGCTTTTCTGTCCCTGAGGACAGCACTGAAGCTGGGGTAAGGTGCTGCTCTGGGAAATGGGTGGACCTGACCTGTCTTCCCACTACCTTGGCTGGGACTGGGGCTCAGAATCAGAAAATGATTTGGCTATTGGCAGAGCTGGGGTTGGGAAAGGAGAGACAGAAGGTCAGGACCCTAGCACCCTGACTCCTGCTCTAGAGCCCCGGTGGGCCCCTCTAGGTGGACGAGCAGCCACCCAGGACTGGCAGGGAGAGAATGGTGCTGGCTTCCTGGTGGCTCTGCTGGAAGAGTGTGGGGTGGGGGTCTCCCTCAGTTGCTTCCCTCTCCCTTCCCTGCTCAATGCCCCTGGGGAAACCAGGTGGAGCGCTGTCCTCTCCCTGCCTTAGCTTGTTGCCCAGATCAACTGCTGGGCCACTATGGCGTTGTACAGAGGGGCAGGATTTTCTGGAATTCCCCAGACTCTGGCTGCCAGAAAACAAGACCTGCTGTCCCTCAGCGCCATTCCTTCCCTATTGCCATTTGATGCAATGTCCACACCGGGACGCTTTCGAGAGTGGAAAGGGGCACAATTAATCATTGGACAGCAAACATAAACTGGGATATAGCATGACCCCACTGGACCCTAGAAATATTATGGATGAGAAAAGCCTGTAAGGCCAGGCTTGCCTCAGGACAGCCTCTTCTGGTCACTAAGTCCCCACATGCTGGTTCCAGTGTCAGGCTAAAGGGCATCTTTCCCTCCCCGATCCGGGCAAGCCCTGGAGGTTATGTCTATAAGCAGGTATGGGGACTTGAGAGGCAACAGCCTGGAGACAGCTCTGAGGGGACATTTCCCACTAGCCTCCCTATCTCAGTCCCTTCCCTTGGCAGAAACCTGGCAGTGTGCATGTCTCGCCTTTGTAAAACGGGGAGCCGCAGGAAGACTGAAGGCCAACTTACCTCCCCCGACCCTGGCTGGGACTCCACAGTGGTCCGGGGTAGCCCCCATTGGTTGGCCATCCCCAGAGGGTGAGTCAGCCTCTGAAGCTGGCCCTTGTCCATTGTCTTGGGGTAGCACGTGGCTATTGTGAGGCAGAGCTGAGCCCAGCACTGCCAGGCACTCCGCAAAGGAGAGAGGAAGCCTTCGGCTCTAGAGCTGAGGCGGAGACTGAGGGTAGCATCCTCTCTTCCAAGCTGGAGATGGAGTGGAACCAGTCTCCAGAGAGGAGCCAGCCATTCTGCCGACTGCCCCTGTGGTCCCAGTTCAGACCGGATCCCCTCTGGCTTTGGGGGCCAACTCCAGGCAGAAGGGGCAAGGGGCAACTAAGGAGTGCTTCTCCTATATGTCCCTCACAGTTGGGGGCTGTCAGTAGCTCTGGAGGCCAAGTGTCCTCCCATGCTGCATCACCTGGTCCTTCTTAGATCCCCTACACCCACATACAGCATCCACTGCCAGGGTTACCATTCTCTCCTGCCGCCCAGGCTCAGGCTGTGGTGTGAGCCACTGTCTGGAATGAGGGGTGTCAGGTCAGCTGTCCTGAGCTCTGGGCAGTGAGCACTCCCAGTAGAGGCTGCACCCCAGTCCCAGAGCTCCCTGACTTGCAGTGGCAGGAGGCAAGGAGCCCCCTGCTGGCAGCTCCCTTCTCCCCTCCCTCCTGCTCTGCCCCCTTCTGACGCTCGGCACTCTCCTTGAATCCTGAGCCACGTTCTTCTCTCAGCTCTGATGCCTCTACCTGCTCCCCCTCATTCAGTCTGACTTTCCGGCCTTCGAGGTAGTCCTGGGGCCTTGGCTAGGCCGAACCCCCAGAGAGGGCGGCCTCAACCAGCACCTTGTTGACTAGGAGCATCAAGACTGGAGCTACTCAGTTCCCAAGAGCCATTGCCAGGGTTCAGGACTGCCCAGGGCTGCTCCTGGACCCTGGGGCCTCTCCTGGCACCTGGGACCTGTATGTGAGAGCAGGTGAGGGAGGGATGGTGAGCACTTCCTCTGGCTTGGCTGCTAGTGCAGTTTCTCTCCCTTCTAACCACAAGCACTTTCCTCTCTCCCTCTTGCCTTCTCCTTTCTGCCTCCTTCATTCTTCCCTTCCTGCCACCTGCCCGCCCACCCCACCCCAAACCCCCAGATCAAGCGCTTCCTGGAGGACACGGATGATGCAGAACTGAACAAGTTCGGGAAGGATTTCCCAGGAAACGAGAGCTGCCACCAACCAGAGGCCAAGACCTGGGTGTCCAGGCCCCAAGTTCCGGAGCCAATGCCCCAGGCCCCAGACCTCTACCAGGATGACCTGGAGTTCAGATCCCCCTTGTGGCCCCAGCCCTCTGACAACCAGCAGTACTTCTGTGCCTCAGCCCCTCTCAGCCCCTCAGCCCGGCCCCGCAGTCCATGGGGCAAGCTTGATCCCTATGACTCCTCTGAGGTAGAGCCACCAGCCCCGTCCTTACTTTTCAGTGGGCTGGTGCAGGAAGACCCAGGGCGGGAGCAGAGAGAGCCAGAGTGTATGCGTGTGGAGGTGCATGTGTGTTTATGTGTGTATGTGCACATATGTTCATGCATGTCGAGCTGGGGCTTCTCTCTGTCCTTCGTTGGCCCCAGCTCCATGTGTCGGCCCTGCTGTGCATTGCAAACTGACAGTATCAGCAGGAACAGAAGCCCAGCCGGTGGCCCGAGACGGGACTGCGAAGGAGCCTGGCACCGCTCCTCTAAGGCTGGGCAAAGACCTAGGAGAGGGAGAAGGCTGGCGTCGGGTCCTGGGGCCCCTCCTGCCTCTCACGCTGATATACTCTAACTCTCTGTACACCAGGATGACAAGGAGTACGTGGGCTTTGCAACACTCCCCAATCAAGTTCACCGAAAGTCCGTGAAGAAAGGCTTTGACTTTACCCTCATGGTGGCAGGTAGAGCAGGGGCAGGATTGGGCTGGGTGGGGGTGTCTCAGGTGGGGATGGTATATATGTGGGGAGGAGGTACAGGTAGGGAAGGAGAAAGCAGCAAGCTGTTACCCCTTTTTGCAAAAAAGCTAGTTGCCATGGGTACCCAGAATGGTGAGTATGGGGTAAAGTGGTGCAAAGAACACTTGACCAATGGGTTTCTTGTGTTTGCCTTTTTCTTGGGGAAACTTGGGCAATCTCTTACCCTCTCGGGACCGCATTCAGATGAGAAGGCTGGACAAGCTGCTGCCTTTGCTTCCGTCCAGCTCAGAAATGCTGTGGTTTGATTAGTCTCTTCCCAATTAACTCAGCAGCAGCTCCCCTCACACCTTAGTCTGGCGGGGTTGCCTCTTGGCTCTAGGTCTTATCTTCTGTTCTCTCTCCCTGTCAGGAGAGTCTGGCCTGGGAAAGTCTACTCTTGTCAATAGCCTCTTCCTCACCGATCTGTACCGGGACCGGAAACTGCTCAGTGCCGAAGGTAAAGAAGGCGGCGGGGGAGCATGAAGACAGGCAGGCAGACTAACTTGGGAAAACAAACTTTCTCCAGAGTCTGGGGCGGGTGGGGCCTTCCCCCGGCATGTAGGAAACCATAGCTTCTAGAGAGACTGACGGCATCTCTCTATAGGCCTCTCTAGCCTGGCAGCCCACCAGCCAGCTCCCTAAAGATTTGGGTGGTGAGGCAGGGCAGGGACCAGAATCCTGCCCTTTGAGTGAGTCTCTGACCCCCAAAGGATTCCAGGAATCCAAGAAAAGAGCAGGGAGCAGCAAGAGGCTGGGGCCAGAGCCAACAGCCACCGGCATTTCCTGTGTTGGGAAATGTGTTCCTTGCTGGTTCCCAGAGAAGAGGCCCCCAGGCAGCCTTGGGGTGGAAAGGGGGGCAGTCTGGATGAGGCAGTCTGGACAGCCAAGTTGGTTGCGGTGGGTGGCCTGTTCTGATGAGGCAGGTCCTTGCCCTGGCCTCAGTTTCCCCTTTCTTCAGAGCGGATCATGCAAACTGTGGAGATCACTAAACATGCAGTGGACATAGAAGAGAAGGGCGTGAAGCTGCGGCTCACCATTGTGGACACACCGGGTTTTGGGGACGCAGTCAACAACACAGAGTGGTATGTCTGACCAACTGCAACCCGAGCTGCCTCCCCACCTACCGCCCATCCCATACGCACACACAGGTGCACATGTAGGCACGGACTTATTCCAGATTGTTAGGGAGAAGAGGTCTGTGACCTTGAGCCAAACCAGTGCTTCTCACTGGAAGCTGTCTCCTCTGTAAAGGGAGAGCGAGAGGATTGACGTAGGTGATCTATAAAGTTCCTCTGACTCTGACCCGAAATTTATAATGGGGGTGAGGACACAGGCTAAGAAAGAAGAGCCTCAAAAAAGCAAACACATGTGAAAACATGTAGAACACAGCCTGACATATAGTAAGTGCCCAATAAATGTCACCCTCCCTCCTTCCTTTCCTTTCAAAGCAACTTTTTAGGTTCCACAAACAAGTGTCATTAAAGGGGTGAGAATGAATGGAAGGAAGAGTGAATGGAAGGGGAGAAAGAAGAGACAAAGGGGAAAAAAAGTAGAACTTTGTCTAAACTCCAGGTACCCCCGAGGCTACCTGCCAAAAGAAAGGGTGGCTTTGCTGCACTGCCCCCCACTGCCACCATCTCTGCTTTATTATGTATTTTCTGGCGACTAGAGGGATAATGGTCAGACCTAAGTGAGAAGATGAGGTGAAGAATGGCTGATAAAGATAGGAGAAAGGGAGGTGCCTTTGATGAAGAAGTTAGGCGGGATAGTGCTAAGACCTCAAGACTGAGAGTTCAGATCTCCATCTAGCATTTAGTAACTGCACGATCTCAAGCAAATGTCTGCATTCCTGCTTCTTCAATTGAAAAATACTGGCCCTAACTACCTCACACAGTCGATCTGAAAATCCCCTGGAATGATGCATGTGATACGCATTGAAAACTGCGAAGGGCTGTTTACATTACACTCATGAATTTTAAGATGATAATTGCAGGACCAGTGCAAAATGAAAATGTGGGGCCCCTTATTCAAAATTATTAAGAATTTCTAGATGGCCACAACAGAGAATCAAGTGTGGGCCCTTCTGAGTGCAGGGCCCTATGTGACTGCACACACCACCATGCCCGTGCAGCTGACCCTGGATAATTGCCTCACAGACTGATCAGATCCATGCAGGCATTCCTGTGCTCTGAACTTTCATTGCATGCCTTATTGTTACAACACATGACTTTCAGCTCAGCACATTGGTTCATCTTCAGTTTCATAGTCTAAGCCTTGAGGGAAGGGTCATTTCTTAGATTCTTGACCCAGCGCTGTGCTTATACATGCTTCGTGTTCTCCACAAATATTCCTGATAGATTGAGGTGGCCTCCGTGTCATCATCACCCTTCCCGCTCTAGGGATGTGTCTCAGCAAACTGGGCTCGCCCTGAAAACTCCAGCTGCAGTCAGCACCTGGTTCCTACTGTGTCATCCCCTCCTTCAGTCAACCTGCTTAGCTCCTCTTACCTGCCATAATAATAATATTTTATGGGCCTGCCATCTCACAGCTTACTGTGCTCCTCCACATATACTCATTTAGTCAACCAGTAGGAATTTATTGAGCATATACTAGGTGTCCAGCCTGTGCTGGACATTTTAAGGAATGCAGAACAAGTATGAATGATCCTTATCCCTGAGAGGCTTACAGTCTAGTGGCAGCGGGAGTGGGGAGCAGTAGTTCCCTAATATGTGTGTCAGTTGGGTAACAAGTTAGTAAATGGGTCAGGCAGTGTAGTGATAAACACACTGAGCTGAGAATCAGAAGGCCAGGGATGCAGGTTGGGGGAGAATTTCCTACCCGAGATGATCTCGGTTAAATCTCTTAGCTGCTCTGGATTTAGTTCCTTCAGGTATAAAATGAAAGTGATGATGCTCAGAATGTCCATTTCTCAGGGCACCTATCAGTGAGGATTAAACTAGATAACAGAAGAGCAAAGGATTTGAAAATTAAAGGTCTTGAACATATATATATATATATATATATATATATATACACACACACACACACACACATATTATACACACACACACACACATATATATATGTGTGTATATATATACAGTATATGTGTATATTCACATATACTCTCCTTCTCTTTACCACACAGTAAGAGTGTGTGTGTATATAATGTCTCTCTATATAATAATATGTATCCAAGAACCCTATCTATCTCACTGTGTGATGAAGAGAAGGGGAGAGCAGTGTGCACTGGTGCAAAGGAGACCTGGTGGAAGAGATGGTTCTTGTTTGTGGCCTTGAAGGATGGAGTGAGTTTGGAAAGGTTGAGGAGAGGGCGGAACCATATGAACAAAGGCTCTGAGGCTGTGCCATGGACCTGACTTAGGGCTGCCTTGGCTTCCCCCAACTGGTGTTCACCTGTAGGTCACCTTGCTATTCTTACTTGCTTTGTTTGGTCATCACGTTAGTATTTATTGAACTCCGCCTGTGTGCTTAGTCTTGTTTTCTATCAGGACGTGTGAGATGCACCCCTGTCCTGCTCAGGTACCTCCCTGAAGATGTAATGAAGCAAGCCAGGGAATAACAAGGTCTTGAAAGCGCTGCTCAGAGCAGGGGCTACTCTGCAGTCCCAGAGCTCACTAGGCAGCCCCTACTCCCACAGTCTCTCTGCTTGTCTGTCCCTGCCCCAGCTGGAAGCCTGTGGCAGAATACATCGACCAGCAGTTTGAGCAGTATTTCCGAGATGAGAGTGGCCTGAACCGCAAGAACATCCAAGACAACAGGGTGCACTGCTGCCTGTACTTCATCTCGCCCTTCGGCCACGGGTATGGTCCGAGCCTGAGGCTCCTGACACCACCGGGTGCTGCCAAGGGAACAGGCCGAGAGCACCAGGGGCAGGGCTGCCACAAGCAGGTGGTCACAGATTCCTGTTCCCCAGGCTCCGGCCATTGGATGTTGAATTCATGAAGGCCCTGCATCAGCGGGTCAACATCGTGCCTATCTTGGCGAAGGCGGACACACTGACACCTCCTGAAGTGGAGCGCAAGAAACGCAAAGTGAGGGACACTGGTGTGGGGAGGGGAGCAGGTGGGCTTCTGGAAAGGATGGGGTTCCCAGAACTTTGGGCCCCTCGTGTGTTTGCCAGATCCGGGAGGAGATAGAGCACTTTGGAATCAAGGTCTACCAGTTCCCAGACTGTGACTCTGATGAGGACGAAGACTTCAAATTACAGGACCAAGCCCTAAAGGTGGGGCCACCCCAGGGCATCCCTTTCCCATCTTGTTTCTTCTGGGCAAAAAGAAAGAAGTAGAATTCCACATGAGGGGGGGCTCTTTGGGGTGGGAGAGGACCCTGGTTTCCTAGAGAGAAGCAGAGAAGATGAAGACATAGGTGGAAAGGAGCAGGTGAGAATGGGCAATGTTGACAGACACTTCAAACTTCTTCTAGGAAAGCATCCCATTTGCTGTAATTGGCAGCAACACTGTGGTAGAGGCCAGAGGGCGACGAGTCAGGGGCCGTCTCTACCCTTGGGGCATCGTGGAAGGTAAAGCACCGAGCTTGTGACTGGGGTACTTCCTTGCCCTCAGTGACTCTCCCCTACCCACACCCCTGGCTGACCCCTAGCCTTGCTATGCAGTGGAAAACCCAGGGCACTGCGACTTTGTGAAGCTGAGGACAATGCTGGTGCGAACTCACATGCAGGACTTGAAGGATGTGACACGGGAGACACATTATGAGAACTACCGGGCACAGTGTATCCAGAGCATGACCCGCCTGGTGGTGAAAGAACGGAATCGCAAGTATGATCAAAAGCCAGGACACAGCAGGCAGGGGGAATCGGTCCCAAGCACAGCCTTGGGTGAGACCGAGCCCTTCCTTTTCTTTTACAGTGCCTGGGCTCAATCCAAGTGGGTGTTGGGGTCCCCCTAGGCTTACCAACCCCCCTTTCCCCTTTCCCTCAGCAAACTGACTCGAGAGAGTGGTACCGATTTTCCCATCCCTGCTGTCCCACCAGGGGCAGATCCAGAAACTGAGAGGCTGATCCGAGAAAAAGATGAGGAGGTGAGAGCAGTATGGGCTGGTACGGGGTGACAGCCTGGGAGGTCTGCTGCTTGATCATAAACCTTAGTATCTTTTTGGGAATAGGGACATCCCTGGCCCTGGTGCATATCTGAGACCTGGATTGATGGATTAGTGGTTCTATCTAGAGTCTCCATCACACCCTAGGGCTACCAAGGTCCTGGGTTGAGGGATTAGAGTTTGGGGACACTTCCCTAACACTATAGGACTCTCTGAAAGTACCCATTTTGATGCATGTGCCCATTCCAGCTGCGGCGGATGCAGGAGATGCTGCACAAAATCCAAAGACAGATGAAGGAGACCCACTAGCTGGCTTTCAGCCCTGGATATTTAAGTCTCCTCCTCTATGTCTTGCCCATGCCAGCCCCTCCCAGCACCAGCTCTGCTCAGGCCCCTGCAGCTACTGCCACATCGCCTTACATCCCTGCTGCCTCCCCAGAGACTCAGAGGAAATAAAGTTTAACAAATATGTAGGTGGCTTCTGGTGTCGCTGTCTGTATCCTTACCACCTCCTGGAGACCAAGAAGATCCTAGGATTCAGTTTTGAAAAGCTGCCTGAGGAGGGTGCTAGTTGATGGCTTCTACAAGGAAGGGGGAGTGGGGAAAGTTTTCTCTCCCATGACAGGGTTCAGTCCTTGCCTGGAATCCAGTGTGGCCGCTCCTTTTTACTGACCATACCTATCCAGCCTCTAATATCAAGGGCCTGGGACTCTCTTCATTTTTTTCATATATAAGACATTCAGTTCTATGGAAGTTTTGGATTTGATATCTATCCTTAGGAAAACATGGTATCAGCTGCATGCAGCCTCCTGACTTCCTGTTTCCCCCGATTTGGGGAAAGGGATATGCATAATTAAGCTCTGCACTCTACGAAGCCTGTGATAGAGCATTGAACAAATGCTGAAACCTTTGCAATCACCAAGCAGTACAGTAAGTGCTGGGAATGAATAAAGCAGTCACTGCCCTGGAAGTGTTCAGTATTTAACAAATAATTACTGTCATCTAGGTTGCAGACATTGTTCTAGACCCTGGACATAACACTGTGAACACAGGAAAATGTTTCTATTTTCCTGGAATTTACTAAAAGTTCCAATGTTTTATAAACAGACCCGTTAAAACATTTCGGCTCCAGGGCCTGGCATTAAAGCATTGAGGCCCAGGTTCTAGCAGCGTAGCTCGTTTATTTAGAATGTCATCCAGAAACACCAAGGTTGCAGTTCGATCCCGGCCAGGGCACATGCAAGAATCAAACAATGAAAGCATAAATAAGTGAAACAATAAATCAATGTCTCTCTCTCTCTCCTCTCTTTCTCTCTCTCAAAACAAAACATTCAGAGCCCACTCCAAACTCAAGCTGTTGAGAATCTGAATCAATTGTTCTCCGTTTCTGTCAGGGTATACCGGGGCCATCCAGCGCCCTCCAGCGGCCACCCCCTGCCCTACCGTCGGCTCTGACTCCCCTGAGAGGAAGGGCACAGGGCTTGGTCCTGGGAGAGTCCTATTCCCCACTTCCTTTACAGACTGGGAGGTGGCAGCTAACTAGTGGCAATTTCAGATCCAGGTTTCCGATCTCTCAGGTGAGAGAGGTTTACTCAGGACTGTCAGAACCATGCACGTCATGAAGGACTACAGGGCCCGATCGCCGACGAAAAGTGAAGGTCGGAGGAATCCGTCAAGACGCAGAAGAGGGAAAATCCTCCCGCCGCCAGTCGGAGAAGACCGAGACGGAGCCTCAGGCCTACCCCTCCTTCCTCTCTTAGACTGTGGGGTCTTTTCTCACTTTCCGCCTTTAGGACAGCATAATAGCACCGAAACCAAAAGGGGAAGTGGATAAACTAGGGTGCCATGGGGAATCTTTTTCGAGAAATATTCCCAAGTATGGGTCGCCACCGGAAGTGGCTGTAGAGGCCTGTACCCCTACAAGGCCCCGCCTCCATTGCGCTACCAGTAGGCGACAGGCCTCTCCCACTTCCGGCCCCTGGAGCCTTACCCAGCAGCCCCCCTTTTACTGCTCTCCCATTGGCTGCCGCAGGGACGCGCTGTGATTTCCCATTGGTCGCGTCTCTTCCTCAGCGCCTCACCTCCTCCTCCAGGTACAGTCTGGTCTTCCGGCACCCGATAGGATAAAGGTTGGGAGGGCGTCTGCCCCATTTGACCAATGAGCGGCGTGAAGAGTGGGGGCGGTGGCTACGTGATGGGGGCAGGGCGGGACATGGTGTGGCGATTGGCCAGGGTTGGCACAGACGAGGGATACGATTGGTTGGGGAGAGGGGCACCGTTGTGGGGTCGTAGCTGCGCGGCCTCAGCAGCTGCGGGAGACGGAAGTGGTGAGAGCGCGGCCTCGGAGGGTCGGGCGGACGCCGCCTGGGTGAGTCACCGTGCCCCGTGCACTGCCAGTCTCGGAACCGCAAGGACCGAGTCTTGCCCGGCCCCGCCCCGACCCCACCAGCTTTCGTGAGCCCCGCCCTCTGTCACTCGGGCTCCGCCTCCGGGCCTTTAGGCTCCGCCCCTAGAACCTGGGCACCTGGTCTCCCCTGCCAGCCTGGCCCGCCCACCCTCCCAGGGCCAGATCTCTTAGGGCTAGGAACCCTAGGCCTCCTAGGCTTGGTCCGTGTTTCTCCCTCCATTTCCCTGAGGCTGCGTGCCAGTGGGCGGTGAGGCAGCACCTTTGGCTTGCCGCTTGCTGGCTCCCCCATGAGGAAGCGTGGGCTGTGATCTGGGAGGTGGGCAGAAGCACAGATGGAGGCTTTTATGCCTGCATCCTTGAAGGCAGGGGGGAGAGTACTACTGCACTGCCGGAGCTCAGATAGCAGGCATGAAAAACAGTGTCTGTGAAGCCTGGGCCTCACTGCCTATGTGGGCCAAAGAGGCCCACCCTGAAATTTGTTGCTTGTGCCCATTTGATAGAGGCCCAGGCTGGTGCGATTCTATCCCTGTTTTGTGGCCTCCTCCCACTAACCTGTGCCCCACTTAGTGTCAAGTATACTCAACAGGACCTGTCCAGCCCTGCTGCCTTCTGATCACAGGTTGTGGTCCCCTCCCTCTTGTCCTCTGGTCTGGACTCTGCCCCTAGTAAACAGGTCAGGTGGGTGCTACTCCCAGACTCAGAGGCTGGCAGAGCATTCCTGTGGTTTCATGTCCCCACAAGGGCCAGAAGTGAGTCCTAGTTGAGCAGCCTCCGTCTCTTCAGAGTTGGCAGTTGTTTTGTTCTCCCACAAAGAACAGGGTTTGGAGTGTTTTCTATTTCTCCTTCTGGGCCTGGGAATCAGGACTCTTGAATTCTGCTGAATAATCTTGGATAATACTCATTCTTGCTCCAGAACTTTGTGGCTTATTTCATCCCCTGCAGAATCACTTGTTGCTTTCTCCCCATGTAGCTCCCATTGCCTCCGTCCGGCATGCTGACTTGTGGAGAGGCTGGATTCTCTGTAAGGAAGGAGAATAAGAGTTGTAGAAAAGTTCAGGAGTAGATATGTGTATGGTATTTGTTGATTCTATGGTGATGTTAATGGTGCTCTCTACTCTTCTGTTTCTGTCTCCTTACAGTGAGAAGGAGGCAGCCAGAACCCTCACCACGGTAGAATGGTGAGTACTCTCTCTTTCCTCAGACTTTTGTGTTTTCTGTAATTCTTGTGCCTTTCTCCGTGAAGCTTCCCCGCCCCTCCTGGACCTTGAGCTCCAGGCTACTCTGTTCAGTTCCTGAACAGGTTCATCTGCTCTCAGCCAATATATGGGAACCGGGACAGGAAGTCTCTAGAAGTCTTTTTCTGCATGTGTTATGCCATGCCTTCCTCACACTACCACTGGCTCTCTTAGCCTTTCATAATGGTCCTTCTTTTGCGTCCTCGGTAGAAGCTCTCCGTTGTGATCTGGAAGCCATGCCTTCTTTTATCTCAGGATCCTTGTGTTTCCGAGTGGGGCTCTTGAATAATGTGGGAGCTGTATCAGGCGTGACTTCCCCAAAACTGTGGGGCTTTCCCAGCTCCAAGGTTCTGCTTTCTGTTAAGCTACTGCAGGCAAGAGATGACTGGATATATAGTAGGACAGCCCCTCAAGGTGCCCAGAATATCTCTGGGGGTGGTGGGGGTGGTTATAATGATCTCCTGTATTTTCCATTAACTGTAACTGCATACTTTCATTCTAAGCCCGAAGTCTCCCCAGTAAAACAAGACAAGGCTTACTTCCTGGGGAGTTGAAAGGTTTTAGTGAGAGAAAGTTTAAAACCCAAATCCAGACTAAAGCTTTGGTTTCTTAAAGTTACCAGGTGCAAGAAGTGTGGGGTTCCAACAAGCTCCTTCTGTTACTCTTGGTGACATTTTGGGCTGCTTGTCCCTGCTCCTTATTCCTTGGCCCACTACCCAACTCCCACCATGCTTCTACCGTTGGGTTTCAGGTTTTGTTTTTGCATAGCTTCTGTAGTCCATAGTTCCAGCTCTTCTCTTTATCAACCTAGGAAATTCTTACCCAAAAGTTAGAGGATGTGAAACAAGGAGAGATGGAGTGGAAGGAATAGGGTTGGGCAGATGCCTTGGAATAAAACACTTAGAGAATCTCTTTCAGGCGAATGACCAACCTAGCACTAGCCCAGTGTCCATTCTAAGGAGCAAAAAGCGAGTGGGATTTAGGGAGGTTGGGGGATTGGAGGTCGCTGACGGGCAGGGGTACGATGGGTGGTGGTTTTGGAGGGAAACGACAAAGCCTTCAAACTAGGCATGAGGTGTAGGGAGGTGAGCTTCATCTTGGGAATTCAGAACAGGCACCGAGGGAACTGAGAGGTGGGGGCGAGGGGCGCAGGGCCGGATTTGTGAAAAGAGGGATGTGGGGTGGCTCACCTGGGAAGATGGGAAATGAGAAGATGAAGGCGTCTCGCCTTCCCCTTTCACGCGGTCTGGGAACTGTTCTGCAACGTAGTCTCCCGAAAGCCCTTAGAAGTCCCCTGAGGACGCCCTCCCACGCGGCTGAGAGGATGCGGGGAGGGAGGAGCCTGCGGCTGTGGGCGGGCCTCGAGAACCGCCCCGCCCCCGCCCCCCGCGCGGTTTCGGGTGCTCCCCTAGCTTGGCTCCCCTCCCTTTCGCACTCGTGCCGAAGGGCGGAGCTGGGCTCGCTCCATTGTGGAGTGTAGGGGAGAGGCAAGCCTGAGTCGCGCCGAGGCCCCGCCGCCAGCGCGCTAGCCTCCTGGCCGCCACGGCTGCACCTGGCGGGCCCCGCAGCCGGGATGCGGCGAGCGCTTGGGGCTAGCGGGCAGCGCAGCGGCTCCGGGGACATGTGCGCTGGCCCAGACCTCCCGCGACCATGAGCCTGACCGCCCGCGTCTCCTGCTCCATGCTCAGCTGCTTTGTAAGTGCCGGCCCGCCTGCGTGGGCCCTGGGGCCCCAGCTCTTGCTGCACCCTCAGCCCCGCCCAGGGCCAGCCCTCGAGATTCCGAATTTCAGTGCATCCCCCTTCCCAAGGCCTGTGGCAGGAGAGCGGGGGCTGTTCCTTTTCTTTCTTGGATTTGCTTTGATCCCGAGTGCTGGGGATTGACAGAGCCCGGGGATGGAAATTCTGTGACCCGTGCTGGTCCCGCAGCCACTGCCCTTGACTGCAGATCTCCAGGCTCCGCCCTGCAGGGGGTACATTCCTTTACCTCCGCCTCTCCATCTTGGTCCCACCCTCTGCATTTTTGCTAGAGGATGTGGGATGTGGCTACTAGGCTTTTGGGGATGTTAGGGGGCTGGTTGGGGAGCCCAGGATGTCTGAGCTGTCTTCCTGGCTCCAGTCCCCTCCCCCTTCCACCACTCCATCCCTCACCTAACACGACAGTCTTTTCTCCTTGACTGTCCCCCAGACTGCCTCTGTTCTCCATCTTCCCTGACTCGGCAGGCCTCCGTACCTCTGCATCATTCGCAGCCCTCCCCTCCTCTCCTCTGGTTTAATGCTTCTTCCCAGCTTCCCCATCTGTCCTCTCAGATGTTCCCACCCTCCTCTCCTCACCCTCTGTGGGTGTCTGCCAGGCCTCTCTACCCTGGTTGTCCTTGGGTCTCCCTGTTCCTCTTAGGCGCGTGGATCCCCTCTTCCCCCCTCCCTGGTGGTTGGGAGAGGAGTGACTTCTGCTTGCTGTGGGCATCCTCAGGAATTCCCCTCAGATCAGCAGGTAGGGCAGGTGGCTTGGCAGGTGTTGGGGACCGGTTAGCAGTGTGGGAAGATCAGCTCAGCTCCCAAACACATCCGTTTGAAAGCATCCGTGAAGGCCCTCTAGAGGCACAGGACTGAATCCCCCAGCCCACTCCTCTTTGTCTCCTCCACCACACTGAAGCCTCAGTGGCCTTAGGCGCCTGTTTTCCCTCCTTTCTCTCTAACCAGCTGCCGCACGTGGCTCCTTTTCTCCAGGGCAGCACTTTCCATTCCCGCTTCTGTCTTACTTTGACATAAGTCTTTCAGTGTCTTAGGTTTTTCTCCTCCACTTGGGAAATTTGGGTTCTACAGGAAAGTCCCCTTTTGAGGAGCAGATTGCTAGTTACCCTTTGAATCTTACTCTTCCCTGAGGCTTACTAGGCTTGAGTACCCCTCCACCCCACCCCTCCCAGCAAGCCAGGTCTCTTTTCCCTCCTCTGGTGACCAGAACCTTTGTAAGTGACTGTGGGTGTCTGTGGGTTTACTGAAGGGAGGGGAACAGAATGAAGCCCAATGGGTCAAGCGGAGCCTGGTGACTTAGGACTGAGACCTTCCCCACAGGGTGAGGAGGGGCCCCCCAGCCTGGAGTACATCCAAGCCAAGGATCTGTTCCCACCCAAGGAACTGGTGAAAGAGGAGGAAAATCTGCAGGTAAGGAGGAGTTGGGGCCCAGGGTGGGTGGAGTTCCCAGCCTGGTTAAAAAAACACACTTCCTCCCCCTAAATGTCTGCAAGAGCATCTAGTACTGGAGCTCTGGCTTCCTGATCCCCAGTCTCTGAAGGGAAAGGAGTTGGTCGGCATATGATTATGGAGCCTCTGGCCCCAGGGAAGGAAAGGCAGCTTTCTTGTGCAGCTGTTGCCTGGTGCCGTCTACTTTGGAGAGGGCTCTTCTGTCCTGCCTTGGCCCAGCTTTTCTAGAGGGGATCCCACAGGTTAGGGACTGGGGAGGGGAATGGAAGGGTGACTCAGTTCTGGACTGAGGCTTTTCTACCCCTCTGCAGGTGCCTTTCACAGTGCTGCAGGGTGAAGGAGTGGAGTTCCTGGGTCGGGCAGCCGATGCCCTCATTGCCATCTCCAACTACCGGCTGCATATCAAGTTCAAGGACTCTGTCATCAACGTGAGTTTCTGTCTTGTTCTCCCACAACCAAGCCAGAATCCCTGTGAGGTGCAAGGTGGGATTGCTCCAATGCTCTACTTGATCAGGTCTCCAAAAAGTTGGAGTTTCATTTTCCTCACTTTCTGCTTTCCTGCCCCATCTGCCTAGCTATCGGTCTTCTGTCTCTCTCTCTTATTCTCCCTGCCCCTCTTCTCTCTTTCCCTTGTTCTGTCGCTGGCTTTTCTAAGGGACATAGTGGCATTGTTGGAAGAGTGCCTCTTGTCAACTGTGTGTCCTTGGTTAAGTCACCCATCGAGGCTCAATTTCCTTCTAAATAATATGGGTGAAAACCATTGCCTTTGAGGGTTCTTATGATGATTAATTGAGGCCACACATGTAGATGACCCAGCACAAGCACCAGGCGCTACACAGGCCCTCAGTAAATGTCAGTTTCCTTTCTTCTGTTGATACATTGGCACCTGGGCTGGGGTGGGGATCTGAACTGCAGTTTGCCCTTCCTCTAAAGGTCCCTCTCCGGATGATTGACAGTGTGGAGAGCCGTGATATGTTCCAGTTGCACATTGCCTGCAAGGACTCCAAGGTGGTGAGGTGAGAGTCATGGGATCCCACTCGCGCCCCCTCACCCTAGCCTTGCCCAGGCCTCGCTGCTACGGGGTTTCTGTGGGGCAAGAGAGGAAAGATAGTGCCTCACCTTCATAATTTGGAAAAGAAAAGGTGAAAATCTTTTCTGGGTTAGGAGGTCAATTTTCTGATCCATAGTATCTTGACCTAAAGAAATGGGGATAATACTTAGCTCATGGGGTTGTCAAGAGGAATAAGTGAGATAATATGTATGAAAGCACATAGAGTGGTATCTTTATTGTTGGTTCATTTATTTATTCATTAAACATACACTTATTGAGTGCCCTATTCTATTTCAGACTGTTCTAAGCACGGGGGATACAACAGGGAATAAGTAGACAAAATTTTCTGCCCTCATGCATTTTTAAGTGCACAGAAGGTGGGGCAGGGGGCAGCTTATATTCCAATGGGGAGATACCAATAGTAAATAATGAGTAAAATATGTTACATGATGCTTAGTGTAAAGGTAAAAAATATAGCAGGGAACAGGGACATGGAGCGCTGTGGGGTTGAAGGTTGTAGCTTTAAATAAAGTGATTTGAAAAGGATGCACTGAAAAGGTGACATTTGAGTTAAGACCTGAAGAAAGTGACCATGCGGATATTTTGGGGGAAGAGTATGCCAGATGGAAGTAACCGAATGCAAAGACACTGAGGTGGGTTTGTACTTGGCATATGGAAAGAATGATAAGGAAGTTAGTATGGCTGAGTGGTGTGCACATGGATGAGGATGGTGGGATAGAAGACCTGAGAGATCAGGGGGCACGAGAGTGTCATATGACCTGCTTTTACTTTGAGGGAAATGAGAAACCCTGGAGGATTTTGAGCAAAGGAGTGCTGTGATCTGATCAATATTTTATATATCATTCTGGCTGCTATACTGGGAACAGATGGAAGGGGACATTGGCAAAAGCAAGGGCAGAAGTTGGAAGACTAGTTATGAAGCTGTTGCAGGTTAGAGATTCTACTGGCCTGTGTACGGCAGTAGCCCTATTCTCAGAATAGTGAGAAGCAGATTTGTGAAGCAAGGGTGAAAGAATTTGCTTACAGATTGGATATGAGAGAAAGAGGAGTCTGGGATGACTCTAAAGATTATTAAAAGGATGCCCAGTTTAGAGCCTGCCATGTGCTCAGTCTGTAGGGATTCAGAAGGAAAATCTACATTGCCCTTCCCTTCAAGGAGGCTGAAGTCCAGTTCTGAAAGAAGAGTTAATATGTGGCGATATGCTATGGAAAAACTTAACATATAATAATACTCCAAGCACACTAAGGATAAGAAAGGAAAGGTCTAGGAAGGATCTGTGGTACTGAGTAGGCTGGGAAGATTTCAAGGAAGAGGTGGGACTGAAACTATCTTCAAAGTATCAGTAGAATGTGGTTAGACCAAGAGAAGATGTTATCAAGCAAAAGTGAAAAAACACAGGAAAAACATGAGCAGAACCACCTATCTGAAGCAGGTCCGTGTTACGGGGTCATGAGAGATAACGGAATAGCAATTTCCAGGGCCACATGAAAGCCTTTATATTTGATATGAGCTATGGTGGGGCCCCATTAGAGGAGACAATTATGTCTCGAGGACAAGAGTTCTTGGGAAGAGAACCGTCACAAAGACAACTTCTCTTGGGTGTTGTTCAGTGTCCCTGATCCTTTCCGGGGTCCTTGGTGCCTCCCCCTTTGCAGCTTCCTGTTCCCACAGCCTCTGTGACCATTTTTGACCCTTTTGGCCCCAGTGCACACCTGCCTCTTGCCTCACTCTGTGGCTTCTTACCTGGCAGGTGCCACTTCTCCACTTTCAAGCAGTGCCAAGAGTGGCTGTCACGGCTGAGCCGGGCCACAGCGAGACCTGCCAAGCCTGAGGATCTCTTTGCCTTTGCCTACCATGCCTGGTGCCTGGGGCTAACTGAGGAGGACCAGCATACCCACTTGTGTCAGCCAGGTGAGGCCAGGCTGTTTTCTTTGTGAGGTTTCTTACTTGGTTCTCATCCTATCCCCTCCCCTGGACATGGGGCTCTTGGATGCTGACAGGAGTAGGGGCTGTGTTGCAGGAGAACACATACGATGTCGGCAGGAGGCTGAGCTTACAAGGATGGGCTTTGACCTGCAGAATGTCTGGAGAGTCTCTCATATCAACAACAATTACAAGTGAGAAAGGGGGTGGGGGGAGGGACCAAAACACCATTCCAGACCCAGACCCCCTCCTGGTTGGAGCACAGAGGGCACAGCTCCCCTGGCTCTGTGGCAAGGAGGGCTCCTAGTCCCTCTTCCCACAAAGCCATCCCTGGGGATCTTGTTATTACCTGTCTTAGATCAAGCATGGTGACCCCATCTGGTCTGTTCTCAGATTGTGCCCCAGTTACCCCCAGAAGCTGCTGGTTCCTGTGTGGATCACAGATAAAGAGCTGGAGAATGTGGCTTCCTTCCGCTCCTGGAAGCGGATCCCCGTGGTTGTGTATAGGTGAGGCAATGGGGGTTGGAAATAGGGAGGAGTCAGACATGGAGATATGTGGCAGTGGGATTGACTGAGAACTGACATCCTGCAGGGAAGGATGAAATAATTTAAAAATAAAAAGTGCCTCAGTTTCTCCTCTCCTAAGGATGAGGTTTTTGGCGAGTTTATCCCCCCTTTTCTTTTTTGAGAGTACGCGTGTGTATAAAATACTGCATTAGACCAGGGGTTGGCAAAATGGCCTGTGAACCAAAATCCGGCTTGCAGCCTGTTTTACATACAGTCTATGAGCTATGGATGGTTTTTACATTGTTAGATTATTCAAAACAAAACAGAAAGAAGGATGTGTGACAGAGACTGACTGCAACCTGCAAAGCTGGTTCTTTGCCGAAAAGTTTGCCAACCCCTGACTAGAACATTGTAGCTAAAATAGAGTGAGACAGGTGTTGAGGTTTGGAGTTGTTCATGCTCTGGGCCCAGGTTTGTTCTCCTGCTGGGTGTCTGTACCTGGAGCAGATGCTCTGCAGATTTGATGAGTCAAGGTCACCTTGGGAATACAGAGCCCATTTGAGAAATGTGTATGGCAGCGCTTTGGAAACTGTAAAGCCCCCTAGGGCTTTTTGGTTGCTATTTCCATGGCCTGGATGAACAGGTAGACTCTGTTGGCTTTGGAGATCTTGGCTCCCTGGAGTCTCAGTGTGGTAGACCTCTGGAGGCTGTGAATGCGTGGGCATGATGGTTTTTCTCTGTTCTGTCAGGCACCTACGCAATGGGGCTGCCATTGCTCGCTGCAGCCAGCCCGAGATCAGCTGGTGGGGCTGGCGCAATGCTGACGACGAGTACCTGGTCACATCCATCGCTAAAGCCTGTGCCCTCGACCCAGGGACAAGGGCCACTGGGGGCTCCCTCGGCACTGGGAATAGTGATGCCAGCGAGGCATGTGACACTGACTTCGGTAAGGTGTGGGTGGTGCTGGTCTCCTGGGGAGCAGGCCCCCACCTTGGCCTCACTGGCTTCCAGGGTATCCTCAACGAGAGGACGGGAAGAATATAAAACATTGGGTGCCTGGGTCCCTGCCTTTTGGGAGGCTGTGGGGTATGAGAGATCTCCACATTGTATTTTCTTCTGAAAGGGTTCCCTGGCGTAGGGTGGGGCTGGCTGGCTGGCTGACCCAGGGTCTTCTCCCTGCTCTGTTTTAGATTCCTCTTTGACTGCATGCTCTGGAGTGGAGAGCACAGCGGCTCCCCAGAAGCTGCTCATCCTGGATGCACGATCCTACACGGCAGCAGTGGCTAACCGGGCCAAGGGTGGAGGTTGTGAATGTGAAGGTATTGTTGTTCTCCCAATGTCTGCAGCCAGCCTGTGCCCCAGGTGGCCTTAGTGAGAAGGGGGCAGGGGGCAGCAGTGTTGTAGAAAGAGCCAAACGAACCTGGCTTGGAATCAGGACTCTGCCACTTACTAGCTATAAATATGCTTAAGTAACAATCCATTTAAGTTTTATTTTCTTCTCTGTATAATGGGGATGATACATACCTTGCAAAGTTGTTGGATGATTAGGGGTTGTGTGTATAAAATCACTGGCACAGAGCAACTACTGTTTACTGAGAATTTACATTGTCATTACTAATAGTGCTTTGGCTACCACTTGTCATTAACATTATTACTACTGCTATTAGTTTATGGCATCTGAGTATCCAGAAATAAAAGAGTGACTGAGATTTCCAGAATATATTGAGTTCCCATCCTGGAGTGTTCGCCCTGCCAGGGAAGCTTTGCTCACTGGGACCACCCTTGTCCTGCCTGCCTGTTCCCAGGACATGCTTTTAGGCTCTACTCGCCCCTTTCGTGTCCGCAGAGTACTACCCCAACTGCGAGGTTGTGTTCATGGGAATGGCCAACATCCACGCCATCCGGAACAGCTTCCAGTATCTCCGTGCTGTGTGTAGCCAGATGCCAGATCCCAGCAAGTAGGTGTTCGCTGCTCCAGTTCCATCCTTCCCCCAGTCTCACCCCTTACCTAGTACTTCCTGTTCTTGAAGATTAGATGGAGAGATGGCAAGTGCAGGAGACCTGAGGGCCTGGGTGCAATGAGTCACTTCCAAGACCTTTTTTTTGTTTTGTTTTGTTTTACTTAAGAACACTACTTCTCAGCCAACACTGTGGCATGACTATAGGACATTGGGTTCCTTTGGTTTGGATCAGTATTCCTACTCAAAGAACACAGAGAACTGGGGATAAGACGTGGCTAAATGTGCATGTGATGCTTCCCAGTTTTTCTGTTGATCCTAAGAGTCCCTTGTTGGTCTCAGGTTCTGTCTTCCCTACCTTCCTGCTAGATATCTCTTGGCAGAAAGGCCATGGGGTAGGCTCTTGCTTCAGCCCTCACTAGGGACTTTGTTAGGTGTAGCTGGCTGTGGGTGGTGAAGAGACTATTGTAGCCTCAGTGCTTTTAGTTGACAGATGTGATTTCTGCTCTTGTGTAGCTGGTTGTCAGCACTGGAGAGCACCAAGTGGCTGCAGCACTTGTCGGTGATGCTAAAGGCAGCTGTGCTTGTGGCTAACACAGTAGACCGGGAAGGCCGGCCTGTGTTGGTGCACTGCTCGGACGGCTGGGACCGGACACCACAAATTGTCGCCCTGGCCAAAATACTACTGGACCCGTATTACAGGACACTGGAGGTATTGAGAGGGGTTGGGTGGGAAAGAACAGAGGGAAAGGGCTGGTGGGGAAGGTGTTCAGCCCTCTGGGTCTGCCTTGAGGATTTTTAGTAGAGGCCGTTGGTGCTTTGAGTCTTCTAGGTTCATTCCTGTTCTGTGACGCTGCCAGCTTCTTGCTTCAGGCATTCCCTGTGGAGAAGCACACTAGCCTTTCAAGAGAGACCCTGTGCTTGAACTCTGTCTTCTTTGCAGGGCTTCCAAGTATTAGTAGAGTCTGACTGGCTGGATTTTGGACACAAATTTGGAGATCGCTGTGGCCACCAGGAGAATGCAGAGGACCAAAACGAGCAGTGTCCTGTGTTCCTCCAGTGGCTTGATTCTGTTCATCAGCTGCTCAAGCAGTTCCCTTGCCTATTTGAGTTTAACGAAGCATTCCTGGTAAGTTCTAACGCCTGTGACCAGAGTGAGGGGATGGCCGCCGAGGCCCCCAGGTGCAAGCTGTCTTGGCCCTGTAGGTCAAACTGGTGCAGCACACGTACTCCTGCCTCTACGGCACGTTCCTGGCCAACAACCCCTGTGAACGAGAGAAGCGCAACATCTACAAGCGGACCTGCTCTGTGTGGGCTCTCCTGCGAGCTGGCAATAAAAACTTTCATAACTTTCTCTACACACCTGGCTCAGACATGGTAAGCCTGAACTCTCATCCTGTAGGTGCTGCTCAGAGACCTGTAGGGAGAATAAGCTTAGTCAAGCGGGGAGGACACAGGGCCCTGGAACGCCTCACAAAACACTAGTATGGGCCTACTTCCTTAGGTCCTGCATCCTGTGTGTCACGTCCGGGCCCTGCACCTCTGGACAGCTGTTTACCTACCAGCATCGTCGCCATGTACACTTGGGGAGGAGAACATGGATCTTTACCTTTCCCCAGTGGCTCAGAGCCAAGAGTTCTCTGGTCGCTCTCTGGACAGGTGAGATTGCCCTTCTTGCTCTCCCTTCTCTCTGCTAGAAGGCAATGATTGCTTTGTGTCTTGCCTAAAAGCTGCGCGCTCTCTCTCTTTTTTAAATTGCAGTTTATGTTCAATATTATTTTGTATTAGTATGTACAGTATGCGTGTGTGTATGTATGTATGTATTTATTTTAAGCGCTACCTATAGGATGGGCATCTGCTTTATTGATTGATCAATTTTTAGAGAGAAAGAGGAAGGGGGAGAGAGAGAAACATCAATTCTTACTGTTCCACTTATGCATGCATTCATTGGTTGAATCTTGTGTGTGCCTCGACCAGGGATTGAACCTGCAACCTTGGTATATTGGGACGACACTCTAACCAACCAGCTAGAGCTTGTATTAGTCTTTTTTGAAAAAGAAATATTTAAAAGCAGCTTTTTGAGTTGGTTGAAGGAGAAACTTGGCCCAGGACTGTAGCTAGCCTAGACTACACTATGTGCATTTTCAGGGTCCTCTCTTAGGATAGGACTGGTTACCTTCTTTCCTGGAACTTCTGTCACCCTGTGTGACATATCCAAGCAGGGGAGAGGAGAACACCACAGAAAGGAATATTTCGGAGGTTTATGGGGATGGTCTCAGATTCACTGATAGAAGGCATGAGGAGCTTGCTATCTTAGTAGTAAGCTTTGCAATGTCCAGCATTAGCTTCCAGGAGCAACGGACTCTTAGGGAAATGGGCTTCCAGAAGGTAGAAGGCCTTTACATTACTTTCTCAAAAAAAGGCCAGAATTTAAAGGGAGACTTGAAAAGTAAAGTTATCTTCTGGCTGAATATTTAGGGGGAAGTAGAATGCAGGTTGGTTAAATTACAAGAATAATACATGCCCCTTATTTAAAAGAAAAAGTCAAATGATGTAAAAGTAGAAAAAGAAAGTCCTCTCTCCCTGCTCCTTGTGCCCACAGGGGTCCACTGCTAAAACTTTGGTGCATGTCTTCCCAGATATTTCTCTCTACATAGATATGTCCACATCTCCCACTGTCATATAGAAACATTTTTTAAAATACAAAAACAGAATCATAAATTGCATTCTGTTCTGCACATTGTTTTTCCCACATGACAATATAAAACTGCTTTATTGTTCTTAGTGGCTGCATAATCGTCCAAAATTAGAGTATATTATAATTTATATAACCAATTTTCTGTTGGTCATTTAGTTGATTTTCATTTTTTTTTGTCATCACAGGGAGTGATTAAGTTAATATCCTTATATGTGTATCCTTTTAAAAAATTGTGGTAAATACACAGAACATAATATTTACCATTTAAACCATTTTTAAGTGCACAATTCAGTAGCATAAACTTGTAGGTGTACTTCTGCATTTGTGCTAGTATTTCTGCTAGATAAATTCCTGGAAATGAAAATGCTGAATTCAAAGGATATATACATTTCAAATTTTGATCTTTGTGTACTGGCAGAAAGTTTTTAAGATTAAAATATACCTTACATAATTGGTTGAATATTATAAAGGAAAACAAAAAACCCTAATCCCCTAAATTATTGGTTTTAGGGTTTTTGGAACTGAGTCCCTTGTCAGGGGCCCATGGATAGGCTTCAGGAACTCTTTGATTTTTCTCCTTCCTCAAACAATGCAGAATTTAGGTATAGCTTTATAAGTTACCTTTTTCATGGAGAGGGGCCATAACTTTTATTGACTTCTCAGTAAGTTCTGTGACCTATTTAATAATCATTGCCTTAAATTAGTATTTAAGTTTTCACTTCAATAAATGTTTCTTTAATACCTTTAAGTTCGTTGGTACTATACTAGGTTTTATGGACAATACCAAAGAAATAGAAGATATTGATCCTATTTAAGATACTTTACAAAGCTATAAGATAAGACATAAGACAACCAGAGAACAACTCTAAGTCAGCATCTAAGCAAATAAGAATGTGTGTAGTTCAAAGTTAGTGGAGAAATAAGAAGTAAAAAAGGGGTCATGTGGTGACAATTTACTCAGCTTCTCAAGGAAGACCAGGTAGGGCCCGTGCTCAGTTGGTTAGAGCATTGTCCTGATACACCAGGATTGTGGGTTCAGTCCCCTGTCAGGGCACATACAAGAAGCAACCAATGAATGCATAAATAAGTGGAACAACACCTGCCTGGTGTAGCTCGGTGGACTGAGCATCAGCCTGCGAACCAAAGGGTTGCCAGTTCAATTCCCCAGTTAGGGCACATGCCTGGGTTGTAGGCCAGATCCCCAGTAGGGGGTGCATGAGAGGCAACCACACATGGATGTTTCTCTCCCTGTCTTTCTCCCTGCCCCCTCTGTCAAAATAAAATAAATAAAAATCTGTTTTAAAAATTCATTAAAAAAAATAAGTAAGTGGAACAACAAATCGATGTCTCTCTGTCTTTCAAAATCAATTAAAAAGAAAAAAAGACTAGACAGGAACCATGGCTCTTTTGTACCCTAGTATCTGGCTCAGAGCCTGGCACTTAATAGGTGCTTTTGTAAATATTTAAACAAACAAACAAATGAATGGAATAAAGGGAGTTTTGAGCTTGATAACAAGGCCGGTGGAGAGGGGTCCAAAGGAATTGGATACATGAGATAGGTTTATGAAAAGGAAGCAGCTCTCTGGAGCTGGCAGGGGTTAGGAAGGGGCTATTTTTGAGGAATAGAAATAAATAAATGTAGGATAGTTCATTGAGGGCTTTGAACATTACACTGAGGAGTTTATTTTGATTTAATTGTCAGTAGTAAATCATTGTAGGAAGTTACTGTGGCCTGGTAACAATGGGATTTCAGGAGAACTAATCACTGAGCCTGGCATTTGGAGGCAGAGACCAGCTAGCACTGTTGTAACTCAGATATAAGGGGGAAGAGTCCTTAGGAAACATAAGAATTAAATTCACAGACATTGTAGAGAAGTCATTAGCAGGCTATGGAGTTGATTGGATGTTGGAGGTTAGAAGTGACGAGTAAAGAGGACTAAAGACAGGTTCCAAGTCTCTGGGCTTAGAAACCAGGAGAATATCAGCACCACCTATAGAGACCTTGAAAAGTTGAGTCAGTTCGGGGAGAAATAGGTGATACAGGCAGGTTGAAATTGAAGTATTAGTTGACAGCAAAGAGGAGGTGTGCTGTGGGGAGTTCACGGTGGAGAGTTGGATCTGGATGAGTAAGTAGTATAAAGGTCTTGAAGGAAATGGTTTCTCTAACAGTTGACCTTATGTACCTTTGGTTCTACATTTTCCTAGATCAAAAATGCCCTAGCCTCTTTCCTCTTCTTCCATTGAAATCCAAGACATTCTTCTGTACCGAGCTGAAATCCAGCTCTTTGTGTGCAACCTTCCCTGACCACCCGAGCTTGAGGAGCTCTCTCATAGTCCCAGACTCCTCAGGCATTATTGTCTCTACCAGCATTATCTCATTGATTAAGCCTTTGATGCACATAGGAATCAGCTGTGGGAGAGGGCAGACTTGATATTGTTGAATGTGGTTAAGGAGTGTGTAGGAGTTAATCATGTTCTTTTGTCTACTTCTTTACTTCTTTTGCATGTTTGGAAGTTTCCATTAAGAAACAAACAAATCACAAAGAGGAACTAAAAAGTTGTCAAGCTCAGATTCAAGTCCTGGCTGTAGGACCCCAGAGACTGTAATCATAACCATTGCTATTGCCTTCCTGGAATTTCATGCCACAAAAAAAATCAAAATTGATTCAAAAGTTAAAATCAAACACAAACATACCTTTGAAACATAGTAAGTTTCAAAAACCAAACACTTAAAACAATCAGCTGTATTGTAATTCTACCTTGGGGAGATTTTTCTGTAATGACCTGAGGTATCTGAAAATAGGAGCCCAGTGATGTGTCTGCTGTTTCCTGGCAGTTTTTTATGAAGTTTTTGTTACCCTCAAGACTTTTGAATTGTGTCAAAAATCAGGGAGGTCATTCTTGAAAATGTTACACATCTGGTGTGCACAAATGCCTCTAGAACTCTTGAGTGCTATATACTGGGGAAGTTTCCATGGTGACTTGTGACTCAGAGGAGAACACTGTTGCTCAGTGGTTGTAAAAAGCTGTGTTGGTTACTACTGTGATAGAGGGATAATTTAAATAAGAAAAGTTGTAAAAATCAACCTTAAATGTAGTCTTAATAAATTTGTGGATGGTTTTCTATATTTTGAATCATAGCATCTCTACATGGTTTAATATCATTTTATAGAGGAGGAAACCAAGCTTCTGAGAGGTTAAATACCTTACTTGTAGTCATATAGCTAATTAGCATCACAGCCAATATTGTCTACCTCCAAAACCCATCTTCTTTCTGTCTTGCCATGTGTAATACAGGCAGTTGGACATTAGGTTTGGGCTCAGGTGTAGTCCTGGCTAGAATGGTAGCTTTAGAAGGCATCAGCCTAGAAGGCAGTTAAAACCATGGGAGTGGCTGAGATTGCCCAGGGAAATTGTGTAGGATGAAGACTGATGAAAGCTTGGGACAGATCCTGTATTCTTTAGGACAGAGTTCAATGTCCTACACTTTTTTGCAGAGTAGACTTTTTGCAGTGATCATTAGTTATTTGCAATCTTAAATGTCATTATTTTTTGTGAACTCTGGCTTTGATATTGCTTTGATGACCTGATTGTATATATTGGAGGTGGCTCCCATTTCATGGAGGTGTTGTGTTGTCATTCCAGATTACCTAAAACCAGATCCATGGATGACCTTCTTTCTGCCTGTGACACAAGCAGCCCTCTGACACGCACATCCAGTGACCCTAACCTGAATAACCACTGTCAGGAGGCCAGAGTAGGCCTGGAGCCCTGGCACAGCAATCCTGAGGGATCAGAGATAGCCTTTGTGGAATCTGGGGTTGGAGGTCCTCAGCAGACTGTAGGAGAAATGAGTCTTCCTCCTCTTCTGCCCAGCAGCCAGAAAGACTGTTTGAACAACAAACCTTCTAAGAGTCACAAAAGCTGTTCTCCAAGTTACAAACTGCCCAATGCTGCAGTGCCCCAGGAAATGAAGAGCAACACCTCTGATCCTGAGATCAAAGTCCTGGAAGAGACTAAGGCACCAGCTGCAGACCTTCCTGCCCAAGAAGAGCTGTGCAGGACTTTAGATGGCACAGAGGAGCCACCTGAACGTTGTCCTGAAAAGGAAGCTGTCAGTGCACTCTCTAAAGTCATTTCCAACAAGTGTGATAGAATTTGTGATTTTCCTGCGTCTTCCCAGGACTCCCTTACAGGTGCCCCCCAGCAGGCCCAGCCAGATTCTGTGCTAGGTGTACCCTCCAGATCTGCTGCGGATCACAAGCTGGGTACCCTTTGCAACCCACCGAGTGCTACCTGCCAGACTCCTCTAGACCCAAGCACTGACTTTCTCCACGAAGATTCCCCAGGGTCTGTGGCAAGTATTGCTCACCAGGAACAGCCCAGTTCAGTGCCAGATCTGATTCATGGGGAGGAAGACACTGTCAAAAGAGGGAACAATAGGAATGGGCAGTTATTGGAAAACCCTCGCTTTGGGAAAGTGCCATTGGATTTGGCCAGAAAGACAATTTCTCAGAGCCAGATCAGTGAGTTCTCTTTTTTAGGGTCCAACTGGGACAGTTTCCAAGGGATGGTGACTTCATTCCCAAGTGGGGAGACCACCCCTCGTCGACTGCTTTCTTATGGCTGTTGTAGCAAGAGGTTGAGCACTAAGCAGATGAGAGCAACGGGGCCCTGCCTTGGGGGCCAGTGGGCTCAGAGAGAAGGGGTAAAGTCACCTCTCTGTTCTGGTCATTCCAATGGACACTGTACTGGTCCGGGAGGCAAAAACAACCGGATATGGTTGTCTGGTTATCCAAAGCAGGTCTCCAGCACAAAGCCTGTCCCACTGAGCTGCCCTTCTCCAGTGCCTCCCATCTACCTGGATGATGATGGACTCCCCTTTCCCACGGATGTGATCCAGCATAGATTACGGCAAATTGAAGCAGGGTATAAGCAAGAGGTGGAGCAGCTACGTCGACAGGTGCGGGAACTGCAGATGAGGCTGGATATTCGTCACTGCTGTGCCCCTCCAGCAGAGCCTCCCATGGACTATGAGGATGATTTTGTAAGTATTCACCTACTGCCACACATCTGTTCATCTGTTCTCTCCATTAGCCTTCCATCCATTCAACATTCATTCATTGGGTACTTGCTGTGTGCCACAGTGTTAGGTGGTTGGGTTGTAGGATGTAAGACAAGACATAGAACCTGCTCCCAAGGAGCTCACAGTCTGTTGGGAGAGACAAGCAAACAATTAGACTGATTATTTCTTAAGTGTTGTGATACAGGGAAGGTATTGGGGGCCAGGGTAGAGTGATAGGTCAGGGGAGGCATTCCTGAGAAGATAATGCTTGGGCTGAGTGCTAAAGAATGTGTCATACTTAGTTGGGTGGACAGTGGAAAGAAGTAAGCATTTGCAAAAACATGGAGGCAAAAGGTATCCCAGTGGTATGGTTTGAACAAATGAGTAGTATGTGCTTGTGTGTGTGTGTACATGTACACTGGTGCCAGAATGGTGAGGGAGGCAGCTGGGTAGTGAGGTGGGAGGTAAAACTGGAGAAGTAGATAGGGTTTGGAAAGGTCGGCTTGAGTTCCCTTACTGTTGGGTTCTACCCCCAAGGCAATAACATTTTTGATGATTGAGTAACATGATCAGATTTGTAATTTATTTTGAAGATTTATTTATTTTTAGACAGAGGAGGAGGGAGAGAGGAAGAGGGGAGGAGAAGCATCAATGTGTGGTTGCCTCTCACATGCCCCCGCACTGGGGACCTGGCTTGCATCCCAGGCATGTGCCCTGATTGGGAATCGAACTGGCGACCCTTTGTTTTGCAGGCCAGCACTCAACCCACTGAGCCACACAAGCCAGAGTAGATTTGTATTTTAAGAATACTACTGTAGTGATAGTGTGTTAAGTGGATGAGGCAACTGAAACCTTGGTTGGGAGGCTGGTTAGGATGCTTTGGAATAATCTGGGTGAGAGATGATGAGGACCATTTCGGCTTCACAGTGTTGGGAAGCCTCCGGTTCTGGCACAGCAGTCCTCAGGGAGTTTTTAGGAGTCAGCTTCTTGCCCATAATACCTTGTCATCTACACAGGCACTTTACTTCCCCATGTTAAGACATCACCACTTCCTTGCTGCCTACTTGCTGGGATGGGATGGGCATAGCCAACAACTTCTTACTTAGTACTCAGGGTGATGATTTAGAACAGGAGTCAGCAAACTTTTTGAGTAAATGTCTGGATAGTAAATGCTTTAGGCTTTGTGAGAGATATCGTCTCCTTTGCAGCTACTTGGCAGAGGCGGCCATAGACAGTATGTAAATAAATGAGTGTGGCTATCTTCCAGTAAAACTTGATTTATATAAAAACAGGCAGTGGGCTAGATTTGGCCTGTGGGCTACAGTTTGCAAACCCCAGGTTTAGATGTAACAAGAGAAGTATTCTTTCCATAATGTGATACAGCATATTGGTTAAGAGCCTGGGTCTGAAGCCAGAATACTAGGCTCAAATCTCAAATTTACTATCAATCAGCTCTTAACTTTCTCTGTAGCATAGTTTCCTTATTTGTAAAATGGGGATAATAATAGTATACATCATAAGATTGCTGTGAGGAGTTTATACATGTAATGCACTTAGTGCATGACTCATGGTAAATAATAAACGTTAGAGATGATAAGATGACGTTGATGTCTTCACCTCTTCTTCAGACGTGTCTGAAGGAGTCAGATGGCAGTGATACAGAAGACTTTGGCTCTGATCACAGTGAAGACTGTCTTTCAGAAGCAAGCTGGGAACCTGTTGATAAGAAAGAGACTGAGGTATGTCCAGGCAAATATGGGTATTTATGTAAGTTACTGAGTAGACAGTGTCTTTTTTTCTTTTTAATTTTTAATTTATTGATTTTGAGAGAGGAAGGGGGAGAGAAAGAGGAGAGAGAGAGAAAAAAACGTTGGTATGTTGTTTATGCATTCATTGGTTGATTCTTGTATGTGCCCTAACTGAGGATTGATCCCACATCCTTGGGTAATGGGACAACACTGTAACCAGTTGGGCCACCCAGCCTGGGCCAGAGTGTTTGCTTTTCAGGTGAATAGTGGCCAACTATAAAGATAGGCTTTGGCTTTTTCTCTTGGAACACTCTCCTTGTTGCAGTGTTGCTCTTCTGCTTTGTTGACAAGGACTGGCATTTTTTTTTTCCTTATCCCTTCTTTTAGGTGACTCGCTGGGTTCCAGATCATATGGCATCACATTGCTATAACTGTGACTGTGAATTCTGGTTGGCCAAACGAAGACATCATTGCAGGTAAGAAGCTTTATATGATTTGGTATGGCTCAGAAAATAGTGAGGTACATTTATATGAATGAAATTGAATTAATCTGAAAATGGAGACATATGAGGTCTGTCCGGATGGTATCCAGCCATGTAATATGAAAAACAGAGCATTTATTGAAGAAGAAACAAGAAACATTGGACATAGGGCAATGTTGTTTCAGTCCCCTTCAAAGTGGGCACCTTGCGCCTTCACACAGTTCTCCCAGTCACCATCAGCTGCTCCATCGCATTTTGCTGAATCTGATCGAAGGTCTGAAATCTCTTCCCTTTCAAAGGTGATTTTAGTTTTGGGAAAAGCCAGAAGTTGCAGGACACCAAAGCTGTGCTGTGGTGGGGGTGAGTCACCTGGGTGATTTGATGTTTCGCGAAAAAACTCTGCACGAGACATGATGCATGAGTGGGTGCGTTGTCTTGGTGAAGCTGCCAGTCACCAGTTGCCCATAGCTACAGCTTTCTGAAGCACCTGAATTTGTTCAAGCTTCATGCAAAATCTGATGCAGAGTTGTTGCTCTGCTTGCTCAGTCATTTTGAATGCAACGGCCACACAGCACAAACGCTCACTCAACGGCATCTGCCTCCCCCACTGACTAGTACAGTGAAGTCATCATTGTTCACGCATGTATATTCTAGTCCACTCTCTTTGGCTGCCAGGTTACATTGATGTCACACAAAGCATTCTCGTTGTATTAACAATGGCTGTACTTTTTCCGGACAGACCTCGTGTTTACGGGGACTGCTTTTGTTTGTTCCCAACTTTTCTCTTTATTGACTCATGTAAGTCCTTTTAGAGTATTATTCATTCTCAGTATATTTGAAATTATTTTATTTTATCAAAGAATTTTCTTCAATTATAGTGTACATTCAGAATTATTTTGTATTAGTTTCAGGCGTACAGCATAGTGGCATTTCTGATGAACTCTTCTTTGTCCTTTGGCAGAAATTGTGGGAATGTATTTTGTGCTGGCTGCTGCCACCTGAAGTTGCCCATTCCTGATCAACAACTCTATGACCCAGTTCTTGTCTGTAACTCATGTTATGAACACATCCAAGTATCTCGTGCCAGGGAACTTATGAGCCAACACCTGAAGAAACCCATTGCTACAGCTTCCAGTTGAATGCCAGAGGAGAAGACCTGTCCAATTATAGCAGGTTTGAAGGGAGGATCTGCTTCAGGTGTAGTTTTGAAGGTTTCTTCATGTGGCTCATGAAATCACAGAGCTCAAAGATACCATTTTGAGAAATCCTCAGTGTCATGAGACTGGAGCAGAGGAGTTCCAGTTTCATAGAAGGTCCTCTAGGGGTGAGACAGTCACCTTGGGGTAGTGGTCCTGATCCAGACCCAGAGTCTGGAAGCTTAATGTTGAGTTGGTGACCCCAGCTTCTTTCTCCTGGGGTTCGGGGTCACAGGATAATGATTTCATAGATACTGCCTGGTAATGTGTGCCCCAAACAGCAATAGAAAGGCATATGTATAACCAAACTCCAAGTGATAACCAGATCCATCTCTCCTCCGCCTTGAAAAAAGCAGATTATAGTATATAAGATAGGAATTTCTATCCTATTTGAAATGAACTATACCCTGTACCTCTGTGCTCTGTGTCTGTGCATGAAGGCTCAGTCTTTAGAGGCACTTCCTCTAGTTGCATTAGTTCTGTCTTTCTGTGGAGTTTGGTTTAAAGACTGGTTCAGCAAGTGGAGGTTTTGCTGTATCTTTCACTTGGCTCATCAGCCAGCATTAGTGAATATTCAGTTTAGGGGGAGAGTTCTAGGGAGTGAGGAAATTTTGAGGAGCAGAGGAAAACTCTGCTGATATTCAGTCCTGGCAAAAAATCAGTTATTTTGAGCTATGAAGGCAGTAATCTGTGTTACTCAGTGATGGCTCTTGAGGTATGCACTGTGAAGAATGAGAAGGGAAAAGCAGAAATTATCCTTGTGAAATATTTGCTGATCGTGCCCTACCCTTTGCGCCTGACTTTTCCTAGTTGTCCTGGTGCTAACACAGGAGCTACACCTTGATCCTCTCCTGGCATGAAAATAAAACCATGTTTTTTTTTGTTGTCGTTCCATTGCCCACTTCCCTCATGTTGTCTTTCCCTTGGCTGCTGCCTCCTCTGGGTCACACTGCTTCTTATCCTGAACACTTGACATCTTGAGGGTAGAATTTAGTGTTTGGTTTTTACCTCCTAGAATATGCTGTTTGGTATGTGAGGGTTTCAGTACAAATGCTGCTGTTTATTTCTGTGCACTTAACAATGGAACCCAAGCAGAAGAGAATAAAGCCTTGATACCAAAATTGGGAGAGAAAATGTGTCCATTTGGACCAAACATTGTTTTTGTTTGTTTGTTTGTTTGTTTGTTTTCATCCTAATATGTACCAGTGGCACTTAACCAAAAGATACAGTGATATAGCCTTGTACTGGGGGTGGGACAGATACAGTCTTCTTGACTTATAATGAAACCACTAGGATTTACTTTATACATTTTTCTTAAAATTTGTTGGTGTAAAAGGTAAATTACACTTAGGCTTACACTGTTTTAAAACTACTGTGGTAGTTGTCTAACTGCTACTTTCATGTTGCTTCCTAGAAAAAAGATTTTTTTATTCGAAAATAATTAGGATCTGCATTTAGAACAAGGATCGTATTTGTCCTGACCTTTACTTCAATCCTACAGAGAAGCATCTGTGCTTTTATATTTGCCATGGATGTAACCGAAAAGGTTTTGGCGTATTTAGGTCAGCCTAAGCAGAACTCTTTTTGGTTTAAGTGGAGTTGAATAATGGAGATTTTGTGTTTGGGAAATTCCTAAGATCTTTGAAAAAGTAACAAGCTATCCCTTGTCTCTGACACATAAAATTCTTCTGAGCATTTTCTCAATCACTAAACTTTACTGCCAGTTGTGAGTGGCTTTTTAATTAGCTTGACTTCCATTGCACTTCACTCTGCCCATTTTCAGGGCGAGTGAGATTGGTAACATTTGAGGGGACTGTATCTGTCTATTTTGTATGGCTGTTTTGAGGGACTATCCCATCAGTGAACATACTGCATGGCCTTGGAGAGAGACTCTGGGCTCAGATGTATTCATCAAATACTCCTTTCAGAGCTCTTGTGGGTGTAAGTGACATGATGTGGCCAAAAATCCAAACTGTGCAGTTGCGTTGTGACAAAAATGCAATGTGCTGTAAAAACTCAATACAGTTTAAATAAAATCTCTATATTAGTGCTGCTTTGTTGGGTCTTTTTATTCATTTTAATTTTTAAGAAAATCTAATGTGTACTCTTTTTTTTTTTAAAATAAGGAATAGGCTAGTAGCTTTGAAACAGTGATCAGTAGTTTTATTTTTTATAAAGATTTTATTTATTGATTTTTAGAGAGGGGAAGGGAGGGAGAGAGAGGGAGAGAAACATCAATGTGTGGTTGCCTCTCAAGCACCCCTCACTGGGAACCCAACCTGCAACCCAGGCATGTGCCCTGGCTGGGAAATTGAACTGGAGATCCTTTTCTTCTCAGGCCTGAGCTCAATCCACTAAGCCACACCAGTCAGGGCATCATTTCTTTGACTATGAGAAAGGACTAAAACTTTACATCCCTCCTAACCATTTCCATTTATTATGGACTTTTTTTTTTTAATCAGCACAGCTCCTGTTACATTCTTATTTATTGATTAGATAGGGAGTTGTTATTATTATTTTATTTAGTTACTTTTAGAGAGAGGGGGAGGGAGGGAAAAAGAGAGGGAGAGAAACATCAGTGTGTGAGAGATACATGGATTGACTACCTCTCGCTCACCCCCAACTGGGGACCTGGCCCACAACCCAGGTATGTGCCCAGACTAGGAATTAAACAAGCAACCTTTCAGTTCACAGGCGGGGCACTCAATCCACTGAGCCACATCAGCCAGGGCAGGGCAGGAGTTGTCCTTATTGATACCGCAGAATTCTATCCCATCTTGTAAGGTTTATTTCTCTTTAAGGTCTAAAATTTCACCAGTTGGTAGATCAGGCACAAAGGATTGTGCCTATATTCTCATTCCCTCCTCAAAGTCACCTCAGTTCTTATCCTACCTTGAATAGAGTGTCCTGAGCAAAATCTTGCCTTAAAAGTGAATTTTAAAATATTTAAAATGCTATCTAAAAGGTGAATTTGTTTACTCAGGATACTGCCCTTCCACCATCACCATTCTTATTTGGACAGATGAACAATTCAATTGTTAGTACTAAGGCTACTGAGTTAGGCCCTTTGTTCTCAAGAACGATTGACTTTGTATTGCCAGATGTACGGTTCCCAAATTCCAAATCCCTACACGCTGGCTATAGTGAAGTCAAGGAATCTTAGTATTCCATGGTGGATAATCGGGCTCGTTTCTTTGCAGGACTTAACCCTACCTGGTGGGCAGCAATTTCCAGCCCAAGGTGGCAGTCCGAGGGAATGTGACTTTGTTCCGTCGCGTCCCACTCGTCCCACGCTGCCGCACGTGGTCGAGGCGACGCGCACCCTGCGGACCGGGTGTGCTGGTTGTGCTGAGCTGAGGGTGCAGGCCGGCTGGCACCTCCTCCTGGCGCGTGGTGGGAACTCGAGGCCCCATTGGCCGCGCTGGTAGGCGCGGCGGGGCTCGTTCGCCAACGGTCCCCAGGTCCGTGAAGGCCGGGAGCTGGCAGGAGGGGGCAGGGCAAAGCGAAGGCCTGGAGGATCGAGAACGGGGGCAGGAGAGCCAGACTAGGTGGGGTGAGGCCCAGGGCCCAGGCGGGGGCGATGGAGGAGACGCTGCTGTCCACCCCCATCAACCCCAACAACTTCCCCGCCAAACTGTGGCGGTTGGTGAACAGCCCTCGGTACCGTTCGATTCGCTGGGACAGCCGCGGCGAGGGGCTGCTCATCGATCAGCCGCTCTTCGAGGCCGAACTGCTCAGCCCGCCCGGGGCGGGAGCCAGAGTCGGCAGTGGGGGTGCTGGGGGCACAGGGGATGCGGGGGCCGAGCCCGAGCTCTTCAAAACCACCAACTTCACCAGCTTCATCCGCCAGCTCAACCTCTACGGCTTCCGCAAGGTGGTGCTGGGCGGGCCGGGCGCTGCGGCCGCTGGGCCTGGGACGGGGGGCGGCGGGCCGGCGGGCGACGGGCCGCTCCACCACTTCCACAGCCCGCACTTCCGCCGCGACCAGCCGCAGCTGCTCGTGCACCTCAAGAGGCTGACCAGCGCCAACAAGGCCAAGCTGGCGGCCGGCCTGAAGGTGCCCTGCCGTCCGCCCAGCCGCTTCCAGCGGCTCCTCATCACGTCGGCCTACGCATCGGCGGCCTCGGCCTCCGCCTCCGCCTCCCCGCTGCAGCACCAGGAGCCGTCGCCACCCTCAGGGCCCCGGCCGGAGCCCCACGGTGAGTCCGCGGGGCCTCCTCAGTTCTCGCCCCCCGCAGGGCACCTGGTCTCGGGGAGCAACCGCCACTTCCAAGACATTGTCGCCGGCCCTCATCTTTGAGGTGTCCAGGATGCGCCCAGAATCCTCATAGGGCGCGGCACCCGCATCGTTCTCACTAGTGCCAGCACCTACTTTGTACCCATACCTCCTCTGGAAAGAGTCTGTAGGCATTTAGTCCCGTCTGTGTCCACTAGCAGCCAAAGGGACCTCTGCTTGTCACTCTCTTTCACCCTTCCCGCGCCCCGCTCGAACTCCGTATCCATAGCTTACCTTCATGAGACTTGTGGGCATCTAGGCTGAGTGGCCCCTTGTTGAAGCACCGGGTCTGGAGGAAACACAAAAGGGTCTCCTTCGCTCTCATGGAAGCAGAGTGGAGTTACTGTATAGGGTGAGACGTTGGTGAAGGTCGAGGTAGAAAGGAACAAAGTCACAGCCAAGTTTCTAAGGTAAACTTAGACCATTTATACCAACCAAGGGAAAGTGAACGAGGAACCTTGAGTGGAAGTGTGTCCTTGAAGGAGACATGCCATCTTCCACCCATTGGCACAACTAAGAATTCTTGGAAGAAATGTCCTGACAATAATCATATTTTAGGCTCGAAGTAAGGCATAGGACGATAAGACATTGTTTACATATCTCACGAGCAAGAAATAATATATTTTACTGTTTGCCAGATAGTGTTTCTCTGTGGGATGAATTGGCTAAACAGTTCTTTCGCTGTAGCTAGTGAGAGCTGATGCTTATTTTAAGAGGCTATGGTTGGACACAAGTAAGGAGAAAATGATTTTCTTTACAGCTCTCAAGTTTTAGTTACAAAGAGTTTTAGAGAGCTCGCATTTATGGCCTTTGAATTTTTCACTGTTGGCTATAATCTTTCAGTGTTTGAAAAACTTTGTATTTATATGTAGTTACTAAAAGTTCAGAAATTCTCTGTGATAGAAAATTATTTTCTAAACTTGTTTTCTGATGCTCTTCCCCTTCCAGGAAGGTGAGAGTGGCAGTATTCCCTTTCTCTGTTTAAGGATCTATGGTATGAACTCCGAGAAAGTAACACGATATAATATTGAGAATTCATGCCTTACCTTCAAGTAGGAGAGTAATGGAAACATTTTCAGCATATTAACATGGATTTAACAAAGATTTCTGGGTTACTTTTCAGTTATGGAAAACTTTAAAAATACACAAATAAAAGTAACACTGTGTTCAATTTAACCTAAGCCCAGAGTTATGAATGAGGCAGCACTTTGTTGGTTTGGAATTTAGAAGGGATTAGGTTGTGTCTGTGGAGTTTAGAAGATTAGGGATTAGGTTAGAGTTCTAGTAACAAGATGGAAAAATAGCAGTGGCATAGGAATGTTCTAAAGGAATTCTGAAGGAATATTAAGCTACTTCCATATGATGGCCATTGATTTTTGGTGAGGAAGCGAATGGGGGAAGGCAATGGGAGACAATACCATGGCATGCATTTGGCAGACTCCCTGCGGTGGATATTTGTTTTTCAGGTTGTGAATCTGGTGAGTATAAGGAGAAAAGGCTGGAAGGTGGGTTCCTGAGAGAATTAGGATAACCACTTCAAATGAATGAACATACATGCATATGTATAAACATAAAAACCAACTCTTGCGTACTTTTTTCTCTTCTCTGATTTTCCTTTTCCTTCATGTATCTTCAATCTAATTGTATTCTAAGGATAGAGTCCATTTTAATTGAAGAAATAGAAGAGCTATCTAGGATCTGGTTTTCTTCACTTCTATTTCAGTTGGCCAGCATTTTAAAGATTATTTATTGAAAAACATGCAATTCATATCTTTGCAGTATAGATAATTTATCAATCTGTATATACCTAGATAATTGTAGTTTTCACAAATTTTTTGGTAACCATTCTGCCTGTTGGTATGTGCACAAGGTGTGTCAGGTGTGGATTGCCTACACCAGGCTTGGCTCACTAGGGAATAGTGTTACTAGTTTGGGTGGAATGTAATTCTAAATTCAAGAATATTGGCCCAGTTTTGTTTTGCCTTAATTCCATGTTCTAAGTCCTTGGTTCCTCTATTTTTCCTCATTTAATTTTTATTCTGTTTGAATTGTTTTGGTTATATTCCTGATTATACTGATAAATTCTTAGTTTCCATTTTGTTTTTAGTTTCCATTTTGTTCTACTTCAGGTTAGGGTTTGAATACTGCTATCTCTTTTACAATACAATCCTCTGTTTTAGGATCTATTTCCCTTATCTAGATCCTTGAGCCAACTGTCCTTCTTACTTTTTGAGAACGTCTTGATAAGAAATGTGAGGATCACACCTTTTTTCTTTTTCTGTTTGTTCACTTCTGTTATTTTGTTTTTAGTGGCAATTCTTTTTATTCTTACATTTTATTTATTGGCGATTTTTAAAATACTTGTTAAAACTTTGTAAACTAAGTAACAGAAGTCTGAGCGGTAATCTATCTTTGCCTGGGGCTACCAAGCTCTCAGAAGGCAGATTTTGGACCAGAGGCAAGTTCTTTTCCTGGGGATTTATTAGTTCAGGTTCATTTATAACAGAAGGAATAGAATTTCTAAGAACAGAAATTCATCTTGCCTTATATTTCCCTAATTCTGGAGCTAAACGTTGCCAACTCTATCTTAAAGGTATTCTGAAGACATAGGTGATGACCTGTAAAGTTGGAGTAGAACGCTATGAAGTAATCCTTAAGAGAAGAATAAGAGCTGAACATGTCTTAGATTTTTATTTCAAAAAACAAATTTAAAGGAAGTTCTAATCCTAACAGTGATTTTCTGTTAGCAGCATCTAAAACATGTAAACATTTGGCCATCACTCAGAACTGACCTTGATAGAAGTAGAATTTATATTTTAATTCAGATCTAAACCAGAAATTGAGAAATCAAGGTAGAGAATTCTTTAATTAGCTGCTTAAATTATTCACAGTCCAAAAATTCATCAACAGCTTAACTTTAAAGAGGGTAGAAAAAGGACTAGTGAGCTCTTGCACACTGTAGCAACGTGCAGTTTTAGCACATGAAGCATCAGGAAAAATCAAGTGTTCATAGTTTTGGACCTCGGAAATACCTGTTATGAAGAGCAAAAAATGTTTCTAGGTTTTAAAAGAAAGAATTGTCAGTGGTGAGTTCACAGTGTGTTTACGTATGAAATGACTAGTCAAGTAACATATAAACTATTTTTTGTACTTTAAAGGAAAAAAGGAAAAGTAGTTTTTAAGAGCTGTATCATTTAAGTACAATCTTTGGAACTAAGATTTGTTTTTTCCATTAGGTTTAGAGCTTTTGATGTCCAGTGTTCTGACATATGTTTATATATAATAAACATATATATATGTTTATTTTTGGCATTAATGCTTTTTAAAATTTTATTACTTTTATAAGAGTTTATTTGAGCAAAACTCAATTCAAGTCAGGTAAGGCCAAACCAGAAGTCGTCAGGAACACCCCCTAATACCTTATTCTTTGGAGGAACCAAACACCATAGAAATAAAATGAATGGTGTGTAACATGTTGAATGGGTTTACAGGTTAATTATTTGAAAAAGTAAGTATTTGAGTGTCATTTTTCACCATGTGGTTTAACAGATGAGTAGCATATAAATTAGACTTTCCTTGTGTTTTATAGATTTGTTCAGTGAAACAAACTGAATGGCGTTTGTGAACCACATAATTTAATACATAAAGTCCTCTCTAGGACTAAATTGGCTAGCTTTGTTTATGTTAAAGTACCACACTCTATGAAATAAGTCCAGATTGTAACGTTTATATTTTCCTTTTCCCTATTGTATAGTATTGCCCTTTCTCTTCCTCACAACCTCTTTGTAATTCCTTTCTACCTTTCAAGATAAAAGAAAGCAAATAATCAGAATTTGTGGGCCTGAGTATGTGGATTTTTAACAAACTCTTCAGATGACTCAGATGCAAATCAGTTTTTGAGAGTCACTGATATCTAGGAAGGGACACTATTAGAGATACTCTGAAGAAAAAAAAGACTGTGGAAAATTATTGATTGATTTAAGAAATGAAGAGAGCTAAGTCAAAGTTTTCAAGCCTGACTTTTCTGCAAAGATTATCATTCTTGTTTTTTGTCATTGAAAAGGAACAAAGAATGTTAAATTTCTTTTTTGCTTTGTATTATAATATTTATCTGTTCTGCACTTTTAAAAAATTATTTTGACTTTAGAGAGAGAGAGAAAGGGAGAGAGAGAGAGACATCAATTTGTTGTTCCACTTATTTATGTATTCCTTGGTTGATTCTCCCATGTGCCCTGACCGGGGAGTGAACCCACAGCATTGCATATCAGGATGATGCTCCAACCAACTGAGCTTCCTGGCCAGGGCCTGTTCCACACTTATTTCATATATTTGTATATATATGTATATATGTATTAGAGTGCTTCTTTTTGTGCCTGTTATTAAGGTTCCTAAATGATTTGAAAGTCAGAATGGAATTTCTAAAGCTTCTAGGAAGTAGCTTACAGATTGGAAAAATTAGGGTCAATCAACTGAGGTCAAAGGTAAGAAGACTGAATAATTTATAAAAGGCTTTTAACATTGAATATTTGATTTAACATTTGATTTAATTTTAGGGTTTTGCCACTTTATGACAGCCATATTGAGACCCAAACAAAAGTTTGGTTATTTTTTTCAGCAAAATATGTATAATTTCATATTCTGGATTCTGAGCTTGTTTTTATAATACTTAATTTCTGTTGTGTTAAAAATGACTGAAAACTCAACATTTCATAGGTGAAGAGCAGTACATATTTTATTTCTTTTGGTTTCCTGAGTCCCATGGCGTAGTGTAAAATTAATAAATGTACTCTTCCTTTTTTATGCAGGACCAGTGGCTGTAGGACAATTTCATCGGTCATTCCGGCGAGATAGTCTGTCTCCTTATTCCTACGTATCAACTTCATCCCACAACCACAATACTTTCTCTCCGAAAGATTTAGATTGGACCCCGATTCCTCCTAGAACGTGGCAGAACTCCCTTGGAATGCACCCAGGACAAGTAGAAACGTCTCCCACTTTTTCAGATAAAGGGGTTCCATTCCCTGTACGTCAGAGGTTTCCAACTGAAGTTACCTATACCCTGCAGCCCAGCACCACATCTGTACATGTTCAGCAAGGTCCTCAAACAATGATCAGCTCCTCCCAAAAATACAGTAACTACACACCCTCAGCACAGTACTCTCAAGCCTACTATCCAACAGGTATGAGAAATTCAAGCTCAGTGGCTTCTCCTAAGGTACTTTATAAGCAGCCTTATATTTTTAAATGCATTTCTTTATGCCTATATAAAAATACTAGGAATATGCACCTAAGATATATCAAAGATATCTCATCAAGACATTTTTAAGTTATATATAAAATTTCACATGTTCTTAAAGGTTATGAAATTCTGTTGTTGTATGTTTTTAGTGAAACTTTTATATCCTTGAAATGTGTCCTAGTAATGAAATTAAGACTTAGTACACTGAACCTTGCTATAACTCTATCCTTGATGGAGAGTTATCTTTTTTAAAAATTACATACATTTTAAATATTTAATATAGTTTTAGTTTTATAGGTGAGATGACCTCATAATTAAATCATTTTAGTATCTCAGTAATGAAGTTTAATAAAAGAGCATGCCCTTCATCTCTTAAAACTAAATTATATTATTTTAGTAAAAACCTGATGGTATGGTTTGACAGTACAGTCCCTGCAATGTTAATTCCAACCAACTTAAGAACTGGGGAATAGCAGAGGGGAGAACTTGACAATGACAACTGACTTAGATCTCAACCAAGGGCATTGAGGACATACTGGTAGACCTCAAGCCCCTTATTGGGAATCCTTATGCTAGAGACCATCTGTTTAGCTTCTAGGGGTCTTTTTTTGTGGCGGGTTTGATGGGGGATACGTCTTTGCAAGGTAATAGCCTTACCATTTTATTCAGCTGTATATTCTATTTTGCAGAAGCACCATAGCTGTAGTCTGTGTTTCATCACGTAGTGTGCTTTACACAGTGATAAAATGGGGCAGTAGAGACAAGACAAGTGTCAGGGCTTTCAGAAGAGACCAGGGAGTGAAGAAAAGAGCATTTCTTTGCCCTATGAATTAAGACTCTAGGAATATTAATTTACATTATGTAGATCTGGAAGCAATCTCTAGAGGTATTCGTTAGACTATTTCTCTCAGGTAGGATGACATCAAAAGCTAAAATAAATGGAAGGAATGTAAATTAGATAAGAGAATTAAATAATTTGTTGCCTGTTAAAAGTTATAAATCTGGTAACTATTCTATTCGTAACAGTACTCACTATTTTCTAGCTATAATATCCAACTATATTCTTTTACCATGGGCTTATTGCATTCTACCTAAATAGAGTAGTAAAAGGGATTGCTTTATTTTCCCCAAACATTTAACTTTAATAATATTAAAATAATAAAACCAGAGTTTAAATTAAATTGGGTTTTATAGATTTTTTGCTCTACTCTTTTGGTGGATGGAGTTGAGAAGAAAATGGAGAGGGAATTATACGGAATAAGGATGATTTAGCACTTTTAACCATTTTACCTATTAGAAATTAAATTTTTTTACCATTTTATATAGAAAAAGGCTGAGTATTTTTCCAGATTGTCAGCTATTTCATGGAAGAACAAATACATATACATATGTGATCTTTAAAAACAGAAGATGACTAATTTCATGTTATAAGTTATGTATCTTATGTATAGCAACAAATAGGGTCAGATTTTTATTAGTGAGTTTAACCCAACATTTTAATAAACACATTAGGCATGGCTATCTCCATTATAATTTTGGCTGCATCCCCTGTATTTGTAGAATATATGCATACGATCTGTGTCCTCCTAACACTTGCTTTATATTCTGTCACCCATAAACTAGACCGTAACCTTACCCTCCTTTTACCAATAAATGTTGCACTTTCCTATACTAACCTCCCTCCAAACTCTCCTCCTTAAACTTACTAAAGACTCACAAATTTCTGGGGAGTTGAAATTTGGAAGGACTGTAGCAGGGAGATGTAGAAATGTGCTTGGCCTCCCAATTTGGAATTTTGGAGGCATTTTTAATGGACATACTAGGTATGGTGGTTAAGTTCTGTATTGCCACGAGTCCTACACCTAAGGCAAAGATGGTTATAGTCTGACTCAGGAGTCAAACTAGCCTGTATGATGTTGTTTCTATGGGAAAATATATTCCAGATTCCAAACAATCCTCTTGGAAGCTCCTAGTTCTAAATTTTATGAGAACCAGGTATGTATTATTTATCAGAAAACATTACAAACAGTTAACATTATTCATTCATCCAGGTATGTATTATTTATCAGAAAACATTGCAAACAGTTAACATTATTCATTCATTATAGAAATACCATTTGTTAAATTATTATGATTTAGGATTTATTTGAAAATATTTTATGTTAGCTTGGATATAAATTTATAAATTGAAAATCATCTCCAAGAGTTCAAGGTAAAGAATAGGAAAGAAACATTAAGGCGACAAGTGCTGCTGATGTTTTGATGGTGTACAGTGCATATGAAATAGAATCTTGTGTTATCTGAATTTTTGTTTTGACTTCTTTTTTTTTTTAAGATTTTATTTATCTGAGCTTTAGAGAGAGGGGAAAGGAGTGAGAAAAAGAGGGAGAGAAACATCAGTGTGTGTTTGCCTCTCACGCACTCCCTACTGGGGACCTGGCCTGCAACCCAGGCATGTGCCCTGACTGGGAATTGAACCGGCAATCCTTTGGTTCACAGGCTGGCACTCAATCCAGTGAGCCACACCAGCCAGGGGTGTTTTGTCTTCTTAATAGGGATAATTGAAATGAGTATAGAGTTTCTGAGGTTATGAGAATAAGAAATCTCATTATCTCATGAAGACTTTTAATACATAGAGTAGTTCTATGATATGATGTAGGCAAGCTGTTTTGAACATTCTGAAGTAACTACATAAACAAAAAGTCATACTGTTAAATACAGAAGACCTACTATGGAAAAGAAAGTGCCATAAAAATACTGTACAAGTACTTAATTCTTTCAAACTTCAGGTAAAGGAAACAAAAAGTGGTAAGCAATTTAACCAATAACTTATAAGTACTTACTTATGGGGAGAGTATTCCAAATAACTTTCCCAAAGTTAAATAGAATATCATTCTCAGAGGCAGGATAACAAACGCTCCCAAATCCAGCTCTGTAAGTCCTAATAAAGTAACTAATTTTGGAAAATGGTCATACTTAAATCCTTTCAAAATGAGCTATTTGACTTGAAGTTTTGATCAAATTTTAGTAAAAAACGACATCCAATTTCATTTAACAATTACTTATATTGAAAATAAACTTGGATCTGGTATAGCCAGTAAATTTTGAATTTTGTTATATTTCATAACTTAATTTCTCTAGTAAAACCAAACATCGAGACAAAAATTGCCATCAAATGACTTATAAAATGACTCATCTGAATCATTTCTTACATTTTTCATTCCTCTCTTGAGTGTATGTTTTCTTTGCCTAGCTCATTTACATTTTTCCACTCTTATCACTTATCATTAAGACAAAATGTAGATTCAGTATTTATTGATTCTTTACTTTTGCCCTATCTTGAAATCAGTCTTTTTCCTTTGATGTTATTTTCACAGTATGCTGCTATAATTTAAATGCCCTTTTTAATAAAAATTTCATTTCAGATCTTTTTATTTTACTCATTCTCTGTGTATTTGAACAAATACAGGAATATTAGAATATTCATATTTATGTATAGAGAGAATCCCATATTGAGGAAACCTTTTCCTTTAACTAATGTTATAAAGCCGAATTGACTCAAAGTCAACTTTGCCTTTTTTCAAAGTTAAGTTTTAAGCTCAAAGCAGTGATTAGCAATTCGTAGATGCCATTCATCTCATATTTTATTTAACAAATATTTATATAGCAATCACTGTGATCAGGTACTGTTCTGAGTACTTTCCTGGGAATAGTGTGGGAAATTAAGAAGCCAAAGAACTGGTGTGTGCACCCCAGGGACATGGACTAAGAGGTGTGGGGATGATGAAATGGGGTGCAGGACGGAGGGGATATAGAGGGGGAAATGGGGAAAAAGAAAAAAAGACAAATAATGATCCACTCAATCATCACAGCGACCTTGTAAGACAGGAAATATAATTATCCTGCTTTTATAGATGAGGAAACCGCAGCACAACCAGGCAGCGGCAGGGCCAACTGACTCCATCATCCATTCTTTTGGACACGCCCTGCTGCCTGCCTGCCTGCCCCTCAAACAAAGGTGTACGTTTTGTTTTGCTTTGCTTTTGAGGGACTCTTTCCTGGTATATCTCTTCCCCAGACTTAGTCACTCACAGATAGGGTAGACAACAGAGATTAGTGGAGGGACCTTCCCTTCTATGCTGCTGGTGGCAGTGAGACTGCCCTGGGTTACTGACTCACCCGGCTCAAGCAGAGAGAACATACTTCAGCTGCTAGAGTGGGAGGTCCTGTTTGGGCCTCTGAAGAGCAGGCCTCCCTTTAAGTTGTTTCTGTATCTGCGTACACCTAACATAGCGTTTGGCTATGCTGGGCCCTTAGTAAATAATTTATTGAATGGAATGAAATAATTCTAGTCTCAGCTTTGCAGTTAATCATCTGCCATGACCTTCAGCGGATTATTTCATATCACTCAGCTTCAGTTTCCCATTCTATAAACTGGCAACAATTGTTTGGGTCAGGAATTAAATGAATTAATGTATATGAACAGACTATAAAATTTAAAACACTATACATATAAAGGATAAAATAGTTTAAAAACTGTCTTTCAAATGAGCCTAGATATTAATACTTTAAAGGCTAAATGATTTGTAATATATATTTTCTCCCCAAGGTACATATGATTTTTAAATTTTTTATTGAAAAATATATATCATTGTCTAAAAATTTTTTTGAATTGATTCTTGGGCAAAAGGTTGGTTATTATTGTTTTAAAGCACACTTAAATTCTAAAATTTGATATTTAGGCTTCTAATCCTACACAATGTATATAAACACAGACTCTGGAGTTGTAAAGAACTTTCTGATGCTGCTACTCTTGTGCTCAGGCAGTCTATCGTTAGCTTCTCGGAAAAGGCCTCATTTTGTTCCTATGGAAAAAGGGGTTTGGCATAGATACATGCCAAATGCACCAGGAAGTTCTCTTTAGCTGCCAGAAGAAACTAAAAAAAGCACAATTATTATTTGCCTTTCTTTTTATTGAGGTAAAATATACATAAGGTAGAATTTACCATTTAAACCATTTTCAGTGCACGGCTCTGTGGCGTTAAATCCACCCATGGTGTGGTGCCAGCAATACTGCCATCCACCTCCAGAACTTTTTCTCCCTCCACAACTGAATCTCCCATGAAGCACTGACTTCACATTCTCCTCTTCTCCTTGCTCTTGGCAACCACCATTGTACTTTCTGTCTTGAAGAATTTGACAACTGTAGGAACCTCATATAAGAAGACTCGTACAACATTTGTCTCTTGTAATTGGCTTATTTCACTTAGCATAGTATCTTCAAGCTTCATCGATGTTGTAGCATGTGTCAAATTCCTTTTTAATGCCAAATGGGTTTCCACTGTATGTATGTACTACATTTTGTTTATTCGTTCATCTCTTAGTAGATAGTGCGCTGCTTTTACCTTTTGGCTATTCGAATAATGCTGCTGCCAGGGTGCACAAATATCTATTCTGCTTTCACTTCTTTTGGGAATATGCCCAGATCACCTTTTCTTTACCTCATCATAAATGAGGAGATGTTGGAGTTCTAGTTACTATAGTAACTTATCTTGAAATTAAATTTATCAGTAGGATGTTTTTCCTTTTGAGTATTTATATTGGGCATATTCTCACTGTTGACACTGTACTGTTCTGGAGTAGATTCAAGTTCAAAACATTTTAATTATATATTTGAGTTACCTTCATAGGATAAAGTGTATGAACTTATTTTCCTAACCTATAGTGGGAATGAAAATTTTTACCTTGATTTTTTATTTAAAAATGTTTACCTGTGGATACTTTTTAGTAATCTGGCTTTTTTTTTTAATACTAGAATTGTTTTTAAAATGTATTCAACTTTATATTTATATCTGAAATAGAATCTTGTTCATTTTTCCACTTTTTTATCCTAGTTCAAATTTAATGGCTTACCACTGCCTTCAGCAAGACACTGGAATTTTTTATGCAGAAGAATGTGTTTTAGGACATAGTAATAAACTCATAATACACACTAGGTTAATTTGTCATATATCAAGGAGACCATTGCATTTCTATAGCTAGGTTTTTATATTCAATAAACTTACTAATACCTGGCTTTGCTCTATTTTGTTGACTGTACAAAGTAAGACTGCATTGGTAAGGAAATAGCCATTGAGGAATCTTTTTGGATTATCTATTCAAGTCCTTTTTTTCATGAGGTAAATTTCTACTTCCCATTCGTTACTGGACATTTTATATATATTTTTAAAGACGTTATTTATTTTTAGAGAGAGGGGAAGGGAGAAAGAAAAAAAAAGGGAGAGAAACATCAATCAGTTGCCTCTCATGCACACCCAACTGGAGACCTGGCCCACAACCCAGCATGTGCCCTGACCAGGAATCAAACCAGTGACCTTTCTATTCATAGGCCACCAACGCTCAGCCCGCTCCGCTCACTGAGCCACACCAGCCAGGGCATTATTGGACTCTTTAAAGGACATTTCACTATTTTGCTGTTTCCTTAGATTCCAAAATCAGCTATCAACTACAAATATTTTCTCTGTTGTATATTCTATTTTATTTCTCCAAGAAATTTATTTTAAAGTACACTTTAAAAAAAAAAGGATTTTATTTATTTATTCTTAGAGGGGAAGGGAGGGAGAAAGAGGTGAGAGAAACACCAATGTGTGGTTGCCTCTTGCGCCTCCCTCACTGGGGACTAGGCCCATGCAGGCATGTGCCCTGACTGGGAATCGAACTGGCAACCCTTTGCTTCATAGTCCGGCACTCAGTCCACTGAGCCACAGCAGCTAGGGCTAAAGTACACTTTTAACAGCTATTTAAAATGTGTAGTTTTTAACCATTGGAGTCAGACATAGCAGTATCAGATAATTAAATCTAATACCTTTCATTGATTTATTTTTCTAATTTTTAAAGATTTTGTTTATTTATTTTTAGAGAGAGGGAAAGGCAGGGAGAGAGGGAGCGACACATCAGTGTGTGATTGCCTCTCGCATGGCCCCAACTGGGGACCTGGCTGCAACCCAGGCATGTGCCCTAACTGGGAACCGAACTGGTGACCCCTTGGTTCACAGGCTGGCACTCAATCCACTGAGCCACACCAGCCAGAGCTCATTGATTTATTTTTAATGAAACACTGATGGTGCCCTGATGGGTGTAAACCTATAGCTTTTGACTGTCTTTTCCTGCCGCTAGGGGGCTAGGTTTTCCTTAGCTGTTAAAACTCTAGAAAAAAATTCACTTTTTTTCAGAATTTGGGCAAACCTCTCCTCAGTGTTTGGCTTTTTTTTTTTTTTCATTTAACTTATTTGTTAGGATACTTATGCTTTCAGATCTCCTGGGAAACCAAATTCAAATCCAAAACATTTTAATTGTACATTTGAATAACTTCCAAGGGTACAGTGTAATAATCTGTTTGTCTAACCTATATTAGAAATGACAACAGCATGCTTGACTTTGTAATATTTGTATCTGAACTAGAATTCTGTGCACTATTTCAAGTTTTACCTTTCATGTGAAAAACTTAAAGCCTTAAACAACACATTGATATAATAAGAAAATATTTAGTATACCTTTATGAACACCTGACATTTTAAGTATCAGTAGTCAATAATGGAGAAAGAGGGAAGTATTTCAATGTATTTTTACAATCCTTGAGCTAATTTACTGCCAAAGATTATGGAATGAGATTACTTAGTAATTTTATTAGCACACTGGAAATATGAAAAATGTGGACATAAAAAGAGAAAGTTGCACCTTATAATAAAGACACCTTAAAAATATTCAAATAGAGAGTTCAAGGAAAATTAAAATGTACGTTTTAGGAAAAAGAAGAGATTATGAAAGTATAGTATTTCAGGGGCATGTGTTTTGGAGTTTGATTAGTGCATCTATTACTACCAGCTTTGTGACTTTTGGCAGATTATTTAATATCTTTGAGCTTTGATTTCCTTATTTTTGTAAAGTTATGGTAATACCTCATTCAGTTGTTGTTTGGATTAAATGAGACGATGCATGTAAAGCACCGAGTGCTGTGCCTGCAATGTGGTGGGTGCTCAATAAATGTCATCCTCTGTTTAATCCAAAGGTGTGATGTAATAACTGATTCTCCTTCATTCTGGAGAGTCTCTCTCTGGAAAAGAGGAGATTCAATCTGTTATTAAGACTGCACCTGTAAGTATAGCTATCCCAGTATAAAGAGTTCAATCTTTTTATGGCATCCTAGCAATAAGGGTAAGCTTGGAAAATTATTTTTTTTAGCTAAAATAATAGCAGTGTTAGCTATTTATTTATTGATGGCTTACTGTATGCCAGTACTATTCTAAGTGCTTTATGTATATTAATTCATTCTTCACAACAAACATGTTAGGTAGGTACTATTATTATCCCTATTCTAATTGGATACAAGAACTGAAGCCCAAAGAGATTAACCTGCTCAAATTTTTACAGCTATTAAATTTTTGGATCTGGGCTCCAAAGCCAGACAGTCCTGGCACTAGGATCCGAATTCCTAACCACTTGTCTAAAATGGTTAAGACATTTTTTTGCATAGATCTCACTGGATGCATTGTATAAAGATAGGAATGTTTGGAAGAGTATTTCATATTCATTTTATCCTTAAAAACACATCTTCCTCAAAATGTCTGGTACTGTTAAAATGATTGAAATAATTATTTGGGAATTCCAAATATGTTCTGATATTTTCAACAAAAAGAAATTACCTTTAATAAGAACAACTGTTTAGTTAGAAAAGTAACAAAATGTTTAGGTGCTAAAGAAATCATTTGTAAAAGTAGACATGATACTTTTAGGTGACTTTAACAATTAATTTATTATCATGTTTTCAACAAACAACAGCATCTGATTGGACTAAACATATTTTATTGCACCCACAAAGGAAAGCTTTTTTTTTTTTTCAAATATGAAAGAGGAGAGTAACTTGAGTGCTATAGAGATTTATTCTGGTTGATGGATTTTCAATTTTGAATTTGTTCCAGCTGTGTTACAGTGTTGCTCTCCTTCTACCCACATGGACGCTCTCAGTGGTTGTGTTACTCCCACTGCCTCTACCTATGCACACTGCGACTACTTCCAGGTAAGATCTTAGAAGAGTGGACCTAGACTCTATGTATCAGGTGCAACAGTATTGACCTTGGAGAATTTCAAAGTGCAATTTTATCTTAATGAGTAGCCAGAGGTAAGCTGTGGATTATGGCCTCAGTTTTCTCAATTTCAAAAAGAGAGAGTTGGTCTAAATGTTATCTGAGGATTCTTCTAGGCCTGAACTGTCCAATATAGTAGACAATAGCCACATATGGTTATTTTAATTAAAATTTAAAAACATTTGTTCCTCAGTCACACTAACCACATTTCAAGTGTTCAGTAGTCTCATAAGGCTAGCGGCCACCAAAAATGTACAGCACAGAGAAAGAACATTTCCAGCATGGTGGAAAGTTAGTTGGAACAATGCTATTCTAGGCTCTTCCATGGTAAAATGAATACCAGATGAACTCTAAAAGTATATAGGTCACCAAATGACAGATTCTTCCAAGATGGTATAGATAATTACTTTTTTTTTTTAAAGGAGAAAAAAATGATGTTAAAAGAAATTTAAGTGCTGATCCCCTTCAGCACCCATATTGTAAACAGTGCACTTCAATTATCTTCTCATTATTTATTATGAGACAATGGTTTTAGATTGATATTTCTAGGATTAAATTAAAGTCTATGCTTTGTATTTTATGCTATAATTGCTTAAAGATTGGAATTCTGTGTTTGCCTTTGATAACATGTAACCAAGACAGCTTCTGTTCTTAAGAGATTATCTTACTAGTGGCATCCCAGTACTCAAAAGAACATTCCTTTTTAAATTTGGTTGTGTTTTTTTTTTTTTTTGAGAACGTCTATATGGCAAATCAAATTATAATCAGATTGTTGTTTAAAGAGTATGGAATCAGATCAGGGGGAGTTAGTTGGACATTTTTAATGGCAGATATCATCAATCATGATAGTCCAGTCTATCTTGACTAGAGGAACATACCTGCCATACAAATTACATGCTAGTGTTTGTGAATCCAGACACTCTCTCTTCTGAATCATATTCTGGTGATACTCTGACAGTGTTCATGTCTTGATTATGTTTGTCTTAAGTCATTAAAAACATATTTAAAGACCTTTTCTTACTACCAGGACAATACATATTTATTGTAGGAAAATAAAGATAAGTAGACATAGACTTTTTAAATGGAAAGAAAGGGGAAGTATTTTAGATGCCATTCTGGAAATGAGTGCAATGAGCGGGACTGCAGGTATTGGTGACAATATGCATGAATGGTCAGTTTATTGTTTATTGTAATGGTTAAGAGCAAGAACCCTTGAGTCAGGCAACCCTACGTTTGAAACCTGGTTCTATCAGTTGTTTCACTGTGACTTTGAGTAAATTATGGAGTTTCTCTGAAGTTAAGTTTCATCATAGGGAAATGGAGATTATCACATTTCATAGACTTCTTGTAAGGATTAAATTAAATAATGTATGTAAAGCACTTTTCACATGCTCGGCACATAGTGAGAACTCAATAAATGGTGCTATTGGCTATACTAAAGTTGCTTGATGCTTAAACCATTAAATTTACATTATTTGGCATTAGTGTTCAAATCATTGACACAATCACTATAGTGTATTTGGCAACATTGATACACTACAGGTTTTATTTAATCATAAGTCTTCTGTATTTTAGGTTTATAATCTGAGATAATCAGCATTTATTGAATGCCTACTCTGTGCAAACCTCTGCATTTGGCAACATCAATTCATTGCATGTTTTTTTGTTTGTTTTTTAATCCTTGCTCAAAGATATGTTTAATTGATTTTTAGAGAGAGTGGAAGGTGGTGGCTGGTGGGGGAGAGAGAGAGACAGAGAGAGACAGAGATGTCAGTGTAAGAGAGAAATGTTCATTGGTTGCCTCCTGTATGTGCCCCACCCAGCGATCGAACCTGAAACCTAGGTATGTGCCCTGACTGGGGATTGAACCCGCAACCTTTTGGTGTAGGGGATAACGCTCCAACCAACTGAGCCACCTGGCCAGGGCTCATTACATGTTTTATTTAATTATTACTTTTCAGTATTTTATGTTCATAGCTTGAGATCATTTATCACCAAACATGTCATTGAATGTCCACTCTGGGCAAAGTGCCATGTATAAGAGAATACATCTTAAAGATCAGCTTAAAAGTGACAGCTATTTTAATCTATTGTTTTATTATTAAAAATAAACAATCTCAGGAACCAAAGGACAGTCAATATTCTATCAATTTTTTTCTCAGATCATTTGACACAATACCTCCCCCTAAATCTACCGAAGATCAATCTAAAAGTGACAGCTATTTTTAATCTATTGTTTTATTATTAAAAATAAACAGCAGTGAACCAATGTCGCCCCAGTGAATTTAATAAAAAAGAATCACTTCGACTTCTGTATGGAGAATAGAGAATAAAGAATGGAAGCAGTGAGCCCGGCTGGAACACTGCAGTGCAGCCCAGAAGAGACTTAACTGTAGAAGTGAGGGAGCGGCGATGATGATTAGCTGGATTCAGGTTAGGCTTTGAACTCGCAGAGCTCACGAGATTTGTTGATGAGCTGGATGTGAAGAGAAAGAATCAAGGAGAGTTTTTAAAAGATTTAAGAAGAGTAGAGCTGCCAGTAACTGAGGCAAGAAAGTCAGAGAAGCAGTTTTATTTTCCCAGCAAATTGCTCAGTACATAATAGACGCCCAACTATTATTTGTGAATTAAATTAACTGAATAAACTTCCCAAATGAAGCAGAAATAAATAAAATACATACAAACATATAAACAATCTCAGAAACCAAAGAACATTTGATATTCCATTCACTTTTCTCAGATCGTTCATTTGGAACAGTACCTACCCCAAATCTATAGAAACATCACTGGACTTGTGAGCATCCTGCGTTTGAAATGTCCATACTACATTCCTAAAACAGTATATGGTAGATACAAGTGACGTTTTGTCTGTCAACCTTTATGGAAGAACTTGATATATAGACATTTTAAAATTTTGATTTTATTTTATTGTTAGAGAGAGTGGAAGGGAAGGAGAGAGAGAGAGAGAAAGAAACATTGACATGCCAGAGAAACATCGATCAGTTGCCGCTTGCATGCACCCAACCAAGGACCTGGTCCGCAACCCAGGCATATGCCCTGACTGGGAATTGAACTGGCAACTTTCGGTTTGTGGGACGATGCCCATCCCACTGAGCCACACCAGTCAGGGTATTAGGTATATAGACATTTTATTAGCAATTTAGGGTTTGGATACTATAGGCTTTTGGTTTTGTATACTTGAACCCTGAGAATTACTGGTCCATTCCAGTATTAAATGTAGGATAGTGATTGACATATATAACAGCTGCTAAGTAAGTGTTAACAATAGAATTGAAGCTACCACTGCTGAAAAGTTGATTGGTGTTCAAGATTTTTGGTAGGCTTTAGTTTAAGTTTAATCTATTTATGTTTAATGTTCATCAGTCTATATGCTGTTTCTCTCCTCCTTAATCTCATATTTGGTTTTCTATCCAAACAGTCCTATTTTCTTTTTTCCCAGAATCCTCCAATGCAATCCTCCTATCCCGTTGAATTTCTGCCTTCTAACTGGCCTTGCAGTACTACTGATGAAAATAGAAAGACAGAAGTAAACCTAGAGGCTGTTTTTCGCATCTTAGATGAGTTGCATTCCTCTCCTAAATTGGAGGTGGTAAAGGTGGAGCCTGTTGAGAATCAGTGCTCAGCATCTCAGTCTAACAGAGGCCAACATATCCTACCTAATTCAAGCAACAGCAATCCATCTTCCACAAGTCAGGCTAGCCAGCTGGAGCCACTTATTCCTGTAGGTTCAGATATTACATCTTTTGTAGTTGGAACAGAACAAGCAATTACCTGCTCTCTACCACAGTCACCTGAGTATATCTATACCATCCACACAGCTCAGTCTATTGAAAATACTACAATGCAGGAATCTGCAGGCATCCAACAAACCCATGTCAAACTGAAGGAGCAGCTAAGTAAGAATCCATCTCCATCTTCAGTAGTATTTGTGCAGGAAGGACTATCATTTAGCCCACAAGAGGTAAGGGGAAAAGAAAAAATACTAATAAAGCTTAAAGTAACTAGTTTTCTTGCTGTTCTATTGGAGAGTTTGTTCAGCTTTTGTTTGGGTTTAATATTAATACATCATGCTTTCTAGAAGGATCGCATCTCAGTGGCTCTGCACAAAAGATTCAGAAAGAAGTAACCTTAACCTTCCTATGTTATGGTCTGAAGTCAACTTCTAGAGGGGCAGTCTGAGCATTGTGGTATGATTTATTTTCATGGTAAAAGCATTCCTTGAGTTTTGCTTCCTCTTAATTTGGATGGACTAGGTGTGTTTGGCTGATTAAATTCCACTACTCAGAAGGGATGGTTTATCTGACAGGTAATATCAGGACTTCCTAGCCATTCGTAGCATGGAAATAAGCATATGGTTGGAGATCTTTTTATACTTTCTTACAGAATTATTGAATTCTAATTGACTTGTGAATATACTGTGTTTGAATTTCCTTACTAATATCTGCATTCCTAAAGCATAACTCTGACTCTGTTTTGACAGACATATTCTGAATATAGAGGCTAATTTTTTTATTGCTGCTAGTTTTTGACCAGAAAATGAACAAACTTTGATTCTAAATAAAAATATGTACAAAATAAAATCACTGTTCAAGAATTAACTTAATAACTTTTTTCTTGATCTTAGCCTGATATATGTATATATATATATTAAAAAAATTTTTTTTCTTTAATGGGACTGAAAATATCTTTATTGTTAGAGATCCCCAAGATAACCTTTAGGGAGTTTTTAAAATGCATACTTTTCCAGCTGTAATTTTAGATGCAAGTGGCTTAAGGTATCTATCAACTCACTCTTTGTTTGTTTGTTTGTTTGTTTGTTTTAGCCCAAGTGTTGAGACCCAGTATATCATGTATTAAAATAATGTAAATTCAGTAGGTCAAATATAGGCCCATTATATTTCAAATATACGTATGGAGAACACAAAATTTGTCTTTGTTCCTGCACAGCCACATCCAAAATATTAGATTTCATACCTTAAAATTGCATTCACACTGTTACTTCTTTTTAAAAAAATATATTTGAACATGGAGTATTTCAGAAGTTGGTCACCTTGACAAAGGGATTTGACATTCTAAAGAAAACTTAGGAACTCCAGGAAAGAAACTCGTATCTCATGAGCAGGGCAGATCTAGATTTTATAAGGGCTGAGGGCCTCAGGCAAAGAATACAAAATTAGTAGAATAGAGTGTCCACAGCTCCACTGACATCATCCAACAGGATTATGGCTGTGACCTTCCAGTATGACCAATAGGAGTGGAAACCCAATGGAAGGGATGCTAGAGTGGAAAAAGATAGTGATCTTAACCAGGTGCAAATTTTTTGTGTGTGAATTAAAAAAAAAAATCAAGAAGCTTCCTGGTAAATCTGAGTATAAATAAAAAAATCTGAAGCTTCCTGGTAAATCTTAGCTTTATATTTCAGTGGTTTGTCTGTGAGGAAATATATGTCTTAACACTGGCTATTCAGAATAAATCAATAAAATTAAAGGTAGTATTCATAAGGATGTTTATAAGCATATTTGTTGGATCATGTTTCTATAATAGAACTCCTCTGATAAAATATCTTCACTTTTAGTAGATATTTGGAGAACATTCAGAATAATGAGTGGGTTTAATATTTTAGGTGGATGCCAGTATAAAATGCCAGACCAATCCACCTGAGAATATTTTGCCTTCAGAACAGATGGGATTCCTTATTTCAGAGATGGGACCTGCTAGCAAGCCTAGTAAAGACAGAGGTTTATCCACTCCAGCCAGATACAGAGAGCGAAGAAGCAACTCACGGCAAGGGAAGTCCCCTGGTAAGGATTACTGTGTTCTAGAATGTAAGAAGTAAAATCATGGCGTATAATTAATATATGAATGACAAATTTTCTGAGTTTTCATTAATTATTAATTGTATTATACTTATTTTACATTGCTATTTTACTTAACTATAATTTTAACTCTACATTTTTTCTTAATTATCCTTGTAAAGTATGTAAAAGGTTTTTTCCCTAATATTTCATGTAAGAATTTGAGCTTTCAAAAAGACAGAACATATTAAGTAAAGGCAAAGGAATGTGGGTTATTTAACTTGGAGAAGGCAAGGGTGAAGGGTGATTTAATAACTGCTTCAGATGCCAAAGACTTTGTAATTGTAGATGTATTTGTTCTCTTGTTAACAGACTGGAGGACAAGAGGGAATGTGCTTAAGCTGAACATTAAAAACATTATCCTGAACACATTATAAAGATACATATGGCTTTACTGGTGGGATTGTTTTTCTTGTGGTTTGTAGGAGCAGAGAATTAGTGATTATTTTAGGTGCACACAGTTGGTTCTATTCTTTCTAGGGAAATGGAGCAAAATAATTTTTAAAGAAAATAGTGACATCTAACAAAATGTTTTTCTTATGTGATCCAAAAACAAGTTACCTAAGTCTCCATTGGACAGCTTTAATATTCTTAAATTATATGCATATTGGAGGCATGACATTCAGTAGAATTAATCAGGTCAAACAATCATTGTATAACCTATAAAAATTTGAAAAAAGTTGAGAAATTCTGTGAGAATTTCTCCAAAAAGTAAACTGATAGTGATATGATCAAGATGTTGCTCAGACTCATTGAGTTCTTTATGCAAGGTCGATTGATTTTTAAGTGTTCAACAGTGTTTCACCATATCAAGAGAATAAAGGAGAAAAACTCTATGATGATTTCAATACATATGGGGAAAGCACCTGACAAAATTCAGTCCTCATTCATAGTAAAAACTCTCAACAAAGCAGAAATGGTAGAACATTTCTCAAATTAATAAAGAGCATCTATAAAATATATGTAGCAAAGATCATAATAAATGGTGAAAGACTAAACTGTTTCCCCCAGAGATTAGGAATAAGGCAAGGATGCCCACTTTTACTGCTTGCGTTCAGTATTATACTGGTGGGCCTAACCATTCAATAGACAAGGATATGAAAAAGCACAAAGATTGGAAAGGAAGAAGTAAACTGTATTTGCAGATGATATGATTACTTATGCAAAAAAAATCTAGGAAATCTCCAAGTCAACTATTAGAATAAATAAGTGAATTTAGTGAGGCTGCAGAACATAGTTAATATACAGAAATCAATTGTATTTTTGTCACCTAGCAACACACAACTGGAAAATTAAATTTTAAAAAGCCACACATTTATTGTAGGACCAAAATCATAAGGTACCTAGAAATAAACTGAACAGAGATGTCTAAGGCCTCTACACTAAAAACTATAAATTTTGCTAAAAGAAATTAAAGAAGGCATGAATAAATGGAAAGATATGCCATGTTTATGGATAAGAAGACCCCATATTGTTAAAGTGACAGCTCTCCCCAGTTGATCTATAAATTCAATTCAATACTAATAAAAATTCCAGAACTTGGTCACATGATCAAATTAGCTGCAAGGGAGCTTGAAAATGCAGTCTTTAACTGGGGACCATTTGCCTATTTAAACTATGCTATGATTTAAAGGAAGAATAAATATTGATACTAGAAGACAACTAGAACTCTCTGTTTCATGGACTGAGAAAAAATATTTACAACTCAAAATATAAAGCTTTGCATTCATAAGCATGAAAGCTTCTATAAGTCAATAAAAAGGCAGCCCAATAAAAATAAATAAAATTATATTAATGTGCAGTTCAGAAGAAAAAATACAACCAATACGAGTATAAAAGATGTTGAACCCTCAGAGAAATCAGGAATCAGAAAAATGCAAATTAAATCAACCAAAATTTTTTTTGACTAATCTGATTGGCAAAACTGAAACTACTGCTAATATCTAAGTTTGATAAAGGTGTAGGGGAAAAGGAATCTCTTATACACTGTTTTGAAATGTAAATTTGTAGGACCTTTTGGAGGACAATTTGGCATTATCTATAAATATAATGTTCGTGTGCTTTGACTCAGGAATTCCATTCCTAGGAATCTCTCCTACAGAGTTTACTATAGTGATTGATAATAGCAAAAATTTGGAAAAAGCATAAATGCCTGATAATGCCTAGGGAACTACATAAATTCTGATAAACTCATGTAATAAAATACTATGCAACCATTTAAGAAAATGAAGTAGCTTGATATGTTGTTACCTAGAAAGATAGTGTTTATGACATGTTAAGTGAATAAAGCAAGTCACAGCATAATATATCTTAGGACAATCCTCTTTCTAGAAAGACTAAAAGAAGTAAAAGTAGCCCTGGCTGGTGTGGCTCAGTGGGTTGGATCATTGTCTTGTAACCAAAGGGTAGCGGGTTTGATCCCCAGTCCAGTGTATGGGCGGCAACCAATCATGCTTCTCTCTTGCATTGATGTTTTTCTCTCCATTCTCTCTCTAAAAGCAGTGAAAAAAATGTCTTCGAGTGAGGATAAAAAAATAAATTAAGTAAAAGTATAAACTATATAATTACAGAAAAAAGTCTAGAAGTGTATAACACTCTGATATATGTAACAGTGATTACCTCTGGGGAAGTAGAATTGGTGGTGTAGAGAAGTATTTTTTTTACTTCTCAATTTTATAAGAATCTACACAATGGTGGGATTATGGGAAATTTTCACCCCCTTTTTGTGTTTTCCTAGATTTTTTTAATTGAAAAAATCCAAAAATACTAAAAATAGGAATGTGTGATTTAAAGAATGTTTTGAAAAAATACTTATATCCCAGATATTAACCTCACTGTGAGGTTTAGATATTATCGACTCAAGGTAACCTTAACCCACACCAAAAATGCTTTTCCAAGATTTCTGAGAATTTCTAGAGCTTACAGTCACCTTTATTTTGGAGTTTTCTGCTTCTGCTTAATTCCAGATTCATTCATTTCTCACTTCCTAAAGCTGTTCTTTCCTTTCTGCTCCATGCCATACCAGATGCAGAATTTAGCCCCCTTCCTTTGATTTCTCCCCTCCCCCAAGCATTTACATTAGGCATTTGTATGTGTGGCACATTTTTCTGAAGATTTGGGGAGGTAGAAAGGATTTGCACTTAAAATATTGCATATAATTTAATGGAATGTTGACCAGCCCTCTTTCTGAAAGAATTCCAATCACACTTCCACTTTCTTACCTTTCCTCATCACTAGTCAATATGGCCTCCTACCATGTCGTCATCTTTCCTTAGCACCAGTCATTCTCCTCTCTGGTCTCTTTCTTTTCCTGTTCTTTCCCCGGGCCCTGAATTCTACATCTAACTCTGGCAGAGAAGGTTAGGTATCTCTTCTATTTCCTGACGTCCTTGAGGCCACATCTTCGCCCACTAGCAACCTGTCAAGATACACGCCTCAACAATTACAGTTATCTTCCCAGAAGGAACCCTGGTGCCTGCTGTTAAAATAATAATTTCCTCTATTTCACTACATAATATGGTTGTAAGTGTAACTGATAAAGTAATTAGCACACCAGTTATCTTTAACTTTTCCTGTTTTTCTTTTTTTCTGAGTAAAACCTTATCCTTTGGTCAGTGGTGTTGATAAATGAGTCTTAATTGACCTTGGCTTCCTGCTGTGAAACTGAAGAGTTGTGAAATATTGGCATTATTATGACATCTAATTACATTTTATTTTATTGGGGTCAGGGAGCAAAGAAATGACTTAAGCTTAAGCTAGAGCATCTTTGCTAAAAAGTTAGCTTTTGTGATGAAAGTGTAAGCAGACATATAATTTATGAAATTGCAAATTATTATTTCTCAACAGAACTTAGCCTAACTGTTGTTCTACAAAAACATAATCCTGTGGCATTAAGAGACCTTACCCGAAGTCAGTGTAAGATTTACTGTTAAATAATTTTCAAATTACTGATCTCACTTAAAATTTCCAAAGCCACTCTGCCATCTTCCCTCTGCTTCAACTTCCAACACTGCCCCTTTGTTTTCATTCTCAGCTATGATTTTGTTGCTTATTTTCCTGAAAAGAGAAGCAGCTAGAACTTTCGTATCTTCCCACCAACAAATCAACCTCGTGTTGTAATCCTACACTTTACCTTTCATCCTATTATAGTGGAAAAAGGCTAGTCCTTTCATTTGTGTACAGAATCGCACCTCATTTTGTGTACTTAAAAATTTAGCACTTACAGCTATTCCCCAATTACTCTTCAAAAGCACATTTTACTTTTTATGTTAAATAATTCCTATTAGCATACAAATATGCCATCATAGGTTCTATGTTAGAAGAAATTCCTTTCACCTATTCTTCATTCATAATCCAGCTACTACTACATTTTTTTGTTATTGTTGTTTCCTTTAGAGAAAAACTTGAAAGCGTATCCTTACCTCAACCAAGTTTTTTAATCAGGTGCACATTCCTGCCACTCAACTGAAACTGCCCTTGTCAAGGTTTCCAGTGACTGCCTCATTGCCAAATCCAACAGTCAGTTCTCGGTCCCCATTTCAAAGAACCTTGGCAGCGTTTGAACAGATTACTCTAGCCTCCCTGAAGTACCTTCTTCACTTGACTTCTGGAACATCACCCCTTTCTGGTTTTCCTTCAGCCTCACTGGCCATTCCATAGTTTGTTTGACTGAATCTTCATCTTCCCTAACTTCCAAATATTGAAGAGTCTGAGAGCTCATTTCTTAGACCTCTTTTCTTCTCTTTCTGTTTAATTCCTAGGTAATCTCAACCAGTCTTATTGCTTTTATCATCATCTTTATTGCGATGACTCCTATATTTTTACCTCAAATCTCAATCTTCTCTGAACTCCAGACTTGCATACCTTATTGCCTATGCCACATTTTTGTTTGGATGTCCAGTAGGTCTCCCAAACTTAATATATTCTACCCTTTCCCCAATTTCACTTATTTCAGGAACTAATACTTCTAATCACTTCTAGTCAACCAAAAATCTTTGGGCCTTCCTTGACTGTCGACTCTTCACATCCCACATCCAACCCATGAGCAAATCCTATTAGCTCTATCTCAATGTAGATCCAGAATCTGACCATTTCTCATCACCTTTCCATGCTGTCACCATGGTCTCAGCCATGACCATATCTTGTCTTGGTGAGTGCAATAGCTTTTTACCTGGTCTTCCTGTTTCCATTGTTGGCCCCCAGGGTTTTTTCCCTCCACACAGTAGTTTGTGGTCCTTTTGAAACATTAATTTCCCTGAGTAAACTTTTTCAATGGTTTTATATCTCATTTAGAATATAAAATTCTTACAATGGTCTACAAGTCACTGAATGACTTGGCTCCTGACGACTGCTTTGACTTCCTCTTCTACCACCTATCTTGCTCATCTATTCCAGCCACAGCAGGTTCTTCTTCACTGTTCTCGGAGCACACCAATCATACCCTGTCTTCACACTGCTGTTCCTTCTGCCTGAATGGTCTTCACCCAGATACTCACATGGCTTCTTTATTCCTCATGTCCTGCCTTCCCTCAATCTCTATTCTTTATCCTTCTTTATTTTTCTTCTGTAGCGTTAATCACTTCCTGATATTTTCTATTGATGTATTTTTCTCCCCGTTTAGAAGGTTAGTTCCATGATAGCAAGGCCTTTGTTTAGTTCATTGCTATATCCCCAGCACCTAGAATATTACCTGTGGCACTCAATGTTTGTTGAGTGAATGAATGAATGGATTGCTTTTTCCTTCATTAGATACACTTATCTTACTGATGTACTTTTTTAAAATCCAGAGAACAATATTTTTAGAAAATTGTGGTAAAATACATATGACATAAAGTTTACCATCGTAACTATTTTAAAATATATAATTTACCAGTGGCATTAAGTACATTCACGTTGTTCGGCTACTATCACCACCATCTCTCTTTGGAACTCTTCATTTTGCGAAACTGAAACTCTGCACTCATTAAACAGTAACTCCCTATTCCTCCCCCCCTGCAGCCCCTGGAAACCATTATTTTACTTTCTTTCTGAGCAGTCTTTTACTTAGTCACTAAAAGATAAGTTTTGAACATATGGTGAGTCAAACTACCCCTCAGCTTTCTTTTAATGAGTACTTATTGAACAACTGCCCCAGCCTTGGTATTGTGCCAGGTACAATAAGGATACGCAGTAGTGTCCTTGACAGTTCTATTCTGCTGGAACCAAGAATTGTATGTCTTAACAAAGATACTGTCGCGCAGAAGGAGAGACCGGAAAAGACTCACGTGGCACCGGGAGTAGGTAAGGGAAAGGTTATTTACGCATGTGGGCCCAGTGGAGTACCCTCTCAAAGCCTGGGCCCCGAACAATAGCTCCACATTCCTTTTATGTTGGGCCAAAAGAGGAGGGTCTTGGGAGGCAGGGCACAGTTTTGGCGCGAAACGGTTTACAGAAACAGAAGAGAAGCATTTACAGCATCAGTCGGAGCAAAATGGCGTCTCATCCTTGATTTCCCTCTACAGAGATATCATATATATGCATTAATACTTAATAGTTATACCGTTATTAACAGAGCGTTGTTATTATTAACACTCTGAGATAGTATTTAGTCCTATCCCATATCCCAGTGACACACGAGCCACTTGTCGCTCTTCGCCATCTTCCGACAGCAGGAGGAGCCCCGGTGCAGGGGCTTATTCTGAGTAACAGATTTCACACGCTTTTCTCCCAGGAGGGGGAAAGGTGATGCTGTCTACAGTCTTAGAAATTCTGCCCTGTGGCAGTAACACGAGAGTCAGCTTGGCCTGCTTTTTGAATTTTTTTTAAAGAGTATTTCCCATTCTTTATTTGAAGCCCAGTTGCCACGGAGGAGTCAGGAGGCAGAATGCCACAGCGCGAACCAGCCGCCCCACGGCCTGCCGCCCATCGGTGTTGTGCGTGGTTACGTTCTTAGCTCCTTATTCCACCTGTGAAGAGATACAGGTGCCTCTGGTCCCTCTAAAGGAAGCTCACTAGCTCTAGGTGAAGAGAGCAGTGTGAACAAAGAGGATCCAAGATTGGAGGGTTGGAGAAAAGGAAAAAGAGCTCTAATGGAGAGGGGACAAGGCATCCTCAGCAGAGAAATACGATGCAGTGTTGGGAATAGCTCTCATGGTGACAGGGCACACAGAGGCAGTCTGTCGCTGTGCTGCGGCAGAAAGAGAGACCGGAAAAGACATTTACAGCATTAGTCGGGGCAAGACGGCGTCTCATCCTTGATTTCCCTCTACAATACCTTTCCATATCTCGTTTTTACGCTCTGATATTGAAAACTGAGGTATATTTGGTTATGAATTTTATTTTGTAGCCATTTTTTGCTTTCCCTTTCATTTAGTCTGGTCATTTCAAATTGATAGGAAAAATACATTTTTAGGTGAAATCCACATAACATAAAATTAACTATTTTTAAATAAAAGGTTCAGTGGCATTTAGTACATTCACAATGTTGTACAGCCTCTACCTAGGTCCACAGCTTTTTCACCACTCCAAAAGAGAACCCCATATTCACCAGGCGGCTGCTCCCATTCCCGCCTCCTCAAGCCCTTGACCACCACCAACCTGTGTTCTGTTGCCATGGATTTACCTATTTTGGATATTTTATATAAGTGAAATGCAATATGTGACTTTTGCGTCTGGCTTATTTTACTTAGCTTAACGTTTTTAAGGTTCAACCCCATGTAGGATGTATATCAAAACTCCATTCCTTTTTATAGCTAAATAATATTACATAATATGTATATACCACAATTTGTTTATCCATTCATCTGCTGGTGGATATTTGGGCTATTTCAACCTTTTGGCTATTGTGAAAAGTGCTGCTATGAACATACCTGTATATATATTTATTTGAGTATCTATTTTCAATTCATTTGGGTATATATACCTAGGAGTGGAATTGCTGGGTCATATGGTAATTCTATATTTAATTATTGTGGAACTACCAAACTATTTTCTGTAACAGCAATGTATAAGGATTCCTATTTTTCCACATCCTCTCTAACACTTGTTATTTCCCACTTTTTATTGTTATTGTAGTCATCCTGGTGGGTGTGAAGTGGTTTCTTTTTAAATTATTTTAAATTATTTTAATTTTTTATTAAATTTATTGGGGTGACATTGGTTAATAGGATCATATAGACTTATTTATTTTTAGAGAGAGGGAAGAGGGGGAGAAAAGGAGAGAAACATGTATGAAAGAAACATTGATTGGTTGCCTTTCACATGCCCCCAGCTGGGGACTCGGCCTCCAACCCAGGCATGTGCCCTGACTGGGAATCAAACCTGCGACCTTCCAGTTTGTAGGCTAGCACTCAATCCACCAAGCCACACCAGCCAGGGCTCGTACAGATTTCTAGTGTACATTTCTGTAATACCTGATCTGTATATTGCCCACCACCCAAAATCAAATCATCTCCCATCACCATATATTTGGCCCCCTTTACCGTTTAGTATTCTTCTGCCCCTTCCCTTTGGTAACCACCACACTGTTGTCTGTGTATGTGAGTTTCAGTTTTATATCCCATACATGAGTGAAATCATAGGTTCTTAGCTTTGTGAAGTGGTTTCTCATTGTGGTTTTGATTATATTTCCTAATGACTAATGATGTTGAGCATCTTTTCATGTGGTTATTGGCCATTTATATATATATTTTTGGGGGAAAGATAATTTTTGACAACTATTATAACAATATTTTATTTGTTCTCCTGTTTTGGTTAAGTTTCTCTTGATTATAGCCCTAGTATGTGCTATTAGAACAGGAGATGGTAAACTGTTGCCGCTGGACCAAATTTAGCTCACTGCTCTTTTTATGTGGCCTGCATGATAAGCATGGTTTTTAGCTTTTAAATGGTCAGGGGGAAATCAAAAGAAGAATATTTCATGACACACAAAAATGATATGAAATTCAAATTTCAGTGGTCATAAATAAAGCTTAATTGGAACACATGGCCACATGCATTCATTTACACATTATCTGTCTATGGCTGTATTCACACCACAGCAGCAGAGCTGAGCAGTTGCAATAGCAGCCATATGGCCCACAAAGCCTAAAATATTTACTGTCTGGCTCGTGACAGAGAAATCTGCCTGCTCTGTGTATTACTCTGTTTGGGCTGCTATAACAAAAACACTATAGAATTGGTGGCTTATGAACAACAGGAGTTTGTTTTTCACAGTTCTGGAGGCTGGAAAGTTCGGGATTAAGGCACCAGCAGATTCATTGTCTGGTGAGAGCCACCTTCCTGGTTCATAGATGGCCATCCTCTTACTGTGTCCTCACATAGCAGAAGGGACAAGGGAGATCTCATCTCTTATAAAAGGGCACTGATCTCATTCATATGGGCTTCACTCTCATGACCTAATTACTTTCCAAAGTTCTCACATTCTAACACCATCACATTGGGGGTTATGTTTCCACATATAAATTGGTGGAGGGTGAGCACAAACATTCAGTCTGTTGCACCCTGTATTAGAAAGTCTTTGTGCTTAGCTTCTGATCTTTTCACAACCTGGATCATTAATGACCAGAGAAGCCCTTAGGAGAGTTAAGGAGGTACTTGTGGGGAGGGATCACAATGGTCTAGTATTCAGTTTAGTTCTTGTAGATGACCAAATGTTCTTTTATTTTGATAGATACTAAGCTCCAAGGTTAAACTATGAATGATAGGAACCAAATGTAAAATTCCTAAAGTACCACTTAAATTTCAACAGTCAGTATCATTAAGAGTAGTGATAGTAGTGGACCTCATTAAGGTTCCAACTCTCATAATATGTTAAAATTTCATGTAATCACCTCTAAAGACTCCTTTGGCTCCAAATTCTGAAACTATGATTCTGACATTAAACATGGGAATGTCATTATGGTGCTCAATATCCCATTGAACAGGGGCATTTTGTATCCCAGAATTTATCAGAGTCCTTCTGTAACTGAATTGTTTTGAAAATTTGTCTACTCTGTTTAAGTAGGGGCATCTCTTCACACTTGAAGATTTCTTTGTTTTTTTTTTTCAAATAAGAAACTTGAATTTGATTTGTATCCACATTGTATCGATTTCAATAGGTGTGCATTTTGTTAGGAGGAGGTGGTTAATCAGTCATTGCCAGGGTGTGTGTAGGCCTTTTGAGCACAGATTGACTTAAGGAAATATCTTGTGGATTAAAAATGCCAAGAGGTAAAGAAATGTAGACTCGATCATGCACCTCCAGTTTCTATAATGGTATTACCCTAAACTGAATATACCCAAATAGTAATCTTATTGTGGAAACTATACTGTCTTATATTCTGATGGGATAGTTATAGTTAAGGGAAACTAAATGTTTAAGAGTAAAGTTCAGTTCATTCCTGAAAAAAGGAATTTTGTAGGTTGGATGATGGGCGAGATTTCATTAAGGTAATAGCCCCCAAACCCTAGAGAGTGCTTGCAGTAGGAGTTAACATTCCCAAACAAGTAGATGCAGTGCTCTTGTCCATCAAGGCCTTTCAGCTCTCAAACCAACTCAGCTGCTATAACTTCCAAATATCATACTTACCTTCCCCGATGAGTATGCAAGGCTCTCTTCTGAATGAAGTCATATAAACCTTCTAATAGCACCAGGCTGGTGTACGTCTTTTGTATTTTTGACATATAGACTCAAACTCCTTGATTGGTAGCTTTGCTAATTAAGGAAGCTCACTTTAATAAAATTGTAATGTTTAGATGCTTGTTATTAGAAGCTGTGTGCCAAATGCTATTTTCAAGCTCAATCATTAAGGCTCTGAGGGTTTGTTGGTCATACTACTTTACATAATTCACTCGGAGGCTGTTATAGAGCCATGTATCTATCTACTGTTATTTTATTTTTTTTAAGATTTTTATAATTTATTTTTATTTTTATTTATTTTTAAAGATTTTATTTATTTTTTATTTTTAGACAGAGGGGAAGGGAGAAAGAGAGGGAGAGAAACATCAATGCGTATTTGCCTCTCACGCACCCCCTACTGGGAATCTGGCCCGCAACCTAGGCATGTACCCTGACTGGGAATCGAACCGGCGACCCTTTGGTTCACAGGCTGGGGCTTGATCCACTGAGCCACACCAGCTGGGGCTCTACTGTTATTTTAAACATACCTATCTGTGATGTGCTCTTGTCCATTATTTGAACCTATCAACATGATAAAGTCTTAATAAGCAATTAAATGACATTTGTTCACTGAAAAAAAAGAAGAGGGTTTGTTGCTGTTGTCCTTCAGTCTGCTACCACGTATGAAATCTGTAGATGCTTTACTAGTATTTACCTTTGTCATTATCAAGAATCCCTACTCTGCTTTCAAAGTTGGGTTACAATTGGGTCTGTCCAAAATCTTTATCTTAGTATTTTCCATTAGGATAATGACCTGTCCTTCTTGTCTGATACAGAGCTGAGGTGTTTCAAGAACGATCATGAGTTACTCCTTCTACATTTTTTGGTCAGCTTCTTAAAGTCCTAATGCCTAGGTTGCACTTTATACCTCCTAAATCGATGTATGGGATAGGAGCCGTGGGCATCGGTATCTTTTTTTTAAAGATTGTAATGCGCAGCAAGGTTTAGAAACCACTGGCTTTACTTATTAGTCAGGCTTAGAGGTTCTTCCCCCCCCAGTATTTATTTACTCCTCAGGATTAATTAGACGACCTTATAACAGCAATTTTCAACCTTTTTCATCTCATGGCACACATAAACTAATTACTAAAATTCTGTGGCACAACAAAAAAATTTATTTTTACAATCTGACAAAATAGGTATAATTTTGATTCACTCACATTAAATGGCTGGTGCTGTGTTGGCTGTTGTCATTTTTTTATTTGACAATCTAAGGGAAAAGAGGTCAGTGCCCCTGACTAAGCAGTCAGATATTGCACGTTTTAAAAATTCTTGAGGCACATCAGTGTGCTGCAGCACCCTGGTTGAAAGTCGCTGCCTTATGATAATAGTGCACTTTAATTACTTGGAAAAAAGGTGTGAGATATGTAAGATAGTACCATTATTGTTACTATCAGTATTATTTAAACTATATGTACACTATAAAGCAGCCATTTTGTGGCAAAATGTACATAGTATAAAATTTACCATTCAGCCATTTTAAAGCATACATTTGAGTGGCATTAAGTACACTCACATTACTGTCATTACCATCTCCACACTTTTTTCATCTTCTGACCTTCAGATCCTTTATACAATAACTCCCTTCCCTGCAGCCCCTGGCAACCACCATTCTACTTTCTGTCTCTGTAAATCTGACTACTCCTGATACCTCACAGAAGTGGAATCATACAGCATTTGCCCCTCTATGACTGACTGACTTCAGTTAATGTAATGTCTTCAAGGTTCATACAGGATCGTCCAAACTGTTGACGTCTCTGCACCACACTGGAAGAAGAGTTGTCTTGGGCCACACATTAAATACACTGAAACATGTAATCACAAAAAAAATCTCATAATGTTTTAAGTAAATTTACTGTTTTGTGTTGGGCTGCATTCACAGCCATCCTGGGCTCCATGCAGCCCATGGGCGACAGGTTGTACACCCCTGTATGTTAGAATTTCTTTTCTTTTTAAGGCTGAATAATATTCCATTGCATGTAGTTTATTCGTTCATTCATCAATGGACGCTTGAATTGCTTCTACCTTTTGTCTATTGTGAATCATGCTGCTCTGATCATGGATGTGCAAGAAGCCAATTTTAAGTGATAAAGTGATGGTCTATTCTCCCTCTGTAAGATGCTTATCTGAATAAATTTCTTGATCTTTATGGATAGATTGTAAGTGCAGTTCACCAGATGAACAAATACCTGTCCTTAATGACTGGCCTATCTTTTACAAAATATGGCAAACATTAGGTACTGTTTCAGATGCTTTCTAGATTTTCTCAAAGGTGGTAGTAGAATTATTTTATTGAATCAGCTCTCTCACCCAGGCTGTGGGTCAGCCCCACAGAGGCTGTGTTCTACAAACAGTGACAAAAGTCTGTCTAGAAAGAAAGAAAGGATTTATGCTATATAGTTTAGTTTAACTCTAAAATGCCACTAGGGCAACATTGTAAGTTTGAAAACCAATCTAAAAGGCTCCACAGTCATGTTATGACTTTAGAAGTTATGAACGAATTAGATTGAATCTAGAAGCCTCATTAGCATCCTTTTATTTCTGTCTGTGTTACTCAGATAAGCCATTTGGTCTACTTCTACACATGGTCTTAGCTTTTTGAGTTACAGGACCTTATACCTGAGCTGAAAGCTTACTTTTTTACTTATTTTTATTCTCAATGAACCACTCTTTGCTTCTTGACCTCTGTGAAGTATATGCTTTCTTTTTTACAAATAGCTCAGATAGATGTTTTTATAAGAAATCAACTATGTTAGCCAATATGTGAAAAATTTATGGGGGCATGCAACTTTGAAAAAGTAGCGATTACTTATTTAAACATTGTATTTCTGAAGGCTTTATTTTTTCATATTTCCACAACCCACCCACCTAGTCTTATAGCATCAAATAAATGAATTTTCATGTGTATTTTTCACCTGATCCCTTTGACACTTTTCCTTAATTTTTCACTTATAATAAAAGGTATCTTAAATGAAAAAAAGGTTTGGCCACATCACTGAAGGGTTGGAAACTTTAAACTTTGTCGGTCTGTTTGGGTTAACAAATGGGCTGCATCTGTGTGCTTTAGAAGTACGGGAATGGCCTAAAATTAGAATCTGATGAGATAATGATTTTAGAAACATAAGCAACTTGTTCTTCCTGTCTGAAGACCTGTCTGTCAAATTCTACAGACTGAGAGGCCGAGATTGAGTAAACAAACCTTTCTTTCTAGATCTTCATCTGCTCGTGGACGTGGCCTGTAAGCAAGAACACTTTCCAAAGGAGGGAGAATTAAAAGAGTGAGGAATGGATGACATATGTGACATTCCAGCTGTAGCTGGGAGCAGACTAGCCATGCACATGACACACTGTTGGGATTTCTTCAGTTCTGTTAAGGAAAAATATATTTTTGTTTTGTTAATTGAGAATTTTGTTAATTGAAAATTTGGAATTTGGTATTTACTACAGCTGTTCAGTTAAGATTATTTACCTTGACAAACACTAAACATCTAGCAGCTTTTTTTTTTCTTGCTGTCCAGATCCCTTTCAAATGAAAATTCCTGGCCTTCTGTTACAGTCAAGACACATCTAAAAACTGCTGCATCTATGGTACTGGGAGAATCTGCACGTGTGCTGATCTGTCATCTTGCCACTCTCAAATTATGGTCAGCACAAGTCCAGTGGGGACTTAAGTCTATTTGTTTCAAGTCACAGTGTGATTCTTTTAGAGAAGACTGTGTGAGAAATGAAGGCACATAAGGTCACCAAGATCACAGGTCTAAGTGGTTTAGGGATTCCAGGGAAGAAACTCTGGGAAAGAGCTCATTTTCTAAGTGATTAGCCAGGAAATGCTCTTAACTTTCTAGCCCAGCATTCTGTTTCAAGAGCAAGGCATCCGGACTTGGACCATCCATCACACTTTACAGCTTCTAATTATTTTATATTAATGGGACCATTCTTCTATTTTCATATCTTTCTTTAATTTTAATGATACAGTATTATAAATGATACAGTTTTGTTAATATATCACTTATTTAAATGTCTTCTAAAGAAAAGTGTTTAACTTGCTTAATATATTTATAAATGCTGATAGATTTAAGAGTTTTAAAACTTTATATTTTTATTACTATTATAGGATAGAAGGATAAAGGAGATATGTGTAATATTTTTACTTTGAGGGGGAAATATACAATGTGTGAACAAAAACATTAAGAGATTTAAAATAGTGCTTTATTATTTTAGCTTTTACATTCAGTAAGTATAAATTCTCATCTATATCAGATATTGTGTGCAAATTTTGGAATAAACTGATTAGTAGTCACTTAACAGAAGCTTTACCTCCAATATTTTTAATAGTCTAAGTCTGGTTTAAGCTTCTGAGAAAATTTTAAATAATGGGATAGACTATAACATTTTTACCTTATCCCCTCCGTAGGACTCTAAATTTGAGTAGTAGGATTGTGTTTTAGGAGAGGTATTTTCATTGTTCACTTTCTGTGGTTGATCCCTTACTTGCTCATCAAAGGACAGGAAGACACTTTCTGATTTCAAGTATTTTAAATTGGCTAGAACTTTCTTATTGGATTCTGCTTTAGTTTTCCTAATAAGCATTGCGGAAACAAAAAGGAAAGCCTAGGAACATGAAAATAATTAAAAAGAAAAGGCACTTCGTGATATAAGCACTATGTTAGCATTGTGGGTATAACAATTCATTAAATTGCACTGTGCCTTTCCAATGATGTTAAATGCTAGAAGTGTTACAGAGATAGTTTTTTGGAAAAGGATGAGCTCTGTATTGGTGACTCAGTTTAGATGTGAAAGTAGGTTCTGAAAAGTGACCTGTTTGGTCCATCTGATTCTACTAGTTGATGTCCATATAATGGGCATTTATTCATCCTTACTAGCAAGGTTTAAAAAATGAAGATTATCAAGACTCCTACATCTTTTGGCCAGACTATGTCTTTCGGCAGAGTACATAAAGAGGAGACCCAATTTCCAAATGAAGGAACTTGGCTTTTTCTCTGTCATGTTGGAAAGCTTATACACCGTGGTGATATTTTTTCCTGTAAATATGCCTTTCTTAGCTTTGTGTATGTTGAAAGAGATAATATATTTTGAGGAACATGTGTCAAGTGGGAACCTTGGTATGGATTTAGTTTCAATGGTTTTAAGGCCTAATTAACTAAATGCCTTTATCAGCATTCCAAACTTTTAAAAAATATATATATGTATATGAATGCAACAGACCAAGGAGCTAGATCTCCTGCTGTACTCACATGCCCGCTGCCTGTCAACTAAAGGTATCATCACTGACTTGGATAAAATAGAAAAAGATAAAATAAAATCTTTGTATGAATTAGCCAGTCGGGTCTGACACATACTAACAAGGCTCCTGACTAGCACTTCAGTATTTCAGCACCTTAAGCATGATAAATTTTAATCAGTCAACAATAAAGTAAGCGTTTCAACTTGACTTGTTGTCTTGCTTGTTTTTACTGTTTAATTGGTGATTATTAGAAATCTTAGTCATTATAACTATTAATCATAACAGTAAAGTTCAAAAGAGAATGTACTCTGTTTTTCAAAGAATCTGACTTTTTAAGAAAATATGTCTGGCTTTTTTATTTTTTCATTTGCACTTGAATAGAGATTGAGTTTTTTAAGTGCCATTAAGGATAAGGACAATTCTTGGACATATTTATAGAAACCTAGTTTTTTGGTAGAAGATGGTCTTCAGCAACTTTAGTCAATCCAACATGAAAGTAAACACTGAAGGATGGCTTGTCCTCTGTGTAAGAGGAGGTGGTAGATGTCAGGGACATGGGCATTTCATCACCACAGCAATGGCATCTTTATGACATCTCTGTGAAAGCTGTGGTATACCAACCCCTGAGGGATAACTCCAAAGGGCTTTAAAGCCAGAGCATAATTTTTCTTGCTTGTCAATTCTAGTGACGTAAATAAACACACAGTACCTCAGTGAACTATACTACGTAGAGCTGTTTGGTTTGATCCTTAGTATTTCAGGGTACCCAGGTTCATGATATATATTATCATTATTCCCAGATCTTAGAGTTTCCTTAAGAGAGGGCAACCACATTTCTATTTTTTCCTTCTTTCAACTAAATGTGTATATTAGGTCAGATTTGGTTCTCTTAATTCCTTTGAAAGATTTAAGCAGAAATAAGTGAGGCAAAGTCCATTAGTAGCTTACCTTTCTTTAGTTTAACTTTAAATATATTTTTGCATATATCATATATAATAATGTATATTTTGCATTATTTATACTGTGCTATTATATGGCATACATAAAATAAAAATATAAAACTATAACAGATTTTTAAAAATTCTCTCCAGAAGAATTAGATCTATTTCTATTCTTTAGAAAGGAACTATAAAAGGTCTATACTTACATTATGTTCTTAATGTCCAACCAATAAAGAAAAAGTGCTAAGTTAAGAATTTACATTAGAATTTATCCCTCTAGTCTAGGTTAGTTATTAGGCCTAAAATGTCAAAACTATCCTCAAAAACCTTCTTTAGGGAAAAAGTGCTCAAGGTGAATAGACTACTCATAATTTTTTCTTTAGAGGCTTTCTGTCATTTAATCTGTACAACACACCTACAATGCAATTATTATTATCCACATTTTGCAAATGATAATTTGTATAATTCATTTTTACAATTAAAAAAAATTTAAGATTGATGTTATGTGCTTCTTACCACAATTTAAAGAAGCACATAACAAATCTTAACCATTTTTAAGTGTGTACAGTTCAGTAGTGTTAACCGCATTCACATCATTGTATGATTGTATAATTTGGAAATATTATTGGCAGCAGGTCAAAGATTATCTAGCAGCAGTTAAATATAATCTGGTAAATTTGAAAAATCAAATTTTAGAAATATTAGAAATGCATTATTTCTAATGACAAGGTTACAGGAAGGGTTATAGTTCATGAATGTAGTAATCAGCCAAAAATTAGTATTCTTTTGCCTACATACTTCTCATTAGGCATATATATTTTACCCCTTTGCTTGTATTTACGACATAGACTTACCTGCAGTCTTACATTGAGGACATAGGTCTAGTGCATGGTGTTATTTCACCTCCCAAAGATGTGAGAAGAACATAGCAGATTCCACACCTCTGACATCAACCTGATCTAAAAGCTCCATAGAAGCACAGTTTGGAAAAGGGCTATTACATTTAAGTCAGTAAGAGCTGAAAAAAACTATGTATGAAATAGAGTTCCTGCCAGGGTGGTAGACGTAAGAACAATAAATCAGTAAGTATTACAGCACAGGATCACTTTATTCTGGCTTTGTGCCATTTATAGACACTAAAACCCGGAAAGAGCAGAAATCTCTTTGAACTTATATTTGCAAAACCCTGTGTCTGTTCATCTTCTGCGTTTCCTTTTTCTTTTTAACCTCTATTTCCTCATACCACTGTGCTCTTAGGTGCAGAATCTGCTTAGATATCTGTTTGAGTGGCCCTGATTTACATGTGGTAGCTTGCTTACCCAGAGAAAGGAATTGAGGATTGAATTGGATGCAATTTGGCTGTGGCTCAATAGAGGGAGTAGAGGAGCTGCGAGAAGACAGAGCAAAAGAACGTGTCTGGTTAAGTGTGTGCGCGCCCAAGCCCGAGCCAGCCAGGAGGAGGAGGGGCAGGATGGGGGGTGGTTGCCTCTAGCTGCTCCACCCTCACTTTGTGTCAGCAGGTAGAGAGCGTGATTGCAGTCTCAGGGGAGGGAGGCCGAGCTAGAACACCAATTACAAACCACAGGCTTCCTCCTCTAGGGAGGTGATCCAGAATTGTCTTTCTGGAAGGGAAGCACTCGAATCCTTCCGAACTTTCCAAGTCCATCCATGATTCAGAGATATTGCCTTCTCCCTCTGGGATTTTCTGTGTTCCTGGTAGTGAATTGTTGCTTCTTTTCTCTTTCAAGATTTGATCATTTTATATGCTGTTCGGGGAGAAAAAGAACTTTTTGTTAGAAAGGCGATTTCAAAAATGAGTGTGGATACTCTATAAGTGTTTTTAGAGTTCTTGGGGACAGTAGCTCTAACCCTGGAGTAAGTTTTGCCTTTGACCTGCATGGATTATTTTTTCAGGCTTCGGAATTTCTCGGCACCTACCTGCAGTGTGGGGCACTTGGTTTGGTTGCAGAGTAAGAAGGTGGAAGAATGAGCTGTACTTGGTTAAACAGTTGAAATCTTTTTTGAGCAGGATCTATAAAAGCATAATTGAATTTGTTTCACCCCCGTGGATTCCAGTGGGCCCGACAGCGCAACAGGTTTGCAGATTTCTTTTGAAACTCTTTTTTTTCTCCCTCTGCCTCAGCAAAAGAAAGAATCTGTATAACAGGTTCATGTTCAATTGCTTGGCTTTTCAGCACTTATTCTGAAGACTTTATAAGATTTTTAAAATTTGACCTCTGAACACAGTGGGCTTTGTGGTTGAAGTGCATTTATATTTACTTAAGGTTGCACATTTTAAAATTTTAAAATAAGATTTTGTTTGTACAAAGACCCAAATTCTCAAAGCGTGCCTAGAAATAGCACAGATCTACCCTACTCAGGCTTTTTACTTTTTCAGGGTATTCTGCTTAAAGCTTATAGAGTAATCACCTCCCTACTCCCCCTATCTTTTATACCCCACCCCCTCAAGGAATTTGAAAACGTGTTAGGAATAGTCCTTTGTTTTTACTTATGAACCTAGAAAATTACAGATTATAAAATCAGGATAATAAAGTAGTTTCCAAAAGCATCTCCTGGGAAATCAAAGTGCTTGGCATTCTCCAGCAGGAGAATAAAAGCTGGAACTCCTAAGAGAGAAAGAAAAGTAAAGATAGAAATATGTTTTTTAACTGGGAAAAATAATTGGAAAGCTAACCTTTTAAAATATTCTTCTAATTTGAAAGTTGGAATAGGTTGTGATACACAGGATTGTCCTGTAATATGTGAAGACATATAAATTACCACCTAATTTACAGGCAAATTTAGGTAGAAAATTTAAAAAAATTATAGTATATTTTAAATTCTTGAAAAGTATTATAAATTCAATGGGCCTAGAATTTTGACCACATTGAAATACAGTTTAATGTGTAAACTTTTATGAATACATGTTGTAGCATCTTTGGACATCTCAAGGTGTGACCTGAAATGTAGTTCCCTCTCCTTCCCCATTTAAAAGAAAAATTCTCCTGTGATCTTTAGCCTTTTACCATTGACAAATTTTGTGGCTTAAAAAGGACCATCTCTTCATTTTCTGAGCTGGAGTTATTTTATTCTCACCTTCAATGCATGGCCTTAGTTGTTTACTTTGCCTTGTTTTGTTCATTAACATTGGGTTTAGTGACTCGCCAACTTGATGCATATGGAAGACCAGCACCAACTGATCTGACATAATAAAAATTCAGGATGTGACATTCAACCTCAAGCAAAGTTGGAAATTCCAAAGAGAAGTGGTGATATCTTTACTAATAATAGTGAAGATGGGAGAAAATGACATACCCGCAGCAGAAGTGGGCTGAAAACACCCTCTCCCTGCCAGATCAGAAATGCCACCTGTTCTTGGGAATATACTTTAGAGAAAGGAAGGGCCAAAACTATGACTTGGGTTTCTGAAACTGAAGCATAAATTCTCTCTTCCTTAATTTTTCTGGATCCGAGAACCTGCGTTTGGTATTAGCTAGTGGAAGCAGTATGTATGGCCGAAGTGCATCGCTGCAGCTGGTAGCATGAGTGGTGGCCACCAGCTGCAGCTGGCTGCCCTCTGGCCCTGGCTGCTGATGGCTACCCTGCAGGCAGGCTTTGGACGCACAGGACTGGTACTGGCGGCAGCGGTGGAGTCTGAAAGATCAGCAGAGCAGAAAGCTATTATCAGAGTGATTCCCTTGAAAATGGACCCTACAGGAAAACTGAATCTCACTTTGGAAGGTGTGTTTGCTGGTGTTGCTGAAATAACTCCAGCAGAAGGAAAATTAATGCAGGTAAGGATACCTTTATTACATTTCACTTTCCATCTGTTTGAAATATGCCTTTCTTCTTTTGTCTCCCAAACCAAATACTGTATTCAAAGGGTTCTGTTGCTTACCTTTGTATTTGTTCCATCTTTGAAGGATATTGCCTGACATTCTAAAGCAAATTCTTATCGTATACTCGAGAAGAAACATATAAATCCTACATTTTAGAAGATCATCTGCTTAGTTTTAGCTCTGATAATTACACTGTGTTTTTAGATACACATACTAAGACCTTTCTTTGCAAGTGCTACATTCTGGGCATAATATTTTGGTAGATGAAATATGTAGGCTTGTATTTGATTGAGGACTGTTTAAATTTGAAGTGAGCCCCAGGTAGGTTGATTTCAATGGTCAGCAGCACCCTGAAATGCTAGAATGCCCTTGGAGCTTATTTGATCACTGTGTCACTTTTAAAATTCAGTCAAGCTTGAATGCTGCAGCGGGCTTCACACCACATGTGGCACCCTATTGCTAAGCCCAAAATGGAGAGGACTGGATTACAAAATGGACACAAGGTGTAAACTTGCCCCCTGATCACTTTAGCATTGTCTGTACATAATGTTATGATTTTTAAAAATTTAAAAATTAACATTTATTTTTTATTGATGCACAAAGTTTCTCAGACACAGTTTTTTCAGGCTTTCAGGCTGTGAATTTTGCCCATAACTCATTCATAACCTCCTCTTCATGTGTTGAATCTATGAACCGATGAGGCCCATAGCATTTCACAAGTGAATTACTCATTCCCCACGGTGAAGATAGAGCCTGTAGGGCTGTATCTTTTTCATGTGACCTTCCAATGTCTTATTCCATGAAATTATGTCGCTTATTGATTAAATTTTATTTTATGAAAGGACACTTCTTGCTGTATCTCTTGGACACAGGTTAAAATGTTGTTGTTAAATATGACTTATCTCAGCATCCAAGCTCAGAATTCTGTTTTATGATATGAACAGAACCAAAGTATTATATGAATTTTAATTCTGGTCTATTTTGAGAAAGGTGAGAATTTTTAACATATTATAGAACTCCTTTTCCAAACATGAATTTTACATTTATGATTTGGTGGTTCTTCATGATTACTTTTTAAGCAATATTTCAAAGCTGGGATAAGTGAAGTGGAAGAAGAATTGGGTGAAATGGAAGGCCCTGCTATTTAGAAAACGAAACGGGGAAAGAGAATGTATCTGAAAAAATGGCATAAGAATTTTTGGATAAGAGTCTAATCATTTACTTTGAACTCTAGGATGCCATTAGGAACATTTAAAAGTTGAAACATAAATCATTTTGAGTACACAGTTGGAAAGGAAATTTTCTGACCGTGCCTAGTTAGTAGCCTGAATCGCAAAGTGTGGGCTTCATTTTTTTACGCTTAGCTATTTTACTGTAGAACTCTCTTTTGATCTCTGAGGTCTTTGGGAGCTGTACTAAGCTTTGCGCCTTATTAATGTCCTGTGGCAGTGGCATGTTCAATGGGTTAGTTGCATACTGCATAAAATAGTGTCCTTTTTACTTTAAATGTTTTTCTTCAGTCATGAAGCTCTGTGTAAAGTTTCTTTGTATTCACAGAGGTAAAGGTATATAAGGGGCACTAGTTGGCATTCCCTTTGCCATTTATTATTTTGCCAATCTTCATCATATCTTCTCTTATTCTACCCTTTTCCTCATGGTAAAATTTGCTAATGTTTTAAACTGTTAATATTGAGCCTATTAGTATTCTTTAAGTATTGCTTATTCATTTTGAGAAGAGGGAATTTCATTGTATCTATTATTTAGCAAAGCCTTTCAGGCTTTACAGAAGTTGATGTCATTGGCAATTTTCAGTCTTTTTTTACTTTTTCTGCCCCCGTAGGCATCTTCTAGGTCATTAATAAATTTGTAAACTAGCCTAGTATTAATCTTTGGAGACTTTCAGTGTTGTTCCTGGTTTATTGTCTGTTAATCAATTTTTAATCCACAATAGTTACTAAATTTTCTTAATAGTCTTTTATGAGACAATGGTGTTTCAAAAAACAACCTTTTGAATGATAAGCATCAGTTCTTCATTATCCACTATTTGATTAACTCTTTCAAAGAACTCTAGTGTGTTGGGGACACATGGTTTTACACGCCTAGAATCCATGCTATTCATTCCTTATCAGATTATACTGCAGCTCAGGTTTACTCATCTGTGGTTAACCAAACCTTCCATGTAACAGGGGTTCTGTTTATACCTCCTGGAGTTGTGCTTTGCTACACTTTAGCTTTCCTGGTGTATAGCTGTGCCCTGACGTCACAAATCTAAAGGACTCTTCTCTGTTGGCTTTAAGGAATTTTGGACAATTCTATGTATCCTTCTACCTATGAACAAATTATTCTAGCTGCCTGTTAAGTTTCATTGTCTCTGAAGATGCAGTCAGGTCTTTGTAAAACTGGAGATGATATGGATTGGGAAATGTAAAAGTATTAAAACAGTGATTTTAAAAAAAATCCTTATTGTGGTTTCTGGAATTTTCAGAGGGCCTCAGAAAAATCTAACATTCTACTCCATTAACTCAAGGTATGTACAGTTTCATAAGGAACAAATTAACTAGATTTTTCTTGTATTACAGTTTAAATTTTTCTTAGAGAGACATGTCTCAACAGTAGGCCCCCAACTTGTTTAATAATAAAGTGGACGATAGAATTGTCTCTAAAATAATTGTACTTGTCTCAGCTTCATCTAATGGCTGTATATACAAGGACATTAAAGTCCAGGCTTTGGTGAATTTTTGTCCCCAGTCTTATACCTCCCTCTTTGTGCTTAGGTTTCTTTTTACCAACAGTAATACCCATTCTACAAGATATGTTTAAAGTTTTAAACTGTAATATTCTTTTTTAGAGTACTAAGAAAGTAAAAATAGAAGAGGAAATGTAGCCTTTCCTATAGTCTTCCATTTCAAAACTCCTCGTCTTAGCCCTGACCAAATTGTATTATTTTTCGCCCTTTCCTGCCCAAGAGCTGCTGCTCCGCATCACCGGGTCATTGCACACCCCTGTGCGCGATGGCCATTGTCTCAAAAGTGTCCGCTGCTTAGGTTTGCCCTGCATTTGCCGCGATCTTTGTCTTTATTTCTTCTGATTTCCTTCCACTTTTTTGTCTGTGTTTCAACTTAATATTTATATTTAGGATAACCTTCCTTACATTGCTTTTCTGATCCGCTCTTTTCCTAACTAGCCATCAAAAATCCATGCCAAAAAATATTTTTAACTCTGTGTAGTGATGGATATTAACTAAACTTACTGTGTGATTATTTCACCATATATACCTATATCAAATCATGTTGTGCACCTAAAACTAATACAATGTTATATGTCAACTATATCTCAATTAAAAAAGAGACAGAGAGAGAAAATGGGAGACCAAAAAGAAAAATCTATTTTAAGGAAACTTTCCATATTTCCTCATCACTTGGCTGGTGACTGATAAAGAGGACTAAATAATAGTGATTATAACTTCTTACAATCTTTATTTTTCATTTGAATATATTCTTCTTCTCCTGTTTTATAGCATTGTAGATGGGAAATATGCTGGAGCTTATGTATTGTCTAATCCAGTTTTCTAGTTTATTTATCTCTTTTCAATGTTTGTTTATATACAAGCAATGTGGTTGCTACCACTTCTAAAAATGATTACAGCCTTATTTTCTTTCTTCATACTTTTCCGTATTCATAAATATTACTAATTAGAGGGACAACTCAAATTAATCTTTTCTTCTCAAAGCAGAAGAGCTAGAGGATCTTAATGTAGCTTGAGAGAGGTCACCGATTCAACTGTTAGACCCTTCCTGCTCAACTGGTTGTCCTGGATTGTCTTCCGCCTCAGGAGAAAGTGATGATCAAGATTAGAATGTGCTGCCCTGAGGCTTCAGACCTACAGTGGGGACTGTGGTAGATCAGCACTTGGGCAGCAGCGGTGAACACCTCCCAGACGAATCCCTCCTTGCATGATGTGTCTGCTTGCCCCCTCCATTTACCTATTAGTCGACTTCTTATTTTCTCATCTTTGCATTTTTACTTTATTTGTTGTCAGGTCCTGAAATGAATTATTTGGGGAGGGAGAGAAAACTTTATCATTAAGTTTTAGACAAAACCTGAGAGATAATGCTATATAGCAAAACTGTAGTTGACAAAGTGACTAAACTGTGACTCAAGGGACTGACTTTCATTTCTGACTCTGCCACCAAGTAGCTGGGTGATTTGGGACAGAATGGTTTGCACTTTCTAGGCTTTAGATTCTGTGTCTGTAAAATTAAGGAATTGTACTATGATAATGTGTAAGAAACTTGTGCTGTGAACGTTACACATATTAGCTCATTGACTCTTCATAATAACTTCATGAAAGAAGTGCAGTACTTTTATTTTTCACAGTTTACAGATAAGGAAACTGGAGCTTTAACTGTTGGTACCTGCCAGGGTCGTGGCTGTAGCTAGTAGGTTGCATGGTTGGAACTTGAACCCTAGAGTCTTTGCTTTTCCAGCTGTAAAATTCTGTACATCTAAGAATGCCGCAGATGAACAGAGCACCAGCCTAGGCTTTGCCTAGATGATTAACTCCTTTCTACAATAGAAGAGAATGATAATAATGAGTATTATTCTCTGAAATTGATCCAGAAAACACAATATCCTGCTAACTTCCAATAGCCTCTGTATTTCTTCTGTTCTCTCATTTGTGTTTCATTTGCAAAAATATTTGTAAAGCAGAATGTTTATTTACTCAGTATCTCCCTTTTAATGTAACAATTTCGATTGTCTTTCTCTTCATCTTATAATAGCCTATGGTAAATTATCTAACATAGGAACCTGCCATAACCTTTGAAACAACATGCATTTAACTGTCATTACTCAAGTTAGAGCTCCTTAGAAGCAGAGGTTTCAAAGATTTTTGCATCGAGGCCAGCCTTTTAAAGAAGTATTAATATTCAAAGTACAGCCAGCTCTCAGTTATTTATGTTAATGGAGGTAAGTACAGATAATCCAATTAATTTATAATTGACTTTGGAACATAGTCAGAAGTACCATCGGCTGTAACTCCTCTGTGCGCACAGTCCCAGGTGCTTGCCTCCTGCAGTGCCAGCCCAGAGCCTCCTGCCTTGGCTTTGTTGTTGGAAGCCTGGCACCCAGAGAAGAGAAGGAAGCTGCTGGATATTTTTAAGGACAGTTTTTCAAGTTAAGAAGATATCTCTTTTATAAGCACTCATCAAACAGATTTGTGTATATAATAGTTTCATACTTCATGTGGATTCCAGCAACAGTTTTTATGTTCAAATTCGCAAATCTCTGTGGTCAGTAGGAGGTAATGATCAGCTGAGACTGATAGGGTTATTGTCTCTGTCAGTCTGCTTAGTGTTCAGTTAGCTGATTCTGGGGGTAGGCATTTCACTGACATTTGTAGTAAAGTATGTGTTTGTGTGGTGTGTGTGTGTTGTAATTTTCTTTATCTAAAAATTAGTCATAGTTTACTTCTTATAGAGTATTATGGATATTGTTGGGGCTTATGCTTAGGTTTGTTTTTAACAGGTTTTGCCTTTATATTTTATTCACTGGAAAGTGTTTTTTGGAACTTGTTTTGTTTTTCACTATTATTCCTTTCAAATTGCTAAGTACAGTAGAGGAAAAAGATGAATAAACGACCAACATACTACTATAAATGTCCTGTCAGGAACCAGGATTGGTAACAGGGTATTGGTAGAAAAGAATATGATAATGATGTTCCATTGAATTTATATATTTTCTTCCAAGAAGCTTAAAATGGTTCACTAATATGTGCGAGCCAGATAAGAACAGGTGATATTTACTTCATTTTACAGAAAATAAAACATAATGTGGAAGAGACAACAAGTAAATTACCCAAGAACAAAGTTGCTGAGAGATAGACCCAATCTGCTTTGTCGGTAATAGAGGAGTACTCCAATTTTTAAGGTATCCAAGGATGTGGATTTCCCAGGGACCAATTCTATTGAGTGAGAACCCTAAAAAGCTAAAATATGGTCAATGGCTGAGATATCCTGTATTTGGAACTGTGCTGCTCTATGTGATAATTCAGTCAAAAAAACTATTGGTGAAGCAGTTAACCAACTTTATGTCTCAAAATACCCAATGAGCTAATGCCCTGACCAGCATTCATTATTGTTCTGAGAAATGTAATTAGAGTAAAAGCCAGAGTCTTTACGGTGAGCTGTAGGGCTCTCCGGGACCTGGCCTGGCCCCCCCCACCGCCTGTTCCCTCCTCTCCCCTTCACTCTACTCTAGCCCTCTGACCTCCCTGTTGTTCTTCAGTTAAGCCAGGCATACTTCCACCTCAGGGCCTTTCCCCTTACTAGTCCCACTAATACCCCAGTATTTTCTTCCTTTAGTCTTTCAAACATCATCCCCAAGTGTCAAATATACCTTCTCCGTGAGGCTTGCCTAGACCATCCTATTTCAAAGGCTCTTCCTATCCCCCACCCCAGTCATATTCTCCTTCCCTGTTTTATTTTTCTTTATAAACTTATTGGCATGTGATATACTGTAATGTTTTACTTCTGTAGTTGTCTGTCTCCCCTCATAGATTATGAGCTCTGTGAAAGCACGGATTTTTTTTCTCTTTAGTTCAGAGCTATATTCCTGGGAATAGTGCATTAGTATATACTTAGTACCTTACACAACAAATATTTATTGAATGAATATAAGGAACATTATGGTGGTGCTAACTCTGCTTGCTGGGAAATAACTTGAGGGTGAAACAGATTTATTTATCTTACCATATTTTAAGGAGACTATGAGGTCAGTTCTCTTGAGGGCTTTGGGTTTGATACAGCATGCTCTATACCTTTACCCCTCTGCCTTACTGGCAGTGTCTCCTAATTCAGTCATTTCATTTTTCAGAGGAAGAAACAGACTCAGAGATATTAGTGGTTTGCCAGTCAAAGAACTGCCAACCTACTGCCACATCTTACTGGCCAGTATTTTCAGTAAACCTTATTTATTTATTTTAAATTGTTTTGGGTCATTGCAGGGAGATTAAAAAGCTGATGTTGGTAGATATTTTCCCCTGAACATTCCATTAAGGAGATATTACAGACTATCATAGGGTCTCTTTCCTCTTTGGTCCCTAGACAATTAGAAGGCATACTTTAAAACAAGTGAACAAATGAAAAATACCTTGCAGCAACTTAGCATTATTTTATGTGGTACATATGTCTTTTATTCTGCCATAGAATCACTGCACAGCAATAGAGGCTCTTTATGAAGTGTAGGCTGGGAATCCTTCTGACAGGGGGTTGCACTGGATTCTCTCGATGTCTTATAATGTGGGCCTCCTACTATGTACCAAGTGCTGTGGCAGGTCCTATAGGAACACCTTAACCTAGCCCAGCTGAGGAGATTCAACTTAAACAGCAGAAGGCAGTATGTGCTGCATGCCAAATGAAGGGTGCAGGTTTAGACACTTTGGAGTGCTGATTTTCATGTTCAAAGTCATTTAAATGACTTTGGTAATTCTGTCTCAAGATATCCCCTATGACTGAAGAAACAACAAAAAATATAAACTTTTAACCCAGGCAACTTAAAGCTGGAGGACAACTAAACCAAACAGGCATACCTTCTAATTTTCTCCATTATCAGTTAAATATAGGTTATAATATGGCCTATATAAATATTCCTGTATGTACAGTACTCATCTGTAGTGTTTTGTTTAGAAGTCCAAATAACTAAACATCATGGCTTTCTTTTCAGATTGCAGACTGACTTTCTAAAATGTGCAAGAAGTTCCTGTTAAATTGTAGTAAAATTAAAAAGGAAAGTTGAGCTGTAAATGGAATTCAACACATTGGAAGTTCTTTTGGAATTGATAATCTCATAGTCTCGCTTTCAATTCTTCACAAACTGCATAAGGAAGAAATAAATAATAAGACTGTAGAATGTGAAGAGTATATGAATATCATCTTGATCCCACAAAATTTGTTTTTAATACCAAGATTTTAAAAAATTACTGACCTTAGTCATGAGTACCTATTATTCCCATTCTCTGAAATTTATCGATATTAGTACTATATCAGGGATTTAGAGACCAGCTCAGGGAGAATGCATACACATCTGCTATGACATTAGGTTATTACTTGCTCTAAAGTTTGTAAACTGATGCATTATATATATTTTTATCATCATTAGAGATTATATAGAATTAAGTTGTCCCCTTTGGGTATATGAAAAGTCCATAGGTGCTTTATGCCCATTTGAAAAGCAAAAGCAGCCTTGACTGGTGTGGCTTAGTTGGTTAGGCATTGTCCTGTAAAGCGATAGGTCACTGGTTCGATTTCTGGTCAGGGCACATGCCTAGGTTGCGGCTTCAGTAATCCCTGGGCAGGGTATGTGCAATAGGCAACCAATCAGTGTTTCTCACACTGATGTTTCTCTCCCTCTCTTTCTCCCTCCCTTCCTCTCTCTCTAAAAATAAATAAATAAATAAATCGTTTTTTTAAAAAGTAAAAGCAGGTTACTTAACCTTTCATGTGTTGGAGTAGATTTGGTAGAGTAACTAAGTAATCTTTAAGATCCTTTCCAGCTCTAAACATTTATTTATTTATTTAAAGATTTTAATTTTGGTGTTTTATTTTTGTTATTTATTTTACTTTTTTATTGAATTTATTGGGATGACATTGGTTAATAAAATTATATGGGTTTCAGGTGTACAATTCTATAATATATCATTTTCATATTGTATTGTGTGTTCCCCAACCCAATAGCTTTAAACATTTAAGGTTTATGCTTATTCTAGAAACAGACCTAGTATACTAAAGGGAAATGTAACTTGCTTATTTATTTCTTTTCTTTGAGCTAAAATTTGTTTGGTAGTTGGTACAAAAGAATCTGGCCAAATTACTTAAAGTCACACAAAAGATTGGTAGCAAAACTAAGCATCGGACTCAACTGGACTCCTCCTCCTCTGGTCCTTTACTGCCTTTCACAGTCAGCTAACTCACACAAAAAGGAGTTTTTCTCTGGAGTTTTGTCTTTTAAAATATCTGTAGTGGATTGAGGACCGTTTTTCTGAAACCTTCAAGGACGTCCCAGTGGCTAAACCACACTGACTTCAATCACTTCTCCCGCAAACCTACATGTAAGTGAATCTGAATCTCTGGAAAGGACCCTAGTAGTAGAAGGAAAATGATGCATCTGATCCTGAAATACTTTGTGAAATTGAATTTTTAGAGATAAGCTGAATAATTACTGTACTCTAAATAAGATTTGAGAACAGCTGGTAGATGTGTGAGGCTGGGGGATAGAGTTCTAATATATAAGCATCTGGAGGCATCTGGGAGGAGTGAAAATGGGGCCATCTGATCAGGAGCTATGCCTTGTTATTAAACCATGACTTTCTGCATTGTACGTCCCCAGAGTTGGAAAACTGCTGGCAAAAAAAAAAAAAAAGGCTGCTGCTGTTGCTGAGAGCCACACAGTAGACACAAAAGCGTCTTCTTAGAGGCCTGCAGCAGAGGCAGCTTGTACAGGCAGGCCCAGTCCTCTCAAAGACTGGGAATCAGATTCTTTCCCCAGGGGGTTTCCAACTAGTTTGCACTTCAGAAAAATTTTTTTCTTTCTCCTGCTATTTACGCCCTGCAAAGAATTTTCTTCCAGCCCAAGAAATTGTTTTATAATCAGAGATTCTTGTCCTTAGTTGTTGGACATCAAAGAAAGTTTGGAGGAGACTGGGGGATTATGTGAGTGCCTAGAATTTATTTTGAATGCAAAGTTTCAGCATTAGCAAGTCCCCCAAAGAATATACTCATCTCAGAGCTGGGAGAGAGCCTAATATAACTAAGTTTCTTCTCTTCTTTGGTTGGATATACCCCTAAGATACAACTGAGCTGAGTAGCTCTATCTGTGGACTTAACTTCTGTGTTTGGTTCTCGAGGTTCTTACTGTAAGAGGCTCCCTTCCTCTACCTGCTCTTTTACAACCTGATATTGGGAAACATCAAATTCTACTGATAAACTTGAAACAACAGCAAAAACACCTTTTTAAACCTTCAGTGCCTCAACTCGGGGATTTCGGGGATTTCGGGTTTCTCCCAGGGCTGTTGATGATATCACCAATGTTGGGAGCCACATTCCCTGCATACCCTACTGTCTCTGAGGTGTTGGTGATGTCATTTTCACCCACAAAGGAAAACCTCAGCACCCTCAGGGCCTGAACTCAGGTCTTGGCAGGTAAATGAAGGAGGAACTTACTTTTGGATTTTAACTGTTTGATTGAGTCAGGCATAAAGAAGCACAACCATGTTAAGTGCTAGCTTCACAGCCTCATCTCTGGGGCCTGAATAGACCATTTGTCATTTAGGGAGAATTAAGACTGTAACTTCAAGAAATTATTTACTAGGTAAGAACAGTGACTCATTTAATGTTTTGGTTCCTGCACTTTGGAATATTTATAGGGCATTGTTCTCGGAGACTATGGCTCCTTCTTAAATATCCTTGTCTGAATCCATGAATTTTTCTAAGCTTTTCTGGAACCCATTTATAGATTATCTAACTTTCCTTCCTAGAGCAAATCAACAACAATGAAAACAAGAATTAGGAAAAATAAAGTGATGGATAGATCAGATGCAGGCAGAATTATGCCCTGGGCAAAGTACATTCTTGTTATTTTAATCTTGGCTCTGTGATTATGAACAGAAGAAAGTATTTGCTCTAGAAGACTTCCAATCTCTCCCTACCCCTTCATCGCAACCACAAAGTAGTGGTTGGAAATAGAATTCCAAGAACACCAAAAATGCTCACAATTTCCAATAGTGGTAGCTCCAGTGCTCCCACAAAGATTCTTTGAGCACTCTTTCTGAGAGCCTTCTTGTGGTGGTTAGGAGCCTACATCATCAACACCAAGGCTTGCCCTGAAGACAAACCTGGTAGAAATGTCAGTTGTCTATCTTTGCCACCAGAAACAATCCTTTTATATTTCTACTCTGTTCTGAACTAACATGCTATAGTCTTGTTTTAGACAAAGACAGCCTCTTTGATGGAATCATTAACTGCACAAGCCTCACAAAATTTTAAGTGCACTGGTTTGTATTAGGTAGTTATGTTGGGAGGTGTGGGTTAGGCAGGATTTGCCAAAGGTTTTTATTCCACTCAGTAATGCTAACTTGCCTGTGTTACTCCTGTGCAGGTATAAGATTACAGTTTAGGGAGTTATTTTACAATAAGAATTTATGTGTAAATTTCACGGAAATGTAAGTGTCCCTTTAGAAAGTTTATACAGGGGAATAGGGAGGGTATTGAACTACAAGGGAAGAGCCCAACCTGCAATTGACCTTTCATTTTTGTAATCTTATTTCTCCTGAGTTGATGTGTGCTTGAACCCAGTTAGTGTTATTATGTGAAATGCCCTAATTTTTCAAGCAATATCAATCTTCAAGGTATGGAACAGGATTTGGCATTTTGTTTCCATTTTTATTGTTTTGTTTCTAAAGGGAAGTTTGAGCTGGAGCCTGTCTGGCAGGATTCCATACTTCTACCAAACCACCTGTCCTGACAGAGACAATGGAATCAAAAGTCAAGTTCTTTATGACTGCACCTGCCTTCTAAGAGCTGCCAGAAGAACTGATTTTCTCCTGTGGCCAGACTCTACCCAGAAACTATATAGCACTTGGCATCGAAGCAGGGGGTGCACACAGGCCTAAACTTGGTTGTCTCGATTCCAGGACGACAGTGCTAGTTCCCCCATTGACTGCTAAGGTAGTTTTTGCATTGTATTCAGTGATTATTTTACTGTTTAATCAAATGGAAGAGATGTAAATTTCTGGTTCACTTGGTTTTCAAGGTTTTTGTGAGGATTTTAATGATAATGAATCATTTGGTGATTTATGCGTTTATGTATCTAGTAAACATGGAGGAGAGTGTGATCTATCCAAAAGAGACCAGGCGCATATCCCCAAAGTCAGAACACCGTGTAGCCCTTCCAGGCAAGAGAAGCTACCCTTTGTCCCTGCTTCGTTTTTCCTTTTCTCAGGAATGTAAGTTACCCTATTGACTACCGTTGAATGTTCTCTGATTAAGCAGTTGTTTCAGAGGCAATCTAACTTCCTTGATGAGGACTTTTTTTTCCTTTTGAATTACCTTGGTTTTCCTTAGGGTAGAATTACTTCATTATCTTCTAACTTTATGTATAACTGGAGGCCTTCTGGCCTAAGAACATAATTTTTATCACCAATCAGATAATTGAAGATAATGTGCCCATCAAATAGTGCTCTTTGCACAGTATCCACATATAATGATATAATATGATAATAAGGCATAAAGGGCATTCTAAAATGAGTTGCGACATCCTTCAGTCAGAAGAACTCTCAGTAGTCTTGTGTTTTAATGTCTGTTCTGATCCTTCTTAGCTTTATGACCTTAAGGAAAATTGCTTAACCTCTTTGAGCCTGTGTCCTCAGGAGTAAAATGGGGATAATAATAATAAATAATCTGCCTATGTGAAATGAAATAATGTATGAAAATTGTCTTTGAAAATTGCAAATGTAAGATTTTATTATTATCAATAATAATTAGACTTGAGATCCTTCTTTTAAAAAAAGATTTTATTTATTTTTAGGGGGTGGGGAAGGGAGGGAGGAAGAGAAGGAGAGAAACATCAATATGAGAGAAACATCAGTGTGAGAGAAATATCGATCAGCTGCCTCTTGCATACCTGCTGACTGGAAACCAGGCCTGCAACCCAGACATGTGCCCTGACCAAGAATCTAATCAGCGACCCTTCTCTTTGTGGTATGACACCCAGCCGAGTCACACTGGTCAGGGCTCGAGCTCTTTCTTACTCACCTAATTACTGTAAGAAATATTAAGTTTGAAGGTTATTGATTTGGGTCCAGTTAACCTATTTGAATTTAGTGTGTCATTATCCTAAAATAACTAGGCAAGACTACTAGTATTTTTAATGTAGCTAAAAAAGAAAAAGCTTCAATTTAAAATTTTGTGGGCCAAAGGACTGATTAAATATTACCATGATGTGGTAACAGGTAGCCTTAGGGTCTTAGAGAATGACTAATAGTGTGTAGGCTCCAGGATGGGAACTTAAGTTCTGTTACCGCCTTGCTTGTGCTAGGGTGAATCACCCACCCTCCCCATGCAAGTGGTGGTTACACATTCGTAAACCCATTTGCTTGCTTCTATGATCACTGACACAATACAAAGCAGCTATTTTCTAAGTTTTGACTTCTCAAGAGTCAGAGGGATCCTAGAACTGTATAGCACATCACTCTTACATTTTCTCTGTTTGAAATTTTGGAGTATTCTTTTAATTGCTGTGACCCTGAAAGAATTGCTCAGAATGCTGAAGCTTCAGCTTCCTATGTCCATCTTTGCAGAAAGGGAGTTCAGGATTCTGATGGGAACTAGTTTACCAGTTCATTATTACGTGTACTGTGCTGGTCCCAACATGTAGTTCTTTGAAGCTCAGCAGATAAGGTTCTATAGCCTACCTGGAAATTATCCCACAAGTGCAGAGACTCCCAGTTCCCCATCTGAGAAGTATTGCATCAAAATGAAACTGAGCCGTTACAGTCATAACACTCACCAAATATTTGTGACCTAGAAATCATTTTGAGGTAAAGATCATCCTTTGGGCCATTTCAGAGACTAATGTTCTGCAGTATGGAAAATCTATTTTCCATAATGTAACTTTACCAATTTGAAGCCCCCCCTCCAAACAGGTAAGTAATGGGATAAAGGTAATTATGGGTGTTCTCATCTATTTACCTATTCCCTGTTATGATTAAACACAGAGAGCTTATAGCTCTTTTAGAAACAAACTCAGTTACCATTATTATCCTTTCAACACTTGTGCGGTATTATAATCTGTTTCAATCACAGTGTGACATAGCATAGTGGGAGTCCAAAGACAAGTGTGTATAGGGGAAGATGGAGAGAGGCAAATGTCTTCCGTTCTGTTGGCTTTGGGGAAGCTTCCTCCCTCTCTGATGGTACTTCTTGGGGAAAACTGTTTTCTTCCCAAGGCCTAATAAAGATTAGTGAGAGATGTCTGCAAGCATTTGAAGCTCTTTGAAATAAAGGCACGGATAAACACACAGTATCACTGTTATTATCACTAAAAGGAAAAGCCAGCATGTGATGTTTTGGGTAACTTCCAGTAGCCTTGTTTGATGTTCCTGGTTCCTTTTTTTGACCTTTACCTCTTGATACTTTCTTACTTTTATTAAGGCTATTGGACAAAGTCTTGAGAATCTTAAGCAATAGGGTGTTAAGAATGAATGACTGCCAGCCTCCATTTTTATGGGTGGAATGTCTGAAAATGTGGTTAAAGTAAATAGTTCAGTCTTTGAATACTTTGTTCATATTTGGCAGTCTTGGTGGCAAAGTTAACTTAATATCTGATCACTTGAGTTTTTATTTCCAATTCTATTCCTTACTTTAGAATCAGAGTTATATACAAAATTTGTCATTAAATAGAATAAATACCAAATTAACTGGGATTTCTTTCTCTACCGTGCTTATGAGTTGGAGATGAAAGAAAGAAGCAGGTATAAAGAATCTAAAAAACAAATAAGAGCTTCCTAGGGACTTCCTAGGGACACTATAAGTTCAACCCTATCACCTATGCTTCAGAATGTAAATTATTTCATACTGAAATGACCAATAAAATGGTATCCTTATAGTGTTATAAGAGACCAAAGATACCAGATAAAGGTTAAACTGTGTTCAGGATAATGTATTCAGTCAGGAAAATACACCAATATGTTTTAGAAAGGGTTTCAAATGTAAAGATTAAATTTTTAAAATGGCTTCCTCCTGGTCCTTGGAAAACTAAATAAATAACAAACTTTTATTTTGTGACTTCTGTATTAAAGGGCTCATGCCAATCAGAATATCCAGTTCCCTGATTGGCAGCTGTATTTGAGAATGGAGTGGAATTATTGCTCAAGTGTTTCTTAGTGCTGTTGCGTTTGTGGGGTTGCTGTATTGTTATGTAAAGACGTGAACGTTTTTTCTTAAACCTAGTTGATGAATTGTTTATTTGTTTTAGATTCTAAATGGTTTTCCTATAATAAAACTTGCTTATGCACGTGTATTTTCCCCCTGGAGTTTTCCAGTTGAGTTTTTTTTTTTTTCAATCCCCACCCCAATTTATGGATCTCTACACAGAGATTTTTAAAAATTCCTAAACCTAGCTTTCACCATGTAGAAAGTTGGAGAAAAAAATCTAAAAATTTCCATTAGAACCAAAGGAACTCAACAGATTCTACAGGAAATTGAAGATAAGGATGGTGTATAGCATGCCAACTACTAATACAAAATTAATTAAAATTAACATCATGCAAAAGCAACCACCCCGAGACTATTATGGTACTATATGTGTTTCTGTGTGTATACCATAAACATATATTATATATAGATCATTAATATGGAGTGTAAAATAGATGTATATATTCTAAATACTTATTTTCAAACCTTTAGGGGAAGCTGCTTCCTCTAAGCAAACCTTGGACTAGTCTCTGAAAATAACTGCCTTTGGAGACTCTGAAGCCAAATTAATTATCTGGCCTTTGAAATTTCACCTATTGAGAAAATGGTCACGTGCAAAATGGATAACCTAAGGATAGTTCCTCTGCGTATTCTTTTCCCTGAAGCCTGCTCTTCCACTCATAATTTTAGTAAATTTCACTTAGCAGAAAACAATCAAGTCTAATTTCTTCACAAACTGATATCTTTCCCTCTGTTTCAGCCTCATCTCACATTCGCATCTTGGAGCTGAGTTTCTTCTCTTTGCTTTTAAGTTCTACTCGTTTATCTCTCTTCAGTTATGTTGGCTATCTTTCTCCTTAAGAATTTTAAACTACATAATGACCCTTCTGTTTCTTTTCTCTCATTTTCATTTTGGGGCCATTAAAAAAATCCGCGCCTACTGTCAAAATAAATGACTCTTCTCACTATGGAAATGTATCACTTTTATGTCTTCTATATTATGTTGGCCTAATTTAGGTTTGGCCTGTTCCCTTCTATGCCATGTACAGCACCAGGTTCACTGTATGTATTCAATAAATGTCATAAAATAACCATTATTTTGTTGAATCAGTGGGTGTGTTACTGCTATTGTTCACCTGGAGACGGTTTTCTGCAGGTTATGTTAACAGGCAAGTGCGTGCCAGGTTACGTGCTGACAGCTGTGTCTTCCCATCAGAAAAATATCCTCTTTTTCCTCCCTATCAAATGAAAACTTAGATTTTAAAGAAAATTACAAAATACAGAAAATGAAAAAGAACTGAAATCACAGCCTCTGCGGTTTTCTCTATCCTTAATGGTAAGGCAGCTTCCCAGAGGATTTTATTGTAATACGTTTTTGAAATGTTTAGAGTCATCCTTTTACAGTTTGTTTTAAAAAGTAGTTTCTAAGCAGCAGTTCCTGCATCATCTAGAAAATTTTAAGCTAGAGAAACCACATTTCTTTTTCTTAAGCTGCAGAACCAGTCTAATCTTTTTTTTTTTTTTAAGTTTGTTTAACACTTGATCTTTATGGCAAGGGACTAAGTTATATGATCTTCCTTCCAAAAGAATGTTTTTCAGATTTTTGTGTTTTATAGCTTTCTGATTTCATTGCCATGATAGATTTCCTTATCGGGGAACTGTGACTATTTCTAGGAGTTTAAGTATATATAATCATAAACTATCCCTTGTAAAGAAGGAATAGCTTCCTAGCTACTGCCGTGATAGTAGGTTTGGATCTTATGTGGATCTGGACCTCTGAAATAACTGAATCACGTCTATGTTTACGGCTAGGGAATTTACCATCACATTTGGTACATTGTTGCCTCGTATTGACAATACCCTTTCCGTGATCTTTGGAAAGGTAGGTCATGCTATGGCAGCCATGGCTGCCTCAAAGCCATTACCTTATATTTTTCCCCCGAAGGAATTTCAGATCCTGTTTCATATTTGCTAGTTTTGTTAAGTACTGAAGGCAGAGAGGTTGTAGTAGTAATCTCATGAAGAAGGAAATCAGGGCTTCTTATCTATTTTCCATATATTGTCAATCTGTACAAGCAAACTGATTATATGGAAAACTGATAAGGAACTTTGTTTTCCTCTCGATATACTTGCCTGCACAGCCCATGCCCCGCTTTGGAGAACCCTGTGGTAGAGTTTCGGTTCCTAGATAAGGTAGAATATCTGTAAAATAGCTAAACCATTGTGCCTCCATAGATTTTCACAACCCTGAAGGGGAGAGCAGTTGAGAGGATAAAAGAGGGCCTTTCTCCCCACCCTCAAGAGTCCTAAAGTTCAAAGACACCGCTGCTGTTCCAATGGAGCCGGTGCAACTGGACTAGTCCGGGCACCACAGAGGTAACAATTGCACTACAGCCTTCCTGTTGTTATCCTCTAAAGTATTCGTCTAGGTGGCCCTTGCCCTTCCCTGTGAATCATCTCAAGTCCACCTACCCTTTTGTTGGTCTCTTTGAACTTCTTGTGTATTCATCTTTTGTACAAAGTAAGGTCTCTAAGCAGTGGATAGAGTGAGAGTACTCCCAGTGTACTCTCTCACCCACGCTGTGCTGTGCGAGGCCGGTCGGTACACTGCCTTGTTTCTGCAAGACTACCACCCTCTGAGTTCTTGCTCACTTGATTTCTTCTGTTTCCCTAATAACTTTCTAAGTTACTTCTCTCCATTTGTACAGTATTCAGTGCATTACTTTTCTTCATTCTACTTGATATCAAGTCATGGATAACCATCTATCTAGAGAAGCTAAAGATGTTCTCTTCCCTCTTTGAGGCTATTTTTTAGAAGAGTGTGGGAACAAATTCTAAGGGTTATCTGGAATCTCTTTATAAAATTCACCATCAACTGATAGGATTTACTTTTGTACTTTTACCTCTCAAGCTTACCACTGACTCATACTCTTTCCACAGTTTCAGCGCAACCAAGATTTTGATTTGCATTCTAAGAATCAAACTGAACACTTATCTTTTCCCAGGAGAGAATAGTATCCCCGGTACAGGAGAGTCTAGAGAATGTTGGAAGTGCTTCTATAAAGCAATTTAACAGTATCTAATTGTGTTTCTATTCAAAGCACAGTGCGATTCACAGGAGTTGTGGTCTGTTGTAGAAAACACAAAACATTAGAATAAATCTCAGAAGCCTAATCAATCAGTTTCTTGACCTACACTGTCATCAAAAGAGTGATGTCATGTTCATCTCCACCTCCAGGCAGATAATCTGAAGAATAGTCTTTTAACATGAAGGCCTAGCCCCCACGACACAGGGTGGGTCACCAGCTGCTCCCTAATAGCAACATTACCCAGCAAGTTGGGACAGGAGAATAAAACAGCCATGTCCAATCGATGCTACCAAGGAAATTCAAGGAAACAATGTAATGATGATGATTATATTTATATATAGCTAAAGTAGGATGAATTACAGCCGCTGCCCCCAAGTATTCTTGCGAGGACCCTTTGTAATAAGTTATATCTATTCTTTCAACATCAGGCAAAATATGGTATATGGAAATTTAAAAAGCCACATAACTCCTCCTTGGATTTGGAAGACGGGTATCCCCTTTGGGAGTGTTATAGTGATGATAATAATTTTAGAGTGAATGTGCAACTATCTTACATATTGACTTCAGTTTTATAGGTCTGAGTGGTAGGAACTGCCTTTTATTCTACTTTTAAATGTAGTCAGAGGCCAATACTAAACACTTCTGTCATCTTTTGTAGTCCACAAGTTAACATATAATTAAATAACAACTAGATTCAGTTCTCCCTGGTGGAGTGCTCTTTAAATATTTGCTGCCCCCAGAAATCTTTTCTGGTATTGTTGGTGTTGTCTGTTTTGCTGTTGTAAACTAGCTGGTTTCCCATTACATCTCATGAGTAATATCCGTATGTATTTGTGTGAAAAATATTTTGATAATGCTCAACCAATGCCATTCGGTCTCTTGGGACTCACCCCAATAAAGAGGTGTCCTCTGAGCTCCCCTGAACTTCATCTACTGTCATTTTGAAGTCTTTTATTCTATCTTAGTCTTGAGGCGATGGTCTCTGTCAATTTTGTTATCAGAAAAAACAATATACTTTCCTCCACTCTCTGCTGCCTTATAGATCTGCTGTTGTAGGGGGCTTCTGTTTCATGTGGTAGTGCCAATTTCTGCTCATCTTGAGGGGCTTGTTTCCTCACCCCCATCATCCTTTAGCTGCCAGCTGTGAAGACTCTTACCTATACCTCCCAAACTGCTTAGCAAGGCATCCGTTCTCCCTGGCCCCAGTGCTGACCTTGACCCCTGCCGCAGTCCTGAGCAGCCCTGGAAATGCAGCCTCCTCAGCACCGAATTCATGCCTGATGCTCTTACTTGCTTGCTCTGGCCTCAGGCCTGAGGGTGGGGGGGAGGTGGGGTGGGGGGAGAGAGAGAACGCGAGCGCATTCTGAACACTGCTTTTGTGTCGGCATTTCTGTGAGGTGCTTTGGAAGGACTCCAGCCAGGCATGGAAGGGCTCTTTGATAATATCTGGCGGGTGGGTAAGAAATGTGGGCACTTGGCCAAGATACACATTGCCTGTAATCGTTAACTCAGTCTGTAAACAGTTCAAACGGCACTGAGAGGCCGTCAGTTATTACATTAGGAGCCTTTCATCTCTCTTGCTTAGAAGCCAGGCGTCCAGCATGGGCCCCTACTGTGGCGGTTGAAGCCCTGGTACTCTGTGCACAGCCAGCGAGGCCCAAACCCTGACTGATTCCAAACGCCCAGCATTGGAGCAATAACTAAATCATTAATTTCCTTTGTTCTGTACCCGGCTGATGCTAGAAGAAAACAAGGAAATAACAAAACAAAACAAAACAAACCCTTGACCTGGAATAAATAGTAGGGAAGGAATTATCACCTGGGATCAGAAACTTCACTTTTCAATTCCATTTTCCTACGTACATTCACTTTCTGAAAGGTTTACAACCTCATTGTTCACTTTTTTAGTTTGCCCCTCTACTCCTAATTTATTCTAAGTTTTGTCCTCAGTGTATCCCATGTCTCTAATTAGTTGTACAGTTACTCAGAATTACTAGACCCTCAGCGCCAGGCACAACGCTGGGCCCTGGAGAGGGCCCAAAGGAGCACCAAACAACAAACATTCCTGCCCTCGAAGTGCTTACTAATTGAGGCCTTAAGATAATACTAGAGATAGACCAGAGATAACTACCACTGCCATGGCCGCTCACAGTAAGTGTCAAAGTGTGCAAGGCGCTTCTGCTGCAGTTTCTGATAAGGAGAAAGAACAGAGTGTGGAGGGGTGATCAGGGATACTCCTTCCCAGTGCTGAGAAAATAATATTTTCAGTACTTAAAAAAAAAAAAAGAAAATTAACTGCTTTCCTTCATGTTTCACATCCTTTTTCTTTCTTTCTTTCTTTTTTTTTTTTTTTTTGCCTTTTTTATTAAACTGCTAATTTTGCTAGGGACATATTGAGTGTTCTAGGCACTTAGAAAATGGAACCATGAAGCCACTTTTAGAATTTTTCTGAGTGGAATTTTGCAAAGGTGGAGTCATGAGACCTGCCTTCCCATTGAGTATTCTGTTTCCAAATGGCAGTGCAGGAAAACCAGGCACAACTTCTTCTAAACATCTTAAATGCAGAAGACCTTTTGATGATGAATATTTTCAAAGATGTTCAGATTAATTTTAAGCTTACTGTTATAGAAGCAGTTTGTTCACAGTTCTCAGGAGTGAAAATTAGATTAGACCATAGGTTCTAAATAAACAAGAGAGTAATATCCTATACCCACCATATTCAAGGTTAGTGTTGAAGACCCACGTTTTGTCCCTTAGACCAGAATCCCAAATATAAAGAAAGCATCTAGACTCATTTCTGCTATGGACAATACCTTACCACTTACCCCATTTACTTTACCTGAAGGAAAATGATAGAGCCATAAGACATTCTTCATCCAAAAAATGCGGAAGGACAGTACTGTATCCTGCCTTAAACAGGAAGTCCTCCCTTAATGACATTGATAGGTTCTTGGAAACTGCGACTAAACAAAACGACATAATGAAACCAGTGTTACCATAGGTTAATTGATATAAACAAGACTTACGTTTCTACGGCATATTTTGCAGTCACAAAAACATCACCAAACGTCTAAATAAAGACCCAAACCCTTTTAATATTAAATAGGAAATAAATGTGAACTATACATACATTTAAGAAAGATGAATAAAAACATAGAAAATTCTTTTCTAACCTGCTTATTCCAGCTCAGTGTTGCAGGTGCCAGAACCTATTCCGGCAGCTCAGGGCACAAGGTGGGAACCCACCCTGGACAGAACAGCATTCCATCACAAGGCACACTCACACACCCCCACACTCACTCGGACTGGGGCAGTTGAGACACACCAGTGACCCTCCCATGCACATCTCCGGGAGGTGGGAAGAGATGAGAGCACCTGGAGGAAACCCACACAGATGCAGGGAGGACGTGCACACTCCACACACTGGCCCTGGCTGGGAATCAGTTTTTTTTTCTCATCAACGTTATAAGGAAACAGCTTGAATGAAACAATGTTATTTGAGGACTTGCTGTATAATTAGCTTGGTTAAGCCCTCATAACTTATTAGTTGGAAAGCTCTGATCTCATGCCTTTTATTTTCTTTGTTTTGTTGTCCATTTTGCTCAGCTTTCTGGGCCACCTCTCTGTTTCTGTTACCTGTTTCGGTTTGGGGTTTGCCTCTGACCTACCATCCAGGTTCTCTTTGCTGATTCTGACTGTAGCTTTGGAGGAGCCTGGATAAAATGACAGAGAAGGCACGGTCTGAGGGTGTGCACCCTTGCCCCCAGCATGCGCTCTGCCCCTGGGCCAACGTCTGCTGAGGGTGAGGCTTCCACGCGTCCCTCCTCTCACCTCGGGCGGCCGGCACCCTCCCCCGCTTCAGAGGCAAAAAGCAACTCAGTCTTTAAAAAAGAAATCCTTTAGAGGAAAGCAGGCACTAGAGCAAACAAATTCAAGATTTTTCTTACCATTTGCTCAGCACTGTTATTTGTTCATGGTAAATAGGAGAGTAGTTATTTGAAAGGATGTGTTAAATCACATTTATCCAGTAGAATTATAAAAATACAGAATGTATAAAGCACTTTTACAAGGAAGCGTGCGGCATGCTGCCTGATCCGCCCATTTCAATGCCCCGGTTAACTCTGGTTTACAGGTTTAGTGTGACAGGGGAATAAGGGAGGAAGTCCCTGCTCTTCTACCTGGATATAGTCTTTCTTTTGGGAAATGATCGGTCTTGAATTTTAGCTCCCCACCCTCATTACTTTCCTTGTATATGTAGTAAGGAAGCTGCCTAGAATGATTTCAGTCCCCCTAGATCAATGGTTCACAAATTTTAATGTGTATCAGAATCAGTTTTAGAAGCCTTGTGAAAACCCAGCTTGCTGGGCCCAACCCCCAGAATTTCTGATTCAGTAAGTCTGGGGCGAGGCCTGAAACTTTGCATCTCTAACAAATCCCTAGGTGATGTCCGTGCTGCTGGGCCTTGGAGGACCGCATTTTGAGATCCACTCTTCAGGGACACTGCCTGCTTTATAACCATGATGACTTTAACAGATATTGACAGCCTTCACATGGCCAGAGCATCCAACTTGTGCCGAAGTCACTGTGGCTTTAATGTCTGAAAGTGAACACTTAATTATGGGAGATACTGTCTTACTTGCAAAGATTAAGTGGCCTGAAGGGCAGGTCGTTTATCTACAGGCAGCTGGCACATGGCTCACTGATTCTTTCGAGCAGCAGCCAGCCGGTGGGAACTTGCTTTCAGAAAAACCGATGAGCTGGGCTACAAGACAAACGATATGACATAAGGAGAATAAAACCAATGCTTTCGATTGGTTTTTATGTCATCCTCCAAAAGAAGGTTCCAAGGTTGCCTTGCCTTTAGAAATTCTCATTTTTCTTCTTTTTATTTCCCTGAGCTACGGAAACTCTTAGGTTGTACATTAGCTTATTTTAGAAGATAAGTGATTTGAGTTTTGCTCTAGCGTAACAGATTACGCAACGTCATTTCTTCTGTATTTATTGTAGTGGGACAAGCTCAAGTGAGCCAGTGACCACAAACCATACTTTTAATAGGAGTCACTTATTCAGATGCTCTGTTTCTAAGTATTTTCTTGCATTGAACTTAACATTTAAAATGTTACATCAATAGTACTATATCTGAAGATGTAAACAGTGTTTGGCAAATTTGTATCTACAGCCCTGTGTTCACTCAAACTCCAATTCTTATTTCATATTGCCTGTAGGATTTAAACGTTCATCTCTAATTCAGTAGTCCCAAGACAATTAAAAATTCTTTGCTCAAAATTAACACTTTTTCCCAATACTCCTTTTTTGGTTGATGCCACATTTTCCCCCAATTCTCCAGAGTTAGAACCTTTAGATCCTTCGTCCCTGTAGTTCAATCTGTCCACAAGTACATTCAGCACTTTCTTCATATTCTGTGATTCATCTCTTTGCCTTTGAACCGTTTCTACCACAGTTCAAGCTCCTGTTGTACCAGTTCTAGATTACTGGAACAGCTCTCTAACTGGTTTTCCTACCACCAGCTTCCTTTTCATTCCTCTATAGTTTCTACTCTGATACTAAATTGTTCTGCTTAAAGTACTGTTTTGATCACGAGGTCCCCTTCCATAAGAATTTAGGATGATTCCTTTTTTCAGATGTGGCAGCAGGGCCTAACTCTTAATCTTGACATTCAGTGGCCTTCAGAATTTGACTCTACCTCAGCTACCCAAGCTATCTCTGCACATCTATTTTTCAGCCAAGAAGTCTTCCTATACCTTGAAAACTTGAGAGAAACTGGCCAAGAGCCCTTCTTTTCCTCTCACTTGGCCCCTTGTGTTTTCCTCAAGGCTATAGCTGGGAAGTTCCCCAGATTCATTTGATAGGTGCCTTGGGCCAGATCCTGCTTGTTTTACTTATGTGGTTATTTCTGTCCTATTCAAATTCTGTCTTCACTAAGGGCTAGCTTAAGATCTGTCTCCTCCACAAAACCCACAGGACCTGTTGTCTGTACCACACAACGTGACACTTGATAGTAGATCATTTTATTTGTTTGTTTGTTTCTTACCTTTTTTTTTTTAACATCACCCAAGGACATGCGTTTTGATTTTAGAGAGAGGAGAAGAGATGGAGGGAGGGAGGGAGAGAAACGTTGATTGGCTGCCTCCTGCATGCACCCCAACTGGTGACCAAACCTGCAACCCAGGCATATGGGAATCAAACCCGAAACCTTTTGGTTAATGGGATGATGCTCCAACCAACGGAGCCACGCTGGTCAGGGCAACAATAGATCACTGGTTCTACCATTTAGTTTATATATATATGTGTGTATGGTATCTCCCCAGTGAGAGTGTAACTCCTGGGAAGGACCTAACACAATTTTGGGAAGAAGATAGGCATTCATCAAACACTTACCAAACAAGAGGCCGTATTTCAGGCCCACTCTGATGTGCGCACAGGGAAATCTCCATGCATACCCATCCAGCGTCCTACTCAGTGGTAACATCAAGTGACATCTTGACAAGGAACATTTGGTAGCTACTGATCTGCTCTGTTACAAAGGGTTTGGGGGGAAATTGCAACAGCAGCTGTTTTAGGGAGAAAGATGGCTCCAGAAACACGCCTGATACCATCCAGGCTAAGAATAAACTCAGTGACATACAGCAACTCCGCTTGCTAGGTGTTTAGCTAAGGAGGGAGTTCAGCCTCTGAAGCACTTCAGGTAGGTGTTGGATTAGCAATTAGATATGCCGTTACATTCTGAGGTAAGCCTACCTAAAGGCAGAAGCATGGCCTGATAACTGTGTGATTACTCCCACACTGTGTAGGCATCTCTACACAGAAGTCCCCACCCGAACAAATACTAAGAAGAAGCAAAGGAAAGTGCCCAGGACCTAAGCATAGTCACTGTGTCAACAGCAATATCAGATAAGGTGACTTTTATGGAAGGGGGTAGTGGTGAGAGGAAGAGCTGATGCACCTGTGGTTGGTGATTCAGAAACTTGGTGCCACATTATATGGCACCATGAAATCACTTTGTGTTCTGTCCACCATGGTGGCTGGTATCATATAATTATCCATTTATTTGCTAAGTGGGCCAAGAGGAAATGCATTGGATGAAAGCCAAAGTAAGATATAGTTAAACCTTTTAGCTGAGCCACGTTCCAAATCTATGAAAGCAAATGGCTTTTTGTGACTCCTTCTTATGCCAGTGAAGCCATTGTCATTGTCAACCTAACAGTGGTTGGTTTTTATAGGTACCATGCACATGCATTTTTGTTTGCCTATTCCAAAGACTAGTATGTTCTCATCTAAATTTATTCAGAAGCGCTCCCATGGCTCACACAAGTTGCCAAAGGGAGATGCCTCAAGCAGGAACGGGGTCCAGACAGTTCCTGTTGGCTGAACCGGGGCTGGACTTGATCCTAAACTGACTCAGCTCCTCTGCTAAAGTTGTTTGAAATTCTGATATCCCGCCAGAGATTGTTTCTAAAGAGTTCTCAGTGTGAAGTATGAATCACAAATGAATGGACTCTCGGGAGACCAAAAGCTCGAGCTTTCAATATTAATTCAGCACATATTTATTGATTGCTTTATGTTAGGGCACTGTGCCATGTGACATATAAAGAAACCTCTGCCCTCAGTTTAGTAGATAAGAATAAAAAGCAGAAGGTGAAAAGTACCTACAGTAAATACAAATAAGTTGATTGAAGGCATTTCAGATGAAGAAGAGTTTCTTCATGAAAGAGGTAACAGATAAACTTGCTTTTGAAGGGTAAGTAGGATTTTAAAAAGTAACAGCATATGGATAATAGGCATTCCAAGAGAAGTGAGAGATCAGCAAGTAATATACTGTGGTTTGGATAAGCAGTATAGTACAAGTAGGAGGGAAGCGGGGATAAAACTGAAAAGGTAGAGGGAAAAGGAAGGAATTACTGCTTTTTGAGTGCCTACTATGTGCAGGAACTGCGGGCTTTAAGTACATTATTTCACTGAATCTCTATAATGATCTTTGGCAGGGTGGGTAGTATCTGCATTTTATTTTATTTTATTTTATTTTATTTTATTTTATTTTATTTTATTTTATTTTATTTTATTTTATTTTATTTTATTTTTACCAATAAGGAAACCCAGACTCAAGAGGTTAGGCCACCCACTGAAAATCACACACATCTTGTAAGTCACGGAGTTAAGGTGTGAGGCCAAGATGTCTAATTCTAAAGCCAGTGCAGAACCTTGATATGACAGGCTGAGGGTTTTGAATTTAACTCAGAAGGCACTGGAGAGCTTTTGAATAGGACAGTGATATGGCCAGTGCTATGTGTAGGAAGGTCGTTCTTGCAGAGATATATAAAGAGCTCCAGAATGGTGAGAGGCTGGAGAATAGTTACAAGTCAATTGTAATGGTTCAGACTCCAGAGATATAGAGAAGGCAGATTTCCAAAGGCATGTTCAAGTAATTGGATATATAGGGGAGGAGGCATAATGACTTGGAGGTGCTCAGCCTGGGTCTCTAGGAAAATGATGGCACCATCAACAAAAAATAGGTAAGAGGGGTTATTGGTTTAGTGTGGAGTGCAGAGAGAAGATGATATGTGGGTTCGGTCTATCAAAGCTTGAGATACCAGTAGGACTACAAAGAAATAATGTCTGCAGGCCTTTTGAAGTACAAGAGAATTTAACTTTGGACAGATTTGAGAATTACCAGTGAAGACTGGAGCGAGTAAGAACCCCAGAGAGAGATAATAAAAATCAGAGAATGTAACCTTATTTTTAAATTAGAGGAAGAAGAAGAGAAGAGAAAGGTGAGGGACAGTCAGAGAAGTGGAAGAAAGAAAAGAGCATTATGTCACAAAGACAACATGAGGAGAGTGTCAAGTAGGGGCACTGGACAAATCAGAGGTAATCAAGGGGTATTGTCTTGCTTTAGCATCAGTCCCTTAGGAAACAGCTGGCACCATTAGGTTCAGGTATGTTCTCTTTTCTTTCTGCTTTCCTCTGTTATGGAGGAAATTAGGCAGCCAAGAGCCTAAAGATGTGTTTGGTGGTCACATTTTTTATTTAAACTAATAAAGGTTTTTAGTTTTACTGCTAGTAAAATAAAGTAAAAATTTCAAGTCTTGGTCTAAATCATCGGAGGTTTCATTCCCAAGAAGGCTCTTGTCATTTTGGTGCTTCTGTGCTTTTGCCCTGGGATCCTTCCTGTGGCCCATCAAGTCCCCTTTCATTGTAATTAGTGCCTGTAACCCCTGCGCAGAATTCAGGATTGCTGGTTGCAAGCCCCATGTGCCTTGCTTTGTCTCTCCCACCTAATTTGTGAAACGGGTGGACTAATAAAGGGAGAATAAAATAGCTAATGAAGGATTATAAAACACTTTGCTAATATAAAATACAATGTCAGAGCTGAGTAATAGTCTCAATTTAGGGTAAAGGGTTCCATTAGCAGAGTAGAAATTAAAAGGACAAAGGGTAGTGTTGCTTTGTACCTTGATAACAGTGTACAAATCAAAAGTGCGGCTATTGATCTTTACTGCCCTGTGAACTCTCAACCCGGGGATTTGGCTGCGCTCCCTAGCCCTCTAAGTACTTCCCTTACCCACTGAGCCTGGTGATGGCGCCTCCCTGAATCTCCCGACAAGCGCACACAGGGCCTTCTTTCAGCAGAGCCGACTTGATAACTGAGAAGATGCCCCTTCCATTTAACAGCACTTTGACTATCTTTTTGAATCTGTTACCGTCTGCACTTAGCAAGAAAAATGAAGAAGTTGGAGCAATTAGGAAGTAACAAAGAACTCATAGTTCACAAAGAGCAGGTCAAGGGATGTTTGGAGTACCCGAGCACATAACCACATTTGGCAGGAGACGGCCTCCACGCCCTCGGGCCGGGTGGCCAGGAGAGGTGGTCGGCTCCTGGGAAGCTGAAACAGCGGAAAGGTGGAGATCTCAAATGGCTCCTCGACTGAAGTCTTTAAAATCTGGAGTTCAGACGCATCAACTTTTCTAGGTACAAAGGATGGAGAAAAGAGAGACTTTGTCTCTCATCTTATTAAAGGGAGAAAGAAGGACCCACCTAGAAAAAAATGAAATACTATTGGGAGTAAAATAAGTCTGAGTTTTTCTAGACCTTTTTCCATGAAGATCACTGGTCAGATCTGCATAAAATCTTGGTAGGGACTGAAGTTCATTCACCTAGGGCAGGAGTCCCCACCCTCCGGCCAGCCGCTGACCGGTCCGGGCCTGTTAGGAACTGGACTGCGCAGCAGATGAGCTTGCATGTAACAAGCCTGAATCATCCCGAAACTATCCCCACCCCCACCCTGTTCTGTGGAAAGCTTTTCTTCTACCAAACTGGTCCCTAGTGCCAAAAAGGTTGGGGACTGCTGACCTAGGACATTCAGCCAACACTGTGACCTAAAGCCAGTGGTGGGCAAGAATTTGAGTCAATTCTGTAGGGATAAGAAAATAATTGAAATTGTTTTTAATAGCCTCTAAATGCCTCCTGCCCTGAAGGAGCTTCCCATCAGCACTGGGAGATAGACTAAATGGCCCAAAATGACTAGAGAGTACTTCAAAAGCAATGTAGCAAGTGTAAGTTTACTGTTCATTCCACATTCTCCCAATATGTCAATGCCGTGCTCTGTGAATTGGCATTCCCTGTGTGTCATTTGACAAATGGCCTTAAGACCCCTGTGCATGAGCCTGTGAATACGTTATCTATAGATCTACAATCAGATTCTAGTCCCTTGAGAGCGGGAGACATTCCCATATTTGGGTGAGAAGATACTTTCTTCCCCATTAAGGAGTATGCTCTACTCAGCACATTGATACGAGGGAGGACAAAAGAGTAACTAGGGATAGGTTATCAAGCCGGGAGGGTTTCCTGAAAGAAGTGAGTTTTCTTCCGGGTTATAGGGGAGATTCAGGCTTCATGTAACAAGGAAGGAAGGGGACTCTCCCTTCCCTCAGAGGTCAGAGCTGTAGAGGGGGTATACAGGTCTCTGGAGAGAAGGCAGAACTCTGAAAAGGATCATGTCCTGGTCAAATGACGCTGCAGCCACCACATGTACTTGATCTAACATCTGTTTACTGAAACAGATAGTTAAACATGCATTTTTCCCCCCACATCTACTGTGGGCCTGGCATTATGCTAAGAGATGGGAAAGATCTAGTCCCGGACTTGAAAGAACTCAGGATCCACTTTACAAGAAGGAGGAAAGCACTGTAATTTTGTCAAACATTAAGAATCAGGCATTCTGCTGGAGGAAATGCGTAAGAGGGCGGGTCACAGTGGAGCACTGACTGATATAGCTAACCATTAAAGGTAGGAGTGTCATTTAGTAATTTTGAATATGTCATTCTGGGGTCTGAAGGCTGGTCAGAGGATTAGAGAAGGACCTAGTTTGGGCTGGGCTGGGAGGTGAAGGGCAAAAAAGAAGTGGGGAGCTGTAGGACTTAGATCTTGGAGTCTCTGGCTCACAGGGGAAAGGCAAGTGCCACTCCCCCCCCCCCCCCCCCCCCCCCCCCCCCCCCCCCCCCCCCGTAGAGTCAAGGAGATAAGGAAGGTCCATGAGAAGAGAAAGTAAAAAGAATTTAGCAGAGAACCAGCTGCTTTCCCATCTCATACATTTTTTGTAAAAGATTTCTTTAGAGCAAAGACAGTGGTTTTTTTGTTGTCGTCTCATTCTCTTCAATGCCTCCATCTCTGCCATAAGGGGCTGCTTACATAGCTTACTCTTTAGTTCCTAGGAGTTCCAGAGATGCTGCTATTAGGAATTACTAAATATTCAGAGGATGGAAATGCCAAATGGCAGCAATGCCAAGATATCCAGGCACCATCCATAGAGGCCCCGGTGAAATGCTGAGTCCAAAACGGCAATCCCTCCTAGGCTCTCAGAGCACCACCTCTCCCTTTTCCTTTTATCCCCTGCCTGGAAGGCTACACCGTGGGTGGGAATAAAAATCTACTCTCCTGTTGCATCCAGGCAGCTGCCAGAAGTCTGTTTGCCTTGTTCTTTGCTGGCAAATCATTAAACAGTCCCCCCGAAGCAGGCCTCTTCCCCAGGGCCACCCCATGGACAGGGATTCGGAGCTGTGGTCGAAGGGCTGTCAGCAGTGAGGCTGAGCCCTTGGGCTTTTCTCCAACACAAGCCTCTCCTGACTGTTGCCTCTTCTGAACAGAAGCCTCCTTGGCCCGAGCTCAGCCCCCAGTGGCTTCTGAGGAGAGACTCTGGGCATCTGAGTTGGCCGGTGCCTTGAGTTATTTTGTCCTCCTCTTCCTGATGTAATTCTGAGTGCAGCTACCTCTCCATCCCCTCTGTTGTTTCTTTATTGAAGCACAGGCCCATGTTCCATATGTTTCCCCATGTTGCAATGTAAATCACGGTTGTGTGTTATTGCCCAGGAGCTGGGGACTGGGACCAGCCCAGAACACTCTGTAGCTTCACCCCATCTCCACTCGCAATGTGACAATAAAAACCTGAGCATGGATTTGGTTCAGCTGGCCCATTTTCATACACTATCTGCCCTCAAAGGGCTTAGAAGGCAGGCATGGGAAGGCAGTGGTCAGTGTGGAGCAGAGTTTGCAGGGCAACTTGAAATCTCTGCAACCTCTGAGCAGGAAACCAGGCCTAAAAGACATGAAGTGTGTGTGAAATAAATAACCAGATAAATTTAGCCATTTCACACCCTTGCATTGATACCACCAAACTTAGCAACGCTTGAGCAGCTCTGCTGGGAATCCGGCTATGCCTGTGGCATATTTAAAGAAATAATCTGATCTCTTTAAGTTTCATTTCTTTGGTCTTTTTTCGCTAGGACTGTCTGGGTTTCGTCTTTGGCCTTTCGGCATTGTAATCTTAACCTAATTAGCTAAAAAACAAACACTACATGCTTCCATCAGGTTTCTAACTTCCTACCATCTCTGGTATGAGTTTGGTTGGAGCAAGAATAGCAAAAATCACAAAGCACACTGTGTCAGGCTGTTTGCAAACCCACTGTGGTAAGCGTTTGGGCCATGACCAGGAAGATCCCTGGCCAAAGCATTCTTAGACCCTTATCCTGGGAATGTGAGGAGTAGGTATTACCCCCAGCAATGCTGTTACCTGTGTTTGTTTCTTTTTCTATTCTCGCCTGAGGGCATGCTTAGAATGGGGAAGGGAGGGGAAAAAGAGGAAAACATCACTGTGAGAGAAACATCCATTGGCTGCCTCTCACACGTGCCTTGACTAGGGACTGAACCTGCAACCTGGGTATGGGCCCTGTCCAGGAATCGAACCCTGACCTTTCGGTCTTCCAACCAACTGAGCCATAGCGGCCAGGACTGCAGAGGACCACTTTGAACAAGACAGCTACACGAGGTCCCTCAAGTGGTATTTTCTATAGGTTGAAGGTCAGTGGGAAGGCGGCAAGATCTCCCTGGGACAGTGGTCACTGAGTGGCAGAACTCAGATGACATTTTAGGACCTCCTGGGAGGATTTGGATTGTTGGAGCCCTGAGTCCCTCACCTGGTAGAGGGAGGGAGTCCAAAGCACGTGATTGGGGTGTCTTCTAAGGTCTCAATCTTCATGGGCTTCAGAACCTGGATATGCTGTATCGTAGCCTTCCTTCCAAAGGGCACTGGTGTAACTAAGATGATATTTGATGGGCTCCCTCTCCTTTGCTCCTAACCTCATGAGTGGCTTCCTCGTGGCCCTGGAACTAGAGGTCATTCTGGGCTGAGGCAGGATGAGACCTGTTTCTATACGGGAATATAATGGACAAAAGGTCTACCTCTTGGCGTGGCTGAGAATTTTATCCTCTCTCTGTCTGGTTACTGCCAACTAAGCTTTCTTCTCTAATTCTATTCATTAGCTCTTCTTTCTCCTCCTTTTCTTTTTCCTGCTTATAACTCTGCTTATGACCCTGTGAACCACACAAAGATGCCAGAGTATGGGGTCAGAAAAACCCTAACATGGCGGCCACTGGAGGGTAAAGTGGTCCAGCTGCATCATGGAGCTTGGACACAATCTGAACCGAGGGCAGGTGGACTTTTAAATTGCAGAATGAGTCTTCAGTGTAGGTGAGACAGCAAGGGAAATGGTGGTCTGGCTGAATAACCATTATTTGGGTCTGCGCTTCTGTGACCTCTGATTTCAGGACACACCTTTCTCATCCTAAACAAACAGGGACTATTCACTGCAAAGGCATCTCTGAGCAGCATCTAGGTCTGGCTGCCTTTGTGTGGCTAGGAAAAGACATGAGATAAGCCCTAGGGGAGAGGAAGGAAGCCGAGGCTGCTGGACAGAAAGAGCCTAGGCCTGGGGGGAAAAGGAACAGACAGGCCTTGCTCCTGGCTTGTTGCTAAGAATTATTCAAGTTTGAAAAAACTAGTAATGGAGGGCCTGAAGCCTTTGATTCATGCATTACAGTACTTGGCTAGTGTTTTTGGTACCACACTGAATACTTCCCCCACTGCGTTCCTTGGAGGGGGCATGTGGAATAGACAGGGGACTGGGGTTGAATTCAGGAAACCTCAACCTCCTTGAACTAGCCGTGTAACCGTGGGAAATCTGCAATGCGTCTGACATTCGTCATCTTTAAAATGCAAGTTTTAAATGTCCCTCACAGGTATGAGCCAGGCTCAGCTCTCAGCAGTTCATCTCTCTCTCTTTCTCATTTTTTTATCCTCACTCAAGGACATTTTTTTCATTGCTTTTAGAGAGGGAGAAAGAGAGAGAGAGAAACATTGGTGTGAGAGAGAAACTGATTGGTTGCCTTCTCATACTTGCCCTAACTGGGGATCGAACCTGCAACCTGGGTATGTGCCCCAACCAGGAATGGAACCCATGACATTTTGGTCCATGGGATGATGCCCCACCAAACAAGCCATACCAGCCAGGGATTTTTTTTTTTTTTAAGATTTTATTTATTTAATTTTTAGACAGAGGGGAAGGGGGGAGAGAGAGAGAGAGAGAAACATCAATGTGTGGTTACCTCTTGCATGCCCCCTACTGGGGAGCTGGCCCACAACCCAGGCATATGCCCTGACTGGGGAATCGAACCAGCAACCCTTTGGTTTACAGGCAGGCCGACACTCAATCCACTGAGCTACACCAGCCGGGGCTGTTGATATCCCTTTAATAAACTATATGGCAACCGGATTTAAACTGAGTTTTACTTACTCTGCTACCAAATACTAAGGGCCTACAATATGCAAAGCCCCAGACTGGACCTTTATTGAGCTCAGTTTGTCCCCTCAGACTTTGTCACCCTGCTTACTATTAGATGGTGGCACATTCCAGTTCTCTTGTCAGTTCTCTTGCTGTCTATCCCAGTGCCAGTTCCCCCAGGAAGATTTTCTGGATCAAGTAAGAAGTCTTGGAGGCCTCCACCATCCATCCTCCTCTGCTAATCCCTTCCCATCACGTGGCCCAAGGTCATGCCTCTCTCACCCCACCAGCATTATTTTCTTTTGTACCTTAAAAAATTGCACAATTAAACAGGAATCCATTTTCCTTGCAAAAACGTTTTAGCAAAATAGAAAAAGGGAAGCTCATCTTGACAATTCCCTAGCCTCCCAATTTAGTTCTTTAGGGAACTCAGCCATCCCAAAGAGGAAGCCACAGGCTAAGGTAAGGATGTTTCCAAATCCATGTCTAAGCAATCACTATTAGAATTAACCTGTAGATTAGCCTCAGACTCTTTAAATAAAGGCAAGGGGAGCAAACTAGGCCTCAGAGGCTCTTCCGGTGCTGGAAACCAGAAGCAGCAACTCCAGGCCAGTCTAGTTTTTCCCACTCCCCTAGATACAGGAGCTTGACTTTATGGTGCTGGTGTGTCCTGCTACCTGAGATAAAAGTCAGGTAGTTCCAAGTTCAGGTAATGGAGGTTGCACAGGAGAGCATGATTATAAAATCTGAAAAGAGGAAATGGGGAGAAGGGTGCCTTTGATGTCTGGCCAATGTTCCTGATAACAAAGGCAAAATTGTAGCAGGCAGTAAAGTTACCTGTCCAAGGCCCGGGTGAAGGTCTGTGTGTGGAAACAGAGAAGTAAGAGATGATTACAGCAGAGGTGGGGGGAGGAGGGTGGCTGGGAAACAGGAGACAGTAAAGAACTGCTTGCAAAAGCACACACCCCAGGAGAGGAGATGCCACAGATAAAGTAAGACCCGCATTAAGTTTGGGGCTCAGTTGAGCCCTGGAATGCCCTTTGTGAGGAGGTAATGAGATCACATGGCCGCCTTCATGGGAAGGAGGCGGGCTGGGAACTGGAAGAGCTTGTTCCGTGGGGTTTGGAGGGCTGAGTACAGGAGGGAAGTGACCGTGGATAATGAGCTGTCCCAGACTGTGCCTTGTGGAACGCTGGCATTCAGAGGCACTGTTGAGATTGCCAAGGGAGAAGCAGTCAGAAAGAGTTTTGTCCCTTCCAGGAATAAGGAGGGATTTTATTATTACAAATGCAGTAATACAAACAACTGCATTCAGTGAGCACTGGTTGTGTGGGGCTCTGTGCTAGGCACTTAGGTCCAGTAGCTCCAGTCTTCATGAGAGTCAGGAGGCATTTCTTTATCCCATTCCAAAATGAGGAATATGAGCTCAGAGAGGCAAAGTAACCAGCCCAAGGCCACATAGGTAAATGATGGAGTCAGAATGTCGAAACTTCAGTCTGTTTTTGGAAGGAGGGGGTAGAAATCAGAGCAAATAAGTTTAAGGAGGAAGATAGAGGCATAGAGAACAGACTCAAAAATGTGAAGTACAGCACACACCATGCAAGGACAGTACACATGTCTCTACGGGAGTGCACAAAGAGTGTGTACAAAGCTGAGCCCCCAGCCAGGGTGGCCTGGACGCTGGGAGTCTTAATTTGCCCCTCATAGCAGCATCTGGGCTAGGGACTTTTCATCCTGGAGCCTTTTAGGAAGATATAAAGGTAACGAACCCTTAAGTCCACCAAGTTTCCAGGAGCTGCCTCCCGCCACCCCCAGTCCCACTCTCCCCAAATCCTGCAAGCCCATTTCTCTGGGCACTCATCCTCGGGAGCCTCCCCCACCCATCAGGATCACTGGAACCCTAACTCCCCTACCCCCCACTCCCCACACACACTTCTTCTGCCTCCAGGACACCTACATCTCCTCAACAAGGTCATTCTTCTGCAAAAGCCAGGAAGAATGGCTTTTACTTTTAACAAATGCACCTGAGGCAAGGAAATAGAAGGTGAGGCAATCTTAGAAAGGGAAAAGGGAAAAGACACCAAACAAACTATAAATGGCTCTCATTCTTTTTTATTCTTCCACAACAGCAAAAAATAAGACTCTACATCTCAATATATTATCCTGTGATTGAAGTATTCAATGCAAAACAGCAAAATCTCTCTTCACCATCTCTGATTCCTCTCCCAAAGCCGTGAGTTTGGTGTACATTGTGTTGTTTTTAAAGTTAACTATCAGTGGTCTGCTGTAGACTTTCTATATTTAATAAAAGAAAACTGCACAGCAGGCACCAGAGGGGCAGTGGAGGTCCGTCATCGCCTGGGTGAGAAAGCCATAAACAGACAGCTGAAATACTGTGAGATAAGCCTGTGATTGGAGAAACACAGGGTTCTAACTGAGCAGGCCCAGAGGAGAGGTGTACAACCTATCCTGACAGAGCAGCAAGTGCCAAAAGCAGGGATATGAACGTTGTTCCTGGAGCATGGGCTGCAAGGGAGGAAGGGGTTTGGGAAGGGGACGGTAAGCCTCAAGGCGGGGCATGAAGGCATGAACCCCGAGCAGGCAGAGCCTTTTAAGCTATGTTTAAAAGCCCAGACTTTATTCCAAGAGCTATAAGGAACCTTTTAAGAGCTTAAAGTGGAAGAACGACATGCTCAAGTTAGCATTTTAGACCACTTTGGCTTCAGTGTAGAGAACTGAGTGGGGTGAGGTGACCCCAATTAAAAGGTTACTGGAATAGCAATGATGGTGACCTGTATTAGAGCAGCCACAGTGGGAACGGAGGAAAGAGGACAAATAAGAGCGCCGCTGAGGAGATAGAACTGTTAGAATTTGATGATTGGTTACCTATTGGTGGTGGCGTTAGGGGGTGAAAAGGAAAGGAGTCTAGGGGGACAACACCTGACTTGAAGGGTAGGTAGTGCCAACCCCTAAAATAGGGAACACTGGAGGAGCAGTTTTGAGGGACAAAATGATTAGTTCAGTTTTAAACATGCTGCATTTGAGGTGTGTCATCAAATTTCCACAGGCAAAAACATCTAGCTCCCACCCGTGGGGCATATGAGTCCAGAATTCAAGACAGGCCTGGGCTGCACGTAGGTGATCAGCAACCCCTATGTGGAAAATGAAGCCATGGGATTGTCTGGGGTTACCCAGGGGCACCATGGCAGAGGAAAGGAGAAGGGGGCCTAGGGCAGAATCCGGTAACACACGACTATTGCAGGGACTCGTGTTGGGCCCTTATGCTTTAGGAATGTGCAAATAGGAAAGCAGATTTTCTGGGTCATAAGTTGAGGGAAGGTATCATGTCTCAAAGTCAAATGGAAATTGTTTTCAATTGTTATTTTTTTTTAACCTATCTTATAGATCACTCTGTCTCTCTTGATTTTTGCTGTATAATCCTAGGCATGCTACTTAACCTCTTACTGCCTCCATTTTCTCATCCTTAAAATGGAGACAATAATAGTTTCTACCTCACAGGGTTATGAGGATGAAAAGAGTCAATACACAAAAGTGCTCAGAACAATCAATGGCCCCCTGTGGTCATTCAGTAAATGTAAACTGTCATTATCATCATCATCATCATCACCAACAGTGGAGGGTTGACTGTGTGGTTCGTTTGGAGTTACGTGACTCCAGAAGATGGAGTTAGACAGAGTTGGGTTCTGACCTTGTGTGACCTTAACTTTGAGCCTCAAACTTCTTTCTCTTTAAATGGGGATAAGCATACCTACCTCACAGTGAGATCTGGCAGGGGCGTCCAACCTTTTGGAGTCTCCGGGCCATACCGGAAGCAGAAGAGTTGTCTTGAGCCACACATTACATACATTGTGACATGTAATCACAAAAAATCTCATAGTGTTTTAAGTAAATTTATGATTCTGTTTTGGGCCACATTCATAGCCACCCTAGGCCACAGGTTAGACACCTTGATAAAGGCCCTGGCACACCAGAGGCATTTACTAATGGTTCATTTTCTCCCCCTCCCTCTTCCACAGTTAGATTTTTTTCCCTCCACCTCCTCAGAGGCATCCTACAGTATAGCACTGTGAAGGCCTGCGGGGCAGATAGGTGATTAAATATTTGCAAATCCTTCTCTAAAGACTACCCTTCCCCAGAGTGACTTTCTCCCCTCCTGAGTGAACCCTCTGGTTAGTGAGAGATCTCTTGGAGTTATCTTGAGAAAGTTGGACCATGGGTAGCATGGTGGGGTTGGGAGAGGGGGAGGGGTCAAGCAAAGCAGCAGACATTTGTGGCTGCAATTTGTTGTTCTTGAAGGAAGGTCTCCCAGTTTTTGTTCGTTTGGAGCAGTGGACTTTTGATTCCTCACCACACCAGACTGGCTTCTGTAGTCATCAGGGAGATCCTTCTCAAGTGCAAATCTGTGATCCCTGTTCTGTGGTCGGGCTCTTGCCGACCTTTTCAGCCTGATCTCCCGCCTTCTCTTTCACACCGGACCTAATTTCCCACAGTCCCCCCCAACCCTGGGCCTGTGCCTGCACGCCTCAGCATAGGCCGCTTCCGCTTCCGGGAAGGTACCCTCCCCCATGAACACATGCCTGTTCCGTCCCCAAGAAGCACTGAAGTCACCCTGCCCTCCCGCATGGCATTGATAGTCTCCCCTCCCTGGGCCCTTCCACAAGCCCTTGAATGAACCTGCGTTATAACATAATGCAATGTGTTTGCACATTTACCTTCAAAGCTTCTTTAAGGCAAGGACCTATCAGATTCATCATGACTTCTCAATGTTTTGTGCACTACTTGGCACCAAGGGGGTCTTCACTGTTGGCGGAATGAAGGAATGAATGGAGGTATGGTTGGGCTGATGGGCAGACAGACTAACGAAGCTTGTTGAGGTAGGGATTACAGCTTCACTGAAGTGAGAGCAACCCACACCCTTATACCCCGGCATTTTGGCGGGGGTGAGGGAGTGTATAACCTCCCCCCTACCCCCGCACTAAACCTTAATCACTACCAGACTAATAGTCCTTAAATTCTAGAAGCAAGAATAGAACTCCCTTCCATCTCAACGTCCCCTGCCCTAAGATTTTTATTCACAAGGATGCAATTCAAAGTAAGGTAGGGCGTATTTGTTGAGAACCTACCATATTCAAGGGACTGCAGTGACACGGTGGCAGGAGGTAGCCTAGCCTGAAAGCGCTTTTGAAAAGTGACTGTGCTTTTAAGTCCATCACTGACGTTACCATCATCAGAAATTCAGAGTTCTCTGGTTCCTCTGATGGTTCTTTCTGGAAGTCCCTTCAACAGCACCAGAGAGGGAAGAGTGGGTAGCTCCCTAGTAGGAAACCCCCTTTCTTGCCAGGATACACTGGGTTTCCCCAGTGAGGCCCATAGGATGACCCAGGGCCAAATAAATCATACTTTGTTCTCGCAGCACTCTGGAAAAATTAGATTCAAGTGGGTATTCCAGTCCCCTTGAATGAGAAGGGCAGTCTCATCCTTGTGAAAAGGGGACCCTCTGGTCTCTGTTAGCACACTTTGGGTTCACTCCCTCCTTAGTAGTTGCTCAGCACTAGCAGGGCTGGGGGCCCAGGGCTTGGATGGGAGGTGCCATGCTCCTCAGAGCCCCGAGGAATTGTGCTGTTCAAGGCCTAACTCTCAGCCAAGCCTCACCCCCAAGCAGCCTCTTCTTGTCGGCAACCCACTTAATCCCAGGATGGTCACAGGGCAGGGCCGAAGGGGTCATTGAGGGGAGCAAGGCAGCGCCGAATGAGAAGACTTAAGCCCCATGAGAGACAGGAGTCTAAGAGGCAACAGCTGCGGTGGGGTAGGGGGTCATCCTGAGGAGGCAGGAGTCACCAGCAGCACCCACCACTGCTAGTGGGCAGGGCGTGGAAGGTGAGGAGGAAAGGCAAGATTCTGAAAGCACTGACAAAGCTCTTAGCCAGGGGCTTTGGAGCAGGTAGAGGAACGAGGCGGTGAGAGAAGCTGGGACTGAGAAAAGAGCCCTTTGCGTCAAACCTGTTTGGAAAACCAGGGTTTGAGGGTCATTAGGGCTGCTTCGCAGCAGTCTCCTCAGCTAGGTCCCCTCTTTGGACACCTCTCACTCCTATCTGCCCCCACGTGCATGTGGCCTTGGCCCTGGCACTCCTGCAGTGACAGCGGGTGCTCACTAGCTTGCTATGAGGCAGGCTGGTAAGAATGCTCACTCTTCCCTAGCACCAAGGGCCGTGCTGGCACCTCCCTGGAACAGTGGAGAAGCCGTGGCTCTCACTCCTGTTCCCTCGAGCCTCCCTACTAACCTCTCTCTCTCTCTGCCTACAGTCCCACCCCCTGTACCTGTGCAACGCCAGTGATGATGACAACCTGGAGCCTGGATTCATCAGCATCGTCAAGCTGGAGAGTCCCCAGCGGGCCCCCCGCCCCTGCCTGTCATTGGCCAGCAAGGTAGATTCACAGTCAACCCCACATACACATGCAGGTCCAGGCTGTGAGAGGCCCCTGTGCTCTCTGGCCCCTTGTCTCCTTAGCGTGATGTGTGCCCAGGTCACTCAGGCTTCCCTAAGCCGTGACTGATGTGAGAGAGGTGGAAATTCAGGCCTCTGTCCTTTCCTACCACTCAGTGACCAGCAGAACCAACCTACCTTCCTTCCTTCCTCCCTTCCTTCCATCCATCCATATTTTTTAGAGGGGGAGAGGGTAGGGAGAGAGAAAGAAAGAGAGAGAAACATCGATTTGTCATTCTACTTATTTATGTATTCACTGGTTGATTCTTGTATATGTCCTGACTGGGGATTGAACCCGCAACCTCAGTGTATCTGGACAGTGATTTAATTGGCCAGGGTCATACCAGCAGAAACTTTTAACTGTCACCTAGGGCATGTGCTGTACCCCATCTTCTACCCCATTACCTGGAAGTTCCTGAACCACTTCCCCTGCCAAGCGTCAGGGCAAATAGGGGGCCAGCTGGAAGGCTCTTCCGTCTTTCGGAAGTGTTTACTGAACGCTACGCAGGAACAGCAGGAACGGAAGCCATTGTCTCTGCCCCTGAAGAGTTCCCACTCTTCCTCCCAGATTGCGAACTGGTGGCCCCACATTTCCACGAGGCTCCACTGCTGGCTGGAGCTGGAAGCAGATGCGGCCATTCCAGACGTGGGCTGTCTGGTTCCCCTGCTCCCTGGTGGCCTGCCACCTCACAGGTCCCTGTGATCCCTGCTTTAACATTACTGTTTTTTGTGTGCTTGCCCTGTGCCAGCTGAGACATGGGACTGACTCTTTATATATATTGGTGAGATGTGGGACAGATTCTTTTTATATATTATCTCATTTACTTCTCATAACAATCAGGAAAGCTAGACATTATTATTCCTCTTTGATACATAAGGCAAGTGAGGATCAGAAAACTTAAGTAACTTGCCAAGGTGACGCAGCTAGGAAGGGTGGAGCTGAGGTTTGAGCTGAGCCTTGTGCAGTTCTCCAACCTGGGCTTTTACTCTCTCTGCTCTGTTACCTTCCATTCTGGCTGGGAAAACAGAACATATGTGAAAGA
>PVJD01001419.1:198068-268453 GCA_004026545.1 Mormoops blainvillei | reverse complement strand
AGTCTGTGTCTCAGCTACCAGGCATCAGTTCAAACAGGATTTACTTAATAAGAAATTCATTGTGGAGATAGTTTATTATAGAGAAGTGTATTGTAGAATTTGTTGTAGAGCTACTAGGAATTTTCTCGAAGGTAGAGAAAACTCAGGGGACTTTCAGCACACTCCAACCTGACACAAAAGCCATCTCCTACAAATGCAGACAGTGAGAAGACAGGGCTTACCCTGGTGTTCAAATTATTACTATTTGAAAGGATAACCTCTGCTTGTCTACACAAAGCTGACATGCTTTTATGATCGACTGACCTAGTGTTCTGGTATCTCAGACCCCATCCGTTACCTTCACACTGAGAGTTCTGTCCCTGGCAACAGCATAACGCTCCATCAGAGAGACACGTGATTCAGATCGCCTGCCCCCCAATCCAAGTTTTGAAGGGAAATAGAAAATAGTTGGAGCTCTACCGCCAATCGAATTATTCAGATATTACTTGATAATTCACTTTATTTTGTGTGGGCATAGCATAGCATATTTGCACAAATAACTTATTTTTAAGTCACTCATTCTTTAGGAAGAGGAAAAAGCTTGCATTTGCTTACAAATGCCATCCAGAGAAATGTTGGGAAGGCACATATTAACTCAATTTTAATTTTTTCCATTCCTTTAGTACTATTTCTTTCTTTCTTTTATCCACATATAGCCACGAAGTTGGACACATGCCAGTTTTTCTAAACAATTTTATGACAGTCCAAACCTAAAATGTCTGCTTTCCTGAGAAAACTCTGTAGCAACAATCTCATACATTTTCATTCAATTTATTCTTTGAATGTCAGGAAGAAAACGGACTGAGCAATCATGACAGTGATATTTCAGTGGCTAAACTTATTATTTTGGAAGCAGGATTATGATTTAAACAGAACTGAGCGCACTGACCTCCAAATTCCTGTCCTGGAGTTCTAGTATAATGATCTTCTCATGGACGTGTTCACAGTGTCCTGTTTGTACCCTGACTGGCAGGAGAATGGTGTCTTCTGATCAGGCAACTCATTCCCAAGGCCTCCTCATGCATTGCTAATTTTTATTAATCGAATTAATGTATGGTCTGTCACCCCAATGGAAATATTTTTCATTGAGAAGTCATCATTAAGCCATGCTAAAAGTGGGTGTCATAAATACTATAATACTATAGTATTAAACACTATAATATAGAGTATTAAGTAATATAATAAAATATCCCATAGATGGCAGAGAGATCCTTGGGTAGAGCCAAAACAAACAAACAAACACCCCACATGTAACATGAGGGATTCCTTAAATTAGACAAGAGAAGCAATAAGAGGAAGATATTTGGGTACTGTCAGCTAAAGGAGATATGGCTGGTGTCTCTTCCGAACCTCTTCAGTACTGCCTTGTAGACAATTTCCGGTTTTGATTTTTATTGGTATCTTGCCATATTAGCCTGACCACTGACCTGAACTACTTAGGGGTGTATATGAATGCACATAGTGACAAAGGGAAAAAAAATGAGAAAACTTCAATTATACCTATCTCTACATACCTAGAGATTCTCCATATTGAGCTTCTGCTATGTGTCAGATAAATCACTGAATGATTTTATGTATGTTATTTCATTTATCTATAGCTCTATTATCAAGTGAACTAAAATATGTATTTGGAGACTCTAAAAGTTATTGTCAGGATAATAGCAATGTGATTCTCTTTTTCTTAAAATAGTAGGAGGCATGGTTATTGCAAGTCTTAGAACTCATGGTGATCATGTAGGAAGAGAAAAATAGACACATAAATTAGTTACTGCCTCCCAGATTAAGTGTCTCTAGGATGGGGGAGAGAAATGAAAGACTTTCTGTTGTCTGGAAAACTTAGCATTTTATTTTATGAATTATTTTTTCCTGATCCTCCTGTCTCACAGGTGCTCAACTGTCTATGTAACTGATTATACTGTTCATTGTTCTTTTAAAAAAAAAATTTACCTCAACAAGACGACCAATTCAAAGCTTCAAAAACAAAACCCAGACATGTTAAACCTAGACTTGTTAAAACAGCAATTTAAAATGTCTTCAAGTGTTTCTTCCTCAGTTGATTATTTTTAATCCTTTCTCCAACTTCTTTATCCTTCTGGAACTGGCCTTCAAACCCAGTGAGTTGTTATTTCTGATAATAATCTAAATGTTTTATGCAACGAGATGTGGAAATTGGCTACAGGACATGTTCTTTCCTACTGCCTTCATTTGTAAGAAGAATGATCTATAGTGTTTTGCTTCCTTTCCAATGTTTGTTTCCAGCATACCTTTAAAAGGGGGGTTGGGGAGGATGTGTGCTACTTAGGTCTCCAGTATGTTGACTATTAACAGACAGACTGCCTTTAACTAACTTTCTTCCTCTCTTACTTCTCAGTTCCCTTGTTTGGCAATACACAGGACAAAATATCATAGCCTATCCCTGGTCTCCATTCATTGTCTACTTGAATCACTTAATAGCCTTTGCATCAATGATAAGTGGTAGGCCTCAGATTATACCTGTGATTCATTATTAAAATGAGGTGTCATGTTGGTTAAAGATTTTTTTTATTTATGTGGTACATGAATTTAAGAAGACAGTATCCTAACGATAACTCGAGCCATCATTCTGGGCAAAAATATTATACCACTGTTATACTCACAGAACTGGAAATTTTGAACAGCTGGATTTGTTTGTATGGAATGTTCCATGTTGTGTCTTTGAATAAAACACAATCTCAAAAAAATTATTAAGAGTTTCACCTGTTCTTAATGCCAGGGACACTTTGGAGCTAAAAGCATTTTCAGCTCTAATGTCTTTGCCAGATTTGAAAAAGCAATTTAAAAGTGTCTGAGACCCCTTTATGAATGTGAAGTTCCCCACTGCTTTGGAAGAGCAGCCTATTGCCCCCTGAATCTTTGTACAATATCCATACAAGACATTGTACAAGAGGGGCGGAAATAGTGCATATTAACTGCAACAACTGTACACAATCCAAGATGAAGGGTTCTTTCTCCTCTCCCCTCATCTCTTGTGATTAGAAATAAATTTGTTAGGTATGTCTAGGAAGCTAATTACATCATCATGGGGAATATCCCAGTGGGGAAATTTTTTGTTTTCAGATCAAAAGGATGGCCAGAGGCTACTGTGTTCAACCCAGTCATCTGCAGGAGAGAGTGTGCCGGGGTGGGAGAGCAGCTCTGCTCCTCCAGAACATCTGCTCGCAGAAAATGACAGGAAATTAACCATGTATTGGGGAGGCAGCTGCAAGGCATGCGGGAAGCAGGAATCAGGGAAGAGCTCGCCAGGCCATAGAAGATGAAATGGGAAAGGAGCTCATGAAACCTGGAGGCCCAGTGCAATAAGAAAAATTTTGGTTTATTGGATGTCAATTTGAGTTACAATGAAAAGAGACATTAATGATCCAAAGAATACATGGTAAAATAATAAAGTACATGTTTAGTTCCTAGAATATGCTCAGAGAAATTAAAATTGAATTCTAAAATACAAATTATAAGACCCGAAAACTTTGAGTCAAATAATTTTCTGTGACCTTGAAGAGACTAGAGTTCATCTAGTTCAATATCCACAATTTACAGAGGAAAAATATAAAGGCCAGTAAGACCTAGAGACTTCAGTTACATGGTATGGCAGAGAAGGCTGGCTCTGAATCCAAGATACCTGCTCCCCTTCCACAAGCTGGAGTAATTACCAGAGAAAGGGACTGCACAGCAAGAGGTATTTCCCTGCCCTTAACAAGGTGATGCTATTCAGCCAAGTTTCACCAATGTTCTGAGTGTGAGTGGAAGTGACGTCAGTCAGTTGAGAGGCAAAGAGGTTAAGAAGCAGGTGTGCCTATATTTCTTTCCTTGTCTGTTGACTGGGTGTCAGCGCCATAGATGGATTTGGAAACCAAACATTGAAGATGGCAGAGCCATCTTTGGGTCCCTAGATGACTATGTAAAGCTAACCTGCTTTTCCAATATTACATCTTCCTGAGCAAGGCATGTATTTCTTTTGTGTTAAGCCAGGGTTTGTGATAGCAATTAGTTTTACTTTACTGATGTAGAACTAGGTCTCCAATTGCCTCTACGATGGGCTGCTGTTTTCTCCCCGCCTCTGCCCAGCTAGAGAACATACCACTGGCCCATGTGAGCCACACATTGCTTTAAGACACACTTTTACAGATGAACACTTGAAGAAAAGATAAACACTTCAAGAAATAAATTAAATGGAATGGAGTGCATCTGGTTAAACCACAATTGCACGTTGGCACCTGAATTATTTGGTTAATAATTGAACCTCGCTATTGCTTTTTCATCAGTGAGAACAAAAGTTTAGGGGAAATTTTTACAAGTATTATGGTATCTATTTGCATTTCTTTAATGTGGTAGTTACTGCCATCGTTTATATATTTACCCTGAACAGTATGAGAAACAAGGCAAAGCCAAAGGAGAGTTTTAGTATAGCCTAACGGCTAAGCACGTAAACTAATGAGCTTTAGAGCCAGGTTATCTGGGGCTAAACTCTTATGATAGCACTTGCCAACTCTGTGACCCTGGAAATATCACATATATATCCTATGGGCCTCTGTTTTCTTATCTGTAAAATTAGTCTGTGATTGTCTGTACGTTTTAGGGTTGTTAGGAGAGTGACATGAAATTCTATGTATAAATGACCTGAAGTAGAAACATACTCAAAATATGCACTCTTTGGGTACAAATGAAGAAAGGATGCATTATTTAATTAGTGAGGTTTGTGAAATCAACCGATATAAAATACCAAGAATTATTACAGCAACTATGATGCTTCCAGAAGCTTATCTGCATGTTATTATTTTTGTTCTTAGAACGTGAGGGAAATCAAATGCTTTTCTTAAGCTGTAATGGAAGAGAATAATAAATTATTTGCCATTAGTGTATTCTGGAAGGTGTAATTGAATCTAGTAGATTTTTTTTTGCTGCTTCTACTTATCTCTATTATTTCCCATGCTATGGGAAAATTCTTCATAAGCTACATCGCTCAGTTACAAATCCACCCATTTGTTTTCCCATTTAATATATATTTATTAACTGTTGATGAGGTATCACATATTTGGTTAAGAACTGGAGTGGTTATTCAATGGTCTAGTTATGCAACACCAAGTCTAGTGACAAATGACAGACAAGGACACAAAGTTTTATAATCAAATATGCTACACCACAGAAATGTACAGAATGGTGTGGAAATAGAACATAATGACAAATGATTTTATTATTGCTGAAATGCCTTTCCTTCCTTTTTAGAATAATTGATCCTAAATCTAAACTTACATTCAATTAAATTTCAAGGGCAGGATTAAGATATTATTGCCTTCCTTCTAACGTTATTAATAATGCTTACAGCAGAAAACAAAATCTGGATTTTCTGAATATCAAGATCTATTGCAATATTACCTAAGATAAAATATTGGCTTCGGCTTCACTTTGGTCAATATTTATCCCATGTGGCTCTGTTGTTTGGCTGTCATCATGAAAATATCTGTTTTTTAACCTCATGTTAACAAACTGCTGTTAGAGAAGTTTGAATTCTCTCTTTCGAATTTGCCTATGGGTAATAAGTGGACTCAGTTGCAGCACAAAGCTAGGAGTTCATGCAGAAATCTCTGTGAGCTCAAGTTTCCTATGATCCAGAGGGAGCAGTCTGGATTCCTTCAGAGGAATTGCGGCTGGGTGGCCTGCCTTCTCCTGACCTGTTCTCACTGAGGCACACTGTCACTGCCAGGCAGAGGAAGAGGTCCTCAGAGTGAGCTCAGAGGGTTATGGCCAAAAAGGAAAAGAGCCATGGCTAGAACAAGTTGCAGAGAGAGCAAGAAGAATTTTTCAAGACTGTCTTTCCCCTGTTGACTAGTCTACTTGCTGCCTAGAGTGTATCGCTAACGGGTCAGGGACCATGAAGGCATCTGAATGATGATTAGCTAACAACAGAGTTTTATGTTTTATTTTGACAACATTTTAATTATACGAATAATACATGCTCATTTTGGAAAACAAATTATAGATACACAAAAACAAGAACAAAAATTACCCACTTCCTACCACCAGTGGCTTCTAGGCTTTTCTGTGCGTATATACACATATATTAGTCATGCTGTTTTGTAACCCTCATATTATTATGAAAATTGAAGAAAGATTTAGAACTAGGACATCCTTACAAATTATCACAGGGTCTCTAGTATATCTGCTGTTCTAAGATACCTTCAGAATATATTATGTCAAATATGACATTGAATAAACACACGGTGAGATTTATGCGCATATTCTCTTGTCACTGAGTACTATAAAGCATTGTGGGTAGAATGAAAAGGACGTAAGTTTTAGAATTAGACAGAAATTGTTCAAATTTGAGTTTATTCACTTAGTAGCTAAGTATATGGCAAACTACATAGGTTAAACCACATGAAACTGCCAACATCTGACCCTTTTTGACTTGCAAAAATGGCATATTCATATGTTTCAATCTGATTAATAAACTCTGAATATAGCTTTCTCTATTGCTAATTGTAGGATAATACCATCTAACAGAGTTGATAGGGAAATTAAATAATATTTATAAAGTACCTAGCATATAGTAGATGTTCAACAGATGCTAATCCCTGACCTTAAAATTTTCATTGGGAATAGAGAATATCCCAGGGGATGATTGTGTGTGGGTCCTCTAAGAGGTCAGTGCCAAGATAGTGTGAAATGTACAAGAAAATTTTTAGGGAAGTGCCTCTCAGAGGAAATTGGGATCAAATTGGGAGAGGCTGGCGGACCTTTCAAATCACTGTGGAGGTCTGATCTTGAGTGAAGGAGAGAAAGAAGGAAGGAAAGCTAGCTGGGAGTGTCTTAGACCACCATGCAATTTGGAGGAAAGTTTGCTAAGGTTACAGCGGTCCTGGAGCCAAGACTGCTCATCAGAGGAGTCTCATACCTCCTAGGAAGTGGCCTGCACAGCCTCTCTGCCACTCTTGATTGTTGGCTCTGCGTGGCCATGGGAAGTGCAGCTTTAGTACAGAGGCCGGTGGGATTTTTAGAGGGCATTTCCTGGGGATTCCCAGTCATAGATCATAGAAGCACATTCTTATAGCTACCACTTGTAAATATCAAACATTAATCAATGTAATGTGTTTCTCATTATTTTTGGAAAGATTGAAATTAGAATTTGGGGAATAATTAGGCTTTAGAAAATCTATAAATTGACTTTTCCTAGCACTGTTTATGCCACTTCCCCTAGATCTCCCCTGACATTTCCCTCCCAGTTAAATTTTGACTGACTGCACTTGGTCATGCCTTGAATCTATTATTCTCTTTCGGCTTCTCTTTCCACTTGCATGCAGTGAATTCTGTAAATCCCTGAGGATGACATTAGGTTTGTGATAACCACTGAAAAACTATCTTTTTTGTTTGTTTTTGTTCTTCCTATTGACATTACAAGAGTTCTAACATTAAATAATAGTGATTTGGTTCCTGAATAAGGGAGTCCCAGAGAAAGAAAATAGGATAGATTATTGGTATAATTCCCAGGGACCAGAATTATCATGACTCTCCAATTATTGCCAAGGATATTACTGCCTGTAGTTATGATAATGATGTTGTAATTTTCTGAGTATTAATAAGCCAGTGTGATACTGTGATACCTCAAGATATAGCCACTGGGCTTTGTGTGTGTGTGTGATTACATAAAAACACACGAGGAACCTATAAAGAATTATATAATGTTTTAGTTTGGGGCCACTATGAAATACTATACTGTCATTTTTCTAGTTAACAAAAATCACATGCTAATGTCACATAATCAGAGCAAGAGATGATTGACAAACCTGTCACGCATACACATTTTTCTAGTTCTCTAGAGATTTCATACATTGCAGCAGTCATAATTGTGTTAGAATTTATACTTTGCAAAACCATCAAAGTCAGTGAGTTAATATCAAAGTTTATATTATCAACTCAAAATAGTTCCAACATTTAAATTGTTGACATGGAAACATATCTTTCTTCACCTTATCAGAACTCTGCACATGTGCCTGTGTGGACTGGGCCCTGGGTTAATCAGGAGTATACCATTTGTGCCTTCAAGGCAGCAAGAGTTATGAAGGGAAATGTTATTATTCATATATTCTTTATATCTTCAAAAAACAATCAGTCTAATGATGTTACCATGTTGACTGTTTTTCTGTCCTGTTTTATTAAATGGTACAATCCTCTGAATTTTTCCAGTTGTGGCACCAGAATAATTAACAGATGTTTACTTTAAAGAGGTACAAAGCCTATTTCTGTGTCAGTGTTATATATAAAAGTTGAAAATATTTTTTAAATTCACTATATAGCATTAAGAAGGAAATATGATAAGGGAAAAACTATATTCCAAACAGCAGTTTTTTAAGCCATATTTTTTGGAAAAACTATATTCCAAACAGCAGTTTTTTAAGAAAAAGGCAATGAATTGGTTTGGGTAAACCATGGAATGTTGGAAACACAAATATCCTAAACTTTTTCGTTAATTGCGCTTTACTTGAACTGTTAGGTCAGTCATTGGGAGTGGGTGAATTTGTTCATGTGGTGAGAGCTTAGCTCCGGCAGCCAGAGGAAGGGCCCTAATGCCTGTGTGTCCACCGTTCCTCATGCGGATTGCTTTACCAGGATTTTGATTTTGCTGAAAACCATGTTAGAGAAATTATCTGGTGCAAATACCTATTCAGAGTTGAAACATTTTCCAGATACCAGTAAAGGAAGGTAGGGCACCTTCTTCAGAAGGAGATGGGCAGATCAAGGATGAGTAATCTGTTTACATATATCAAAATTATGTTTAGAGACTTTCTCTTCAGAACTGCACCTACATTTTACAAAATTTAAAGCAGCATGCAAGAAACATCTGGCATAACTACACCGGAAAATAACCTAGTTAATATTGCCCTCTTTGTAGCTTTTTAGAAATTTCAAATATTAGACTCATTGTGATTGTATTCTAAGGATCTCATCCTTTCCAGGAATTAAAGAAAAATAATTTTTTTAAACCTTCCTTTGAGTTCATAATACTGTCAAGAGAATGAGGCTGATGGTGCTGACAATCCAAGTCAGTGAATAAAAGGGACGAGGGTGGATGATTTTATACCTGACCCTGAGTTGGGGACCATCAGTTTGAGCTTTGGAGTAAAGGATGTCACAGGGTCTGCCAATTGCACGGTTAATCCCTTTGGGTTTCAACATTTACTAGTAAGTAAAAAACTCCTTCATCCACATTTTGTGAGCCTGTAGTTTCGTAGTTATTCATTCACTCATCCATCCATCCATCCATCCATCCATCCATCCATCCATCCAACGAAACAACCATCTAACCACCCATTCAACCAAAATGTAGTTGTTGAGCGTTTGCTGTGTGTCATCCACTATGTATGCTTTGGGGTGGCAATCATTTCTGCATTCATAGATTATAGATGATTATGATAAGGGCTGTGGGACTATGTTCCTGAGTCTTAGAAAACCAGGGCTGCTCTGTGTCCTTGGTGCCTAGCACAGGGCTAGGCACATCAAACCTGTGTGTTAACTGGGATGCTCTTGGAACATTGCAAGCGATAGGTATTTTCCCTTTCATTTAGAGTGTGTAAAGTCTACTTATTTAGATTCTTGCTAGCAGTAATGAGACAATCAATGTTATAGTAGTTGGCACAGATCACACTTTCCCCGTCACATTCCATCAACTGCTGCATACGTCCACCCAGCCGGTGGCTAATCCAGAATTCATTCCTCATAAGCCCTTCTGTGTGGGCCTGCAGAGGCAAATAAAACCATGTGCTCTCATCAGCATTTTAGCAACTGGAACAAATCTGAGTTGTTATTGTCAACTCTGATAATAGCTCAGACTTTAATTAATTAAATGAAGAATAAATCCCCATGCAATTATCTTGACTTCAATGACATTTATTAAATTTGGGGGAAAGCATGTAAGTACCCCATTTTAAGCACTTTTTTATCCGCCCATTGGATCTGTGTGGTTAACTTCATAGTAGTCAGTTCTCTTTTTGTGGTAAATTTTATTTTTGTTATAAAACTTGTTGTTTGCCAACTAAAAGAAGGCTGGCTGATTTAATTTTGCGGGGAGAACTAAAGAAGTAAAAGCATGTGAGTAATCAAATCAGAAGTCATGTTGCATTTGGTGCCAGGTTTAAGTCCTTCTGATGATGACTCCTGCTACGTAATACTGGTGGATATGGTTACATTTGTACTCTCACAGATGTGACACCATGGAGAGAGCACCCTCTTTAGCAAGGCAGCACTGACGGGTCCTATTTCCTTAGATAAAGTCACCTCCATTTCTTCACATATATCCTCTTCATATTTCTTCCTAAGTGGCTTTAGTTCCAAGCCAGGGGGGACAAGCAGCATCAGAGAACAGTTAGTCTGTGTGGGCAAAGATGGGCTCAGGATAAAGAATAAATGTGGCACAAAGAAGAAAATTTGTAGTGCTTTGGATATTTCCAAGGATATCCATTCATATCCAGACCACAGAAGAATCTTACTGTAGCCCCTGTGAGATGAGCCGAGGTCCAAGCACGGCTCAGGGGCTCCGCATCCTTGAGTAGTCATTCCCTGATGCTAAGAGGCTCAGTTTCCCGTCCTCCTGTGCTGGAAGGCCTGGATTTCAAAGAGCCGGGCAGGGCAGCCTCAGGTTGCAGATACTCCTCATCACTTAGGAACAACTCAAGGCAAGCTGGGAAGTCAAACAGGGTTCAAGGCTTGTTATATCAAATTATTATAGGGCACATACATGCATGGAGCCTGAGAGTGGGTATTATGGTTCGGAGGAGCAGCTACTCATGTTCCGTTATAGTGGAATGTTGTTCTTTGGCAACTGGATTCAGGCTGCCTCGATCCGATTTTTCAGGATGTGAGAAATTTCATTTTTTTATGTACATGTCTAAGTTAGTAGATATTGACTGTAATTTTTTAATGACACGGTTGTAGCACAAAGAAATACAAAATGCCAGTTTGCAAACTTGGTTTAAGAATTCAGATATACTTATAACATTAGTGTTCTGGCTCTCCATCTTCTGGGAATGAGTTCTTGACGAAACCAAATACCTGGACCTCAAGGATTATCTGGAGAACAGAAGACTCCTTTTCCTTTTGCAAATGGCAAGTCAGACACTTGTGCCCAAAATGCACATCCTACTCCTCTTGCCTTGGAATTCTGGCAAGGAGCTAGGCTTCCTAAGGTAAAGCTACGTTAGGTTCCTAAACTGGAATGTAATATGAAGTCTTTTTAATCTCTCAGAAATTGGGGCCCAAAGGACTCTGCAATGAAACCAACAACTATTCAAGTTATTAAATGAAAGCATTTCTCCTAGCCAAAGTACTATTTTGACAACTGTTACTATATGTGTCTACTGGTAGAGTGTAAAATTAAAAAATAGATTATTAATTAAAAGCAAAGACCATCAAATGACAGACCCCAGCTTTACTACTATTTCACAGAATATGTGATATTTAAATTATACTAACGTTAACTTTGATATTAATATCATCAGTAATTAAGGGGTCATTTCATATGTCATTTTGGCAAAAAAACAATAATATGATGAGATCCTTTACTAAAGAAATATCTTATTTTGTATCTTTTAAGTTTCTTCAGGGTCACAGAGGCATATAAACATCAGTATTTTCTTCCAGTGGCTTTCAAATCTTAATGTGCATGTTTATCACCATAGGATCTTGTTGAAATACAGACTCTAATGCGTAAGTCTTGGGTGGCCAGAGATTCTTCATTTCCAATAAGAATCTTGGTTCTAGGTAGTTCCATCATAAACATTTTTGTAGCAAGCACTGTTGCCACAAGCATTTTTTTTTGGCATAACTAATTGGCTATAAGGCAATTTCACTGTAAAAGATAAAAAACTCCAAAATATTAAAAAAGGACACAATGAAGCAGGAAGAAATTAATAAGACTTTATTGTAAAAAGTGAAAGGTGAAAATGTACCATCTTTGAGGTCTTTTGTTCATTGTATTATAATTTTCTTTTTGTCTGTTGATTTGTCTCCTTCAGAATCACCCTTTCTTATTTTGCTAAAATTTCTTCATTAAGACAGGTATCAGTTTCCAACTAAAAAATTCATAATTAATGTTCTTGAAGACTGTTGTGAACTAGTAGCCTCATATTTTATATTTGCCATAGTTTGGTGAACTTTAGGTTTTGATGAGAGGAAGGGATGACTGTGCTTACTGAAGGATTTGCAAACTGATACATTGTCATTTTCTAGTATAGTATACAATCTGACTTTACACAGAATATTGCAATCTGGCTTTATGGGTAGTTCTTATCACCCACTATTTTAAACCACCACGCCTACTCATCACTGTATAAAACATTTTGAAGGCTTAAATTTATTTAATATAAAAATGGAAGTACAGTGAGAACTCTGTCAATGGAAAAATGAAATCGAATGGGCAAAATACATTGTCTGCCAAAAGTAAATCAAACTGTTAACCAGTTACTTTGTTTTTATAGTAAAATTGCCTTACAGCCAATTTGTTATGCAGCAAAAATGTTTGTGGCAGACATGCTTGTGGCAAAGATGTTTATGGTGAAAGTACCAGACACAGGGAATCTTAACCCATGCATAGTGGTGGCGTTCCTTTCTTCTCAGTGTAGGTCACTGCAACATGAAAAACATAAAATAGAGGGTTTCTCTCTGACTTCAGTCATCTTTATATAACTTTCATAATTTTTAAGTCTACATGCCATTATTGTTTACTTCTAAATATATTACCCATTTTTCCAGTTTGGGCAACATGGCAGATTCAGGTAGTGTTGAACACTATCTTCCTTAAAAGAACAAATTTCTGTAGGAAAAATAGTCAAGTTTGAAAGAGAAAAGGGCTTCATGGCCACAGCATCAAGTACCTAACTTGATCATTGGGAAGTTCGGAGTATATTAGCTCTAAATATGAGTTCTAAGAGCAGGACACTGAGAATTTGTCACCCTTAAGGGACAGCTGCCGTGGCTGTGGATCTGCAAGAGGCAGGGAGCTGGACTGGCCTGTTTTTAAAGGTGGGATCATAGAACTGCTACCCATTCAGCGCAAGAATAAGGTCTCCAACTGGCGAAGGGAAAGAATAAAAATACCTACAGAAAAAAAGATGGAGAAAAAACCAAATCTTCCATGAGGAGTTAAAACATAAACCTTTTGTTACCTATAGACACAGAATTCAAGTGTACAATGTATTACTTACATAATGTGAGAAACTTAAACTGGAACAACGGTATAAAATCCGGTCCCACTTTGATGAAGTGTGGGACACAGTGGCAGCAAACACAGAACCGCTGTGAAAGGGCACTTTTCCAACACAGGGCTGATAGGTATGTCCTGGGGGAGTGCGGGTCCAGGGGCAGGCAACAGCAAAGCGGAGCTCACAGTGGGAACAAAAGGTACACACAAACCATGCGAGCAGATTCAGAAGATAAAACATCCCGAGAGCTGGAATTAAGCAACCTGCCGCCATAAAATAAATAAATGTAAAGTTATTAAAGATAGAAAAATGAGAATGGAAACCACAATGAAAGGACTGGAGACTATTGGTGGGGGTGGGGTGGGGGTGACGACACAGATTTGTAAAAGATCTAAAAAGAACTTCCAGAAACAAAAAAAATTGAACTTTTAAAAATTAGTGGATAATTAAAAAATTGTTGCTAAGATTTTTAATGTAGTGGTTTTCCTGTGTGGAGTGGGTGTTCATCACTAGCTTGTTGTTTAATGTTTAAAATATTAAATGTTAATTTCCATCAAGCATAGAAACAACCTCCAAATATTTAAATTATGCTAATGATTAAAATGTAGACATTTGAAAATTCTTTGACATGCCAACATTGGTTTCAGTCAAATTTTCCAAACTTTTAAAAAAATTCACAAGTCAGATAAGCCACATTCTCTTCAATGCTTCAGACATTCTATAAACAATATCCACACATAGTCTTGACTAATGACTACATAACATAGTGAATATGATGGCACTTCACTCCTGTGAATATTTCATATGGCAAAGGTGAAGAAGGGCTCTTGAAGATGTAATTAAGATCTCAAATCAGTTGCTTTGAGTTAATTAAAAAAACACTTTATCCTGGTTGGGTCAGACTTTAGATAATTGGATGAAAGCCCATAGAAGAGAAACTGCTCCTCCCCCACCCCCCACCCCCCACACACCTTCCTGAAGAGAGAGATTTTCTTCTGTTTACCTTGCAGAAGCAAATGGCCATATTGTGAGCAGCTCCTATTTCTAAGAGACCTGTGGGCAGACTTGGAACCTGAGGGTGGATTCTAGCTGATAGTTAGCAAGCAAATGAGGACCCAGCCATATAAGCACATGGAGAAGCATTCCACCAGCCAAATGAAGAGGCTTAGGAGATTTTTCCTGTCAAGTCTTTGATGAGACCTCAGTCCTGGTCATACCTGGATTATAGACCATTAAGACCCTGATGTAGAGAATGTGGGAAAGGCATGCCTGGACTTCTGAACAATGGAAACAATAAGACAAAAATGTGTTGTTTTAAGCCGCTAAGCTTTTGGTAAGGTGTTATACAGCAACGATGAACCTATACATTCACATTAAAGGTGTTTCTGCCAGTGGCATGGCCATGCCGGGACATCCTCTCTAAAGGCAAGGGCGGGGGTTGTTTTATCTTCTATGTCTTGAACCTCTTCAGGTGTTGGAGTCAACATGCACTGTACTTGAGATTACTCCTGTCACTCATTGTTGAGTGACTCTCAGGCTACCAGATTAGAGTAGGGTTACAGTCAAGAGGTCTTGCAACAGGTGTTGGTTATTGTCCTGCTGCTCAATCTGTATCACCTAGCAGATCTAATAGGCATTAAAGGTATCCTTTATGGGTGAGGATGTCATGAGGCATCTCTGGCAAATGCCCGTAGAAAATTCTGGCACCCTCATGCCTTCTGCAAGAAACAAGTACTCTGCCTTTAAAACAGTGTTTCTGGCATGTTTGATCCCTGAGGACCTGTCTAAGGGATACTCATTGTCTATGCAACCAGAGTAATCCATCAATAGCTGTGTGTTAGCAGATGCATGAAGTCATGAGATCAGGCAAGGCAGTAGCAATCCATTGCATGATGAAACTGGCATACTTGAGATCAGGCCCCGGTAGAATCAGAAGGCACACATAGATTACATAAATAGGTGAGCCAGGCCTGTGTCTCCTACTTCTATTACATCAGCCCTTTTCATTAGTTCACAATATGGCTTTATAAGGATTTTGCTCTAACCAACCCATAAAGGGGAAAAATTTAGACTGGCTCACAGATGGATCTGTGCAATAGACTGGTGCCAGCATGACATGACCCACTATTATATTACTGTTCCACACAGTAAGGACAGTATAAAGAAAAATCCTGTATTAGGCAAATGTAAACAATACACTTGGTTACTCAACTTTGTTTGCAGAGACAGTGAGCTGAAGATATGAACATATACTACAGTCCTGGGTCGTGGTAAGAAGTTGGTCCAGCTTGTTAGAATTCTGGGAAAACAGCATGAGGATGGGCTAACTGGATTAGCACAAAGTGTTTGAATCTTAGAGGATGATCTCAGAGACCAAGTGGCAGGATGACTAATCGTATGGCTGTAATCCAGCTTCTGCCTTCAGTCATTCCAGTATAACAATGGGCACAGAGACGTGATGGCAAAAATGAAGACTATTCATGTACCCAACCTGGTTGGCTTCCTCTCACCCAGGCAGACAGTTATTGCTGCTGCTGAATGTGCCACTGGCTAACAGCAGAGGGAGATACTGAGTCCTTGACCTGGAACCATTCTTTTCGGTAAATCAGACGCTACCTGAAGTAGGGTTGCCAGATGTAGCAAATAAACATACCAAATGCCCAGTTACATTTGATTTTTCGATAAACAAGGAGTATTTTTTAGTATAAAGATGCCCCATGCAATATTTGGGACATAATTACACCAAAAACTTATTAATTGTTTATCTGAAATTTAGATTTAAGTTGGGGTCATATTTTATCTGTCAACCGTAACCAAGAGGCCAGTCCGTTGTGTCACATCTCTGAATCGGTGAAGGGGAGTGGAGGCAGAGGTTGCCTTTTCTAGAATCCGTAGATGCTAGTTGGAGTTTCTTGCTCAGAGTGTTTGTAGAATGCCTGATTTGTCAACAGGGACCCCACACAATATTGTCTTGGATTGATAGACTCATTTTACAGCAAAGAAAGTATAAGAATAACTATGGAATACAATGGTCTTATATGTCCTCTATCTCCAATGAGCAACCAGTCGAATGAGATGGCTTAATAATGTGTTATCTAAGACACTAACTAATTAGGTAATAATTATCTGAGGAATTGAGGCCCCACCTTTTCAGAATTTTTATGTTTGTTAAACCTGCCATTTTAGATGCAGGGAAAAGTTTTGATAAAATTTAATTCTTATTCATTATTTTAAAAAGCCTCATCTAACTGAAAACAGAATACCACTTCTTTAACCTGATACAGGGCATCCACCAGCAACGTGTAGCTAAAGCTAACATTATTTGAATGGTGAGCAAACAGGAGCATTCCCTTTTCAGGTGGGAACACTCCAATAAAACCTGCCATTCCAGCTCCTACACAGCATTGTCTTGAAGGCCCTTTCCAGCATAAAAAAAAAAAAAAGCCAAATAGAATAAGGACTGAATATGAGGAATCCCTGTGAGACGGTGGTTTCGGCAGATTGTGGGGAAAGGCAGCGAAACTTCAGTGGGCCAAGGAGAGAATAGGCGTGGGGGTGAGAGCAGAAAGCCAGGAGGACTCTGGCTTTGGGGAAGAGGAAAGACAGAAGGTGATGACTTGAGATGGGCATGAAATTTAGGGAGATTTAAACATTAAAGGAGGAAAGGTTAAAATATGTATGTTCAAATATGGGTAAAAAGGTGCGGAGGAAGAGGGGTAAAGACAAAGGATAGAGCAGTGATATATGCTCAGGTCCCTGAGAAAACGGAAAAAGAAAGGAGCCCAAGAGGAGGGACACTTTGCTTTTTTTGATCTGCAACAGAATCATAAAAGTCTATTCTAGTTCAACACACAATACAACTTTGCGTATTTGGACTGACTGATTTATAATTCAGACTACTGCAGAATTTGGGATTTTTCAAATGGGGCAGAGCTAAAGTTTATCTTTGTGACATATTTTATTATACTATTTTAATTGGCTTTGTCACTGAAATCAATAGGGTAAAGAGAATTGCGGAGGGATGTTTATTCCACTGAAGAAATCTTTAAAAAGCAAAAGCGTTCTATTTGCATACCAGCGATGGTGTGCTAATTACAACTTGCTCTTTTGGGCTACAGACATTAAATAGGTGCTTTGGTTAATAACAATTCTTAACCTGGGGCCAAAAAGTGACACAATGGCAGCATTCCAAAAATTTTGTATAATCCCTCATTTAACCTTGGAAAGCCTAACACTTCTCCCAATTATGCCAAATTAATAAGGTTTTTGCTGTAATGCACAGTGAACCCAGAGAACATCACCCAATTTGCTGACCAGTGCTTGAAACTTTAGGCTGTGTCTCCCTTCTTCTTTCTTTTAACCCAAAGCACTTGTCCAGAGCTCCTTCTCTCACACCTGGTGTAAGTGTTGGTTCCCACTCTGCACCATTAAGCGCAGGTTGCCTGATAATGTCATGTCCTCCCAGACTCGGGGCCTCTGGACTCAGAAACCAATTTACTTCTTGCTGCTTTGTCTTGGGCACCTCGCAATGCACTCTAATGACAGCTCAGCAGTTTTAATAGCCCTTTTTAATGGCTAAAAACAGACCCAGCCTGTCCAAATGTAGCCTATTCACAAACTCTGGTCAAAACAATTCAGTTTTGCTATACGATGATGCAGCAGACCATAGAAATCAGCCACACAGACTCTATTCAAGTCCGAGGTTGGACCCTGGGGCTAAAGCAAGTCAACCCAAGCAGTGGTCCTGTTAAATACTTTTTTTACTGTCTGTTTCTGAAACAGAGCTTCTGTGTCAGTGGGACAAAGCTGTCTCCATTTGCAAAAGCAAGTCAAAACAATTTTAAAAGCCATTAGAGAAACTTTTTCCTTGAAGGGGTATGGGATATTCATTGTGACTGAAGTGTATTATTTGTACTCAAACACCTTCGCTTCACAGCACAGAAAAGAAAATCTGAGGCCAGCTTGTGGGTAATTTGTTTAATTCTCTAGGCAAAGGACCATTTACTATCCTATTTTCCTTTTAAGCCAACACACAAGTTAGATATCTGCCTCCTGTAACTTTGTGACTTTTATATCTTCGTGATCAGTTGGCTTTCATCTCAAGTTCTTTATAGTGGCCTGACCTACATAGGTATAGCAATAAAGAGATGACCACATGACACTTAAAATAAAAAATAACTCTTGTCTTCAGGCTTGCCGCGGGATATAATTTTAAGTGTAATAATGACCCTTCAATGAAAAAGTCTCTTTCCCTGCAGTCTTCGCTTATTTTCACAAAGGTTGATTTCTAGGCAATATTTAACAAATGTACATTTAAGGACGCGACCATAAACTAATTCATTCAATTGTTCCTTTCATATACACAAAAATTATAAAATTGCTTGCTTGATAATTATTTATCTTGGTCAACGTGCAAGGCTAGAGTTTTTATTTCAGAATGAACTGTATATGTAATAAAAAAATATGACTACCTACTCAGTGGAACCATATTTCAAATCACTTCCTGCTACATTGGAACTTTGTGTAGCATTGACAAAGACTTTCTGGCCCAGATGACAGGTGTATGAACTAAGGACTTATTCCCCGATGATCCAGTCTTGGGAGAGGTTGTGGAAGAGGCACACATTAATTTTTACAAGCACAGTTTTCTTTGCTGACTGATAGCTGTTCCCTTGTCTCTAAAAAAATGGGAATTGCTGGGGTCAGGACAAAATAAATAATCCCTTCTGCAGGACTACTTAAATGAAATCTGCAAGAATCAAGCTCTGACATCAGAAAGGTATGAAGAGTGAGATGATTGAGATTGAGTCAGTGCTGGTAACAGGGCCCAATTCAGTGTGGCTGTTGAAGGGGAATGTGTCAAAGGAATCAGTGAATGGTGGGCCCTTGACCTTTCATCCCATGCTTACGTGACTGTGCAGAATGCCCTTGTTGTACCAGGATGCCCCAGATTGATGGGAATAAACAGTAAAAGGCAAAAAAGATAGCCAAGAGAGGAGCACAGACTACTGCTTCCCTAGTGAAGCAGAAGGAAACACCCCAGAGCTGGTGAGTGTGGTACAGTTCTACTGAGGTACAGAGTGGAGTTCCCTGTAGCTACGAATGCTTGGACTAACACTCCCCTGTAAAAAGATGCAGCTAGTTTAAAGCCAAAGGTGTGACAAAGAGAAGCAGGTGGATGCAGCAGTGAAAACTGAAATATCTGTACAGCCTGAATACACATTGTGAGTTCTATCAAGTGGCACAATTAATGTACCTTCACAAGTACAGAGTGAATCCATCTGATTGTGACCCAAACCCCAAATACGAAGGACCTGACCAACGTTTAGTAAGCCAGCTTGAGCATACATACCTGACTTCAAAGCAACAAATTCAACATACTCTGTGTGCTTTGGTGCCTGGGTCAGGTTGCCCTTGTTGGAATACGAAGAGGTCTGATTTGGTTATCTGAACCCACCATTTCTTGCTTCAGCTTGAAATGGCCTGCACCAGCTATATCTTGTTACATTTATGCAGGTGTCTGGTGTAGAAACATCTAGAGGCCCAGTGCATTAATACATTAAGTTTTTTGTAGGGGGGGCAGTGGCGTGGAGGCAGGTTCCTCTGCTTTGTTATGCTGTGAGTCTGCTGTCCTATGCTTTAAAAGGAGGACCACTCCCAGTTTCCCTAGCATTCTAATGCCTCAGGCAACATATCAAGTTCACCTAGAGTTGCTGGTAAAGCAAACCATTTATAATATCTCTACATTTTTGTCCTTGGTGTTGACTTTTGCTTCAACCTCATGCTAAAATTCAAATAAGAATGTCCCACATAGAGTCTAATAGGGAGAGAGCACAGAGTCTAAGTGGGAAGGATCTAGGGTACATTTTATATATCAGCATCTTTAATGCGGTAGTGAGAGCCTGTTACTCATGTGATTGACCGGTTGCCTTCAATATGCTTTCCATGGCACTTCAGAAGTGTGGTATTTTCTTTTCTGTGTTGCTTATGTTAGTGACACTGAATATTTAATCACTAACTAGGACTACGGTAGCTGTTCCTCAGAAGTGACGAATAATGAGCCCCTGTACATTTGGGAACTCCCTGTTGTTGGTTGATTAGGTTGACTGCGTATGGAGAGATTGAACACGGATGGCCATTGCTTACTGTGAACAAGGTAAATGTAATGCTGAGAACACTGACAAAACATAAAATGTAAAGGCTGTTTTGTCATTGCCATGTAGTTATAACAGTGGTTTGAATAATGAGGTTCACCTAATTTTTTTTCAGATTTATCAAAATATCTTTTAAGTCTATTCTGAACTTTACCCTTTTCTATTTCTGTGGTATATTCCTGTCCCCATAGAGAAGATTTTTTTTACAAATGAGGGAAGTACATCATGGAGAAATTAAGTTACCAACCCTTGATTGTACATCAGTAACAGCATAACGGTTAGACTCAGATATTCTGATTTATTTTAAAAGGCTCATATCACAAATCTAAGTTGCAATCTCACTGCCCTGATCTTTCTTATAGAAGCAGTGGGAACATAACAAGTTACCTGTCTTTCTTAAGTTCTAGGTTTTCATCAGTGAAATGGGGACAATAACACCTCTCTAAAGTATAAATTTGTTACCATGACTTTAAATAATGCATGCAAACTGCCTGGCTTGGTTGCTGCACACAATAGACATTTTACACATGATAGTTTCTCTGTTGTTAATATTATTATTTGTGTATATTTAGCCGGTGCTTCCAATACAGTGGTAATACCAGTTTCTGACTATATTAGCTTGCTAGGGCTGCCGCAACAAAGACTGAACTTTAAACAACTGATTTTATTTTCTCATAATTCTGGAGGCTAGAAGTCTGAGATCAAGGCGTTGGTAGTGTTGGTTCTTTCTGGGGCCTTATCTCAAGCCTTTTCTTTCCTTGGCTTATAGACAGCCATCTTATCTCCCTAGCTTTACGTGACCTTACCTCTGCACATGTTTGCGTCCAAATATTTCTCATAAGGACACTGGTCATATTGTATAAGAGCCCACCCTGATGACTCCCTTTGAATTTAATGACCACTGTAAAGACTCTCTTTCCAAATATTTTTTCCTGGGGTTGGGGCAACACAATTCAGCCCATCATACTAACTTTCAATAATAGGTAACAATCTGGTTTACTTCAGTATCTTTTGGGGACATATTTACTATGAGGAAGGACAAAAAATATTTTTTTGTGGATTATGAAAAAGCAGGTACTACTTTCTTTTTATGTATAAAACCATGTCCGATTCACAAAATAAATGAATTCATATTTGGGGCAACTAAACCTAAGTGATTTTTGGGGGAAAGCTGCAAGGAGCCCCATGTGATTGCAGTAAAAACAGTGAACACAGAGGAGACATGGGTGGGGATTTATCACAATATTTTTTGGGTATTGACTCTGCGTTATTCCTTGGCTTTGTGACTGTGCTTCTTTTTGGGGGTGGGGTGGGGATCTCAGTTCAATACAATAGGTATATGTCTACTCTTGGTGGTTGATCAAAATAACACAATTTTAACAGTTATTTTGCAATAGCAGAGAACCCCTTCATGCAGAGTACAACTACTAGTCCAGAAGGTATCCAGCCATGTAATGTGAAACATAGAGACATTTATGGAAGAAGACACAAGATATGAGAAACATTGTACATAGGTCAATGATGCCTCAGCCCCCTTCAAAGTAGGCACCTTGGGACTTCATACAGTTCTCCCAGTCGCCATCAGCTGCCCTGCTGTATTTTCCTGAATCTTGTCAATGATCTGAAATCTCTTCCATTTCAAAGGTAATCTTAGTTTTGGAAAAAGCCAGAAGTCACAGGGCACCAAATCTTGGCTGTAGAGGGTCTGAGTCACCAGGGCAATTCGATGTTTTGCTAAAACACTTCATGAATTGTGATACATGAGTAGGCACATTGTCATGATGAAGCTGCCAATCACCAGTTGCCCATAGCTGTGGCCTTCTGAATCATCCAAATAGTTTCTGTGGAGGAATGTTCAAGCTTAATGCAAAATTAAGCAAAATTAATTATTGATGCAGATTTGTTGCTCTACTTGCTCAGCCATTTTGAATGCGATGACCACACAGTACACATGCTCACTCTATGGCACCCACCACCCCCACTGACTAGTACAGTGAAGTTGTCATTGTTCATGCATGCACATTTCAGTCCACTGTTCTTGGCTGCCAGGTTACATCAGTGTCACACAAACCATTCTCGTCATATTAACAATGGCTGGACATTTTCCTGACAGACCTTGTCATACTATTACCAATGGCAATTCAGGGTACAAGCCATATAGGGTGGAGAATAAAATGATATAAACTGGTTAAGCACAGCATAACATAGTGGCTAAGGATATTCTCTTTGAAACCAGGCTGACCTGGATTCAAATTTTAGACTCATTGCTTATTAGCATTGGGAATAAGACACTACCTGAGAATATTAATAGTTGACTCATTGGATTACATGAGGATATGATGAAGGTCATGTTACAGCAACTTTGGGGTCAATAGTGCTCACTTGTGTAGTTATTATAATTATTAAGATGATAATAGCAATGAACGTGAAGGGTTAGAGGTTTACCTCCAGTACTTTTCAGTAGTTATGACACATGGGATCAAGAACTTCTCTCTCTGATTTAGTGTCAGAACACCTACACTGTAGTTCTCACTAACCCAATTGCGAGTCAAACAAACAAATAAACAGCATCAAAATCTGTGGATATTTTCCCTATTTACCCCCTTGATTTTGTGAAGTTCATTCCTATTAAAGAAACTTTTATACTATAAAGTGATGTATGAATCTAAGCATTTTTATAATACTTAGCGGTGGTGCAGCAGCCTTTTCCTCTCCTTTCATTTGACATTAAAGTCTACTCTTTCTAAGAGTTCCTTCTTGGTTACAGGTCCTAAATACATCATATTCTTGGGAATCCATTTAGAGAGCAAAAGCACTGTATTTAAATGTGAGAGAACTAACTGTTCATCTATGTCCATGTAGATAACATATACATTCATACAGTGTCTACTGAATCTGATTTGGTAAATCCTGGTATATCAGTCTGGTTCCCTACATTTATCACCTGATTTATCTTCCATCTCTGAGGAATCTTACCCTTTTCTCTCTGTGTTCCAGGTATAACCTTGTGATACCAGAATAGAATTTCTGTCTTTTGCGTACACCCGACCCTAAGCGAGTGTTTGTCATTTTGTGAACTGCTCTTAGCATTGCTTTAAGAAAAGTTCCTTCTCCAAGTTGCTGCTGCTACTGTTGCTTTTCTTCTTCCTGGACACAGTGCCTTCTTGCTTGGATAAAATCATTGTTCATTTCGATACACTTTTATTATATGGCATCTTCCTTTTTTTTTTTTTTTTTTACTATGACTGCCCTCTCTGACGCACATCTTCACACAAAATTCAATTCTCTTGTCACTCACACCCAAAATTAACCTTTCTAAAACAAACCTTTGTATTTGCTAAATATAAGCTTTAGGGAAATTGGGTTGTTTTTATATGATATGAACTGGCGAAAGAGGGATTTCTTCACAATGATGAGGTATATTAGTTAACCAAAGTGCTACAGAGCTTGAGGTCATACATGCCATCATGCGTAATTGACTGAGTACAGCTCCCTTTTGTCCTTCCCTGAGACATAAATTCCATTCTATATCAGTCATTCTCATTCAGTTACATTTACTTTCATCCCATCTCATGCTACCCTACACCATCCATCCCATTTCATTTGACTCCTTTCTAATACATGTTTGGGCACCAATCTCAGGCAAGGCATTTTTCTAGGTAATAAAATCAGTATAAATAATCTGTGCATTTTAAGCTGTCGCAGGGCCTGAGGAGTTAATTAATATTATGATAACAAGAATTAAAGTTTTAATATATTTTGCATGCCTGATGCCAGTTATGCTATTCAAACATGGCTAGTGGCTTGGTTGGTTGGAGTGTCATGCACTATGCCAAAGGGTTGCAGGTTTGATTCCTGGTTGGGGTGCATGCCCACAGGAGGCAACCAGTTGCTGTTTCTCTCTCTCTCACTTCTCTTCTCTCCAAAGGAAAAAACATCCTTGGGTGAGAGTATAAAAAACCAAAAATAGATGGCTAGTGTGTGTGGACTAAGGAGAAAGAAAAAGCTCTTCAACATACTTTCCAAGATTAAATCAAAGGACAGTATTTGGTCTCTGTTCCTCATGGGGTAAAGAGGAGGTTCTGGTAGACTTACATAGCCTTTCAGTGAGATTTAAGTTTTGTTGTAAAAATATGAACAAATAACAAGGACAATGAAGAGAAAAGGTTATAAGTGAGCATTATGCCACTCCAGCCAGTGACAAGGACCCAGAGAGCCAAGATGTCCTGAAAGTATGCGTTGGTCTCCACCTGGCCTATTGGCTCCTCCTCTGCTATGATGTTATTAGTCTCGGGAGTCTAATGTGCTAACATGTTGGGCTATTTCATTCACAGAGATAGTGCCACAGTGTTTTTTGTTTGATTTCTGGGAAGTGAAGTTATGAGACAAGTGGCATCAAATATTTTTAAGTAACTAAATAAAATATTTTAATAAATGAAAGCATAATATTGTGGGAAAAAGAAAAAAATATCAGGTTGCTTATCAAAACTATTTTAATGCAAGAGATTGACACTGAAATAATATTTTGAAATCCTTTCCAGGTTTTGGGATTTAAACAGACACTAGGCTTAAGAAAATTTAATTCAGACTTTTGGTCAAGATGGAGGCATAGGTAGACACACTTTGCCTCCCTGTACAACCACAAAAAGAATTACAACTAAATCTCAAAACAAATAATACCCAGAACTGTCAGAAAATCAAACTCTATGGAAATCTGTCAACCAAGGATTAAAAGGAGCCACATTCATTCAAACAGGTAGGAGGGCCAGAGAGGTGAGGAGCCGTGGTGTGGTGCAGAGAGGTGGTAGTAGTGGAAAGAGCATGGGTGGTCCCATATTCACTCATGATGGATAAAAATGGGGAGAGATACCTTGGAACCAAGCTATCTCAGCCCCAGGCCAGACTGCACAACCCAGAACTCCAGCACTGGGAAGATAAATCCCCATAACTTCTGGCTGTAAAAATAAGTAGGGGTTGGGGCAGCAGAAAAAACTGCTGGATTTTCAGGAGACTCCATTTAAAGGGACTTCATGGACTTAGAATATATGCAAACCCACCCACTCTGGAATTCAACACCAGAGCACACAGCTGGAAGAGTGCCAGTTGCATACAAGGAGAGGGTGAAGTGACTGGAAAAGGGGTGAGTGCTGGGCAAACCTCCAGAAACCGGGCAGCGGCACAGTCCCCTCTTTGAGCCCTTACCCCACACGGAGTCACAAAGCAGTGAAGCAGGTTTCCCCACCCTGGCGACTACCTAAGGCTCCGCCCCACAAAATTTATAGGAACCTTTTGAACAATAGGCCATGCCAATAGACAGGGAGTTAAAGAATCTTTACCTAATACAAAAAAACAAACACAGAGAGGCTGCCAAATTGAGCAGACAAAGAAATATGGCCTAAATGAAAGAGCAGAACAAAACTCCAGAAAAAGAACTAAATGAAACAGAGATAGCCAACCTATCAGATGCCATGTTCAAAACACTGGTGATCGGGGACTGAAAGAACTCATTGGGTACAGCAACAACATAAAGGAAGAAATGAAGGTTATACGAAGTGAAACAAAGAAAAATCTACAGGGAACCAATTGTGAAGGGAAAAAAGCCAGAATTCAGATAAATGATTTGAAACATAAGGAAGAAATAAACATTCAACCACAACAGAAAGAAGAAACAAGAATTCAAAAAAATGAGGATGGTATAAGAAGATTCTAAGACATCTCCAAACATGCCAACACCCGAATCATAGAGATACCAGAAGGAGAAGAGGAAGAGAAAGAAATTGAAAACTTATTTGAAAAAATAATGAAAAATATTTACCTAATTTTGTGAAGGAAATAGACAGACAAGTCCAAGGAGCACACAGAGTTTGAAATATGTTGGGCCCAAAGAAGACCACATCAAGACACATCATAATTAAAATACCAAAGGTTAAACACAAAGAGAATCTCCAAAGCACTAAGAGAAAAGCAGAGAGTTACCTACAAAGGAGTTCCCATATGATGGTCAACTGATTTCTCAAAAGAAACTTTGCAGGCTAGAAGGGACTGGCAAAAAGTATTAAAAGTGATGAAAAGCAAGAACCTACAACCTAGATTACTCTATCCAGCAAAGCTGTCATTTGGAATATAAGGACAGATAAAGTGCTTCCCAGACAAAGTAAAGTTAAAGAAGTTCATCATCACCAAGCCATTGTTAAATGAAATGTTAAAGGGATTTATATAGAAAAAAAAGAAGATCAAAATTATGACCATTAAAAAGGCAACAAATTCACAACTATCAACATCTGAATATTAAAAAAAAACAAAAACAAAATACTAATCAAACAAGCAGAACAGGAACAGAATCATAGATATGGAGATCATTTGGAAGGTCATCAGCTAGGAAGGGGAAGGGAGAGAATGTGGGAAAAGGTGCAGGGATTAAAAAACATAATTGGTACAAAAATAGACCGGGGCTTGTTAAGAATAGTATAGGAAATAGAACTTATGTGCCAAAGAACTTATATTCATCACTCATGGACATAAACTAAGTTGGGGATTGCTAGAGGGAAGGGGGTACCAGGAGAGGGGGTCAAAGTGGGAAAAACTGTGACAACAATAATAGTATAATCAATAAAATATACTTAAAAAAAGAAAATTTAATTCAAAGCCCTGTTATGTATTTGCAGAAACAAAGGTACATATTCCATAAAAACAAATGGCCTGCTAGCTAAACTTGGCTATTTTATATATGATTTTCCAGCTAGCTTTTCGATCATTCACATTTTATTCCACATATAATATATATTACAAATGGAAAAATTTGCCTCATGTCATTAAGTTTATTTTGAATAATTGTAAAATTTTATAAGATATGCATACTTAGGTTTGTAGAATTTATACCTCTAAGTTAATTTGTTTGCTTTTGGTACTTTTTATTTTGAAATAACTTTAAATTCAAACTTGCTAACATAGAACAAAACTCTCATATCCTTTATTTAGATTCATCAGTTGTTAACCTTTTGCCCCCATTTAGTTTCTTATATTCTCTCTCTCTAAAAAAGAAATATATTTCTTTTTTAATCCATTTGAAAGTACATTGCAGATATCACATCTCCCTTTTCTTAAATATTGTAGTCTTTACTAAAAACATGATTTATCTCTTATATAACCTCAATACAGTTATCAAAATCAGAAAAATTTAAAAATGCTAATGCAGTACAACTATTCAATCTGTAGTTTATGTTCAGTTTATGTTCAGAATTAAGTTCCCTTAGAGAATTTTTTTTTTCAGCCTGGAGTGTAATTCAAGATTATGCATTGCATTTCATTGACTTGGGACTTTAATCTCCTTTAATCTAAAGCAATTCCCCAGCCTTATTTTGTTCTTTATGAAATTCATATTTTTTAGAAGAGATTTTATTTATTTATTTTTAGAGAGAAGGGAAGGGAGAGAGAGAGGGAGAGAAACATCAAGGCATCGTTGCCTCTTGTGCCCTACCTGCTGGGGACCTGGCCTGCAACCCAGGCATGTGCCCTGACTGGGAATCGAACTGGCGATCCTTTGCTTCACAGGTCGGCACTCAATCTACTGAGCCACACCAGCCAGGGCCACATTTTTGAAGAGTACAAGTAAAGTATTTTATAAGTTATCCTTTAATTTGGATTTGCTTGAAGTTTCCTTATAATTAGGTTCAAGTTCTTCATTACTGCATAAATGATGTGCCCTTGTCAGTATGTTATATCAAAAGAACCATGTTGTAAGTTTTCCTGTTAACTTTGATCATTTGGTTAAAGTAGTTTATACAAGATTACTCTAAAATTAATGTTTTCCTTTTGTAATTTAAAGATAATTCAAGAAGAGATACTTTTTGACTAAGTAAATATCCTTATACTCAATTAACCTTCAACTCACTGGCTTTAGTGTTCATTGATGATTCTTTCCGGAATCGATTTTTACAGTGATGGTTGCAAAATAGTGATTTTTCTAACTTTATCTTTCCATATTTATTAGTTGTACTTCTACTGGCTTTTTTCATTTTCTCCTATTTACATCAATATATACTAATTTATCTTAAGAGGTTATATTCCATTATTGCCATTATATATTTTGATGTTTAAAGTGTCCAGACGTGATGCAATATTAGAGATCACAGTTACTCAAAACTTAATTTATACTTCACTACAATATTACATAACTTGAAAAAATGGGGAGCTCTATGCCTTTCATTTGTTCCTCAAGATCTGTTTCTATTCTTTTCCACCTGTTCTCTGCCCTAGGATCCCAATCTGTGTGTACTGTGGCCATAGGTTCTTTTGTTCTGTGGTTTCTAGGTAGGTTTGGCCCATGAGGGAGGCTACCAGGAGGCAGGAGTGAGAAAGAAGAGTGAGATTATATATTTATTTATTAAATGTTATTTAAAGGAACTTAATTTTTTGAGGTATTTTAAATTTTGGATTACAGGGTATAAATTCAGCTGAACTTTTACAGCTGAAAAGTGTGTATTAGTGGAAGATTTGATCTTTTTAGGAAAAGATAAATTCTTATTCTCATTTAATTCAAGATATTTTCATTTACTTATTTATCTTTTTAAAGTCTATTTTTTGATTATGCTATTACAGTTGTCCCAATTTTCCCCTTTGCCCTCCTCCACCCAGTACCACCATTCACTTCAGTAATTCCCCCTGCCCCACTTAGTTTATGTCCATGGGTCATGCATATAAATTCTTTGGCTACTCCAATTCCTATACTGTTCTTAACATCCCCCTGTCTATTTTGTACCTACCAATTTGTACTTCTTACTCTCTGCACCTTTTCCCTCATTTTCCCCGTTCCCCCTTCCCAATTGATAACCCCTCAAATGATTTCCATATCTGTGACTCTGTTCCTGTTCTGTTTGTTTGCTTACTTTGTTCTTTAGATTCCATTGTTGGCCATTGTGAATTTATTACTATTTTAATGTTCATAGTTTTGATCTTCTTCTTTTTCTTATATAAATCCCTTTAACATTTCACATAATAAAGGTTTGGTGATGATGAACTCCTTTAGTTTTACCTTGTCTGGGAAACACTTTGTCTGCCCTTCCGTTCTAAATGATAGTTTTGCTGGATAGAGTAATATAGATTGTAGGTCCTTGCTTTTCATCACTTTGAAATCTTCTTACCAGCTCCTTCTAGTCTGCAAAGTTTCTTTGGGGAAATCAGCTGACAGTCTTATGAGAAGTCCTTTGTAGGTATATCTCTGCTTTTCTCTTGCTCCTTTTAAGATTCTCTCTTATCTTTAAACTCTGGCATTTTAATTATGATGTATCTTGGTGTGGGCCTCTTTGACTCCATCTTATTTGGGACATTCTGTGCTTCCTGGACTTGTATGTCCATTTCCTTCACCAAATTAAAGAATTTTTAAAATTTTTAAATAAGTTTTCAATTTCTTGCTCTACTTCTTCTTCTTCTGGCACCCCTATGATTCAGATGTTGGTACATACATTTGAAGATGTCCCAGAGTCTCCTTAGCCTATCCTCATTTTTTTGAATTCTTTTTTCTTCTTGCTGTTCTTGATTGAATACTTTTTTCTTCCTTATGATTCAAATTATTGATTTGATTCTTGGCTTCATCCTCTCCACTGTTGGTTCCCTATAGATTTTTCCTTATTTCACTTAATGTGACTTTCATTTCAGTCAGGGTCTTTTTTATGCTGTCGAAGTACCCAATGATTTATCTGAGCATTCTGATAACCAGTGCTTTGAATTCTGCATCTGATAGGTTGCTTATCTCCATTTTGTTTAGTTCTTTTTCTGGAGTTTTGTTCCATTCTTTCATCTGGGCCATATTTCTTTGTCTTCTCACTTTGGGTGCCTCCCTGTGTTTGTTTCTATGAATTAGGTAGAGCTGCTTTGACTCCCAGTCTTAGTAGTGTGGCCTAGTGTGAAAACATGAACCTATAAGTTGTAGGGTTGGTGCATTAGGTAATCACCAGGGCAGGGCAATCTGTGTCACCTCATGTTGGCTCTGTGTGGGGAAGGGCTCAGAGAGGGGACAGTGCCACTGCCTGGCATCTGGAGTTTTGCATGGGAGGAAGCTGTCTCCTGGTGCTTGCCCTGTTGCCAGTCACTTCAATTTCTCCCTGTGTGCCACTGGTGCCCTTCCAGATGTTGCCCTGGTGTTGAATCCTAGAAAGTGTGAGTCAGTGTAAGTCCTGAGCCTGTTGAGGGCCCATTAAGAGGAGTCCCCTGCAAATCCCACAGTTTCTTCCATTGCCCCAACCCCCAGTGGTTTTTACAGCCAGAAGTTATGGGGACTTATCTTCTTGGTGCTGGAACCCTGGTCTGAGTTGTCTCATCTGGGGCTGGGATTCCTGGCTCCCAAAGTATCTCTCCTGATTTTTATCCTCCACATGTGAATATGGGACCATCCATTCTCCATCTCCATGCCTCTTGGCATGTCTCTGCATCTCTGCCCTTCCTACCCATCTGGATGAATGTGACTTCTTTAAATCCTTGGCTGTTGGACTTCATACAGCTTGATTTTCAGACAATTCTGGGTGATGTTTGTTTTGTAGTCTAGTTGTAATTTTTGCTGCAGTTGTATGAGGAGGCAAGGCATGTTTACCTATGTCTCCATATTGACAGGAAGTCCTATTTTCTTTCTGTTTTTAAAATTATATTTTATTGATTATGGTATTACCATTGTCCAGTTTTTCCTCTTTTGTCCCCCTTATTCCCTCGAGCAATCACCCTCACACCTTTGTTCATGTCCATGGGTCATCCACATAAGTCTTTGGCTACTCCATTTCCTGTACTGTTCTTTACATCCCCACGGCTATTCTGTAATTGCCAATTTGTACTTCTTAATCCCCTCACCTCTTCACCCATTCACCACACCCCACTCCCACCCGGCAACCATCAAAAGCCCTCCATATCCTTGGAGGGCAACCATCAAAAGCCCTCCATATCCTTGGAGGGCAACCATCAAAAGCCCTCCATATCCTTGATTCTGGCTCTGTTCTTCTTGTTCACTTAATTTGTTTTTGAGATTTAACTGCTGATAGATATGTATTTATTGCCATTTTATTGTTTATAGTTTTGATCTTTTTCTTAAATAAGTCCCTTTAACATTTCATGTAGTGATGAACTTTAGTTTTTTCTTCTCTGGGAAACTCTTTATCTGCCCTTCGATTCTAAATGAGAGCTTTGCTGGATATAGCAATCTTGGCTGTAGGTCCCCTCTTTTCAGGACTTTGAATATTTCTTGCCAACCATTTCTAGCCTGCAGAGTTTCTTTTGAGAAATCAGCTGACAGTCATATGGGAGGTCCCCTGTAGGTAACTTTCATTGTCCTTGTTGTTCTGCAGTTTCACTCTGCTGTGTAGTGTTTCCTTTTTTATCTTGTTTAGCATTCATTCTCCCTTCTAATTCAGCACTCAAACCTTATTATTTCTGAAAAATATTTCCTCTTTTAATATTGTTTCTCCCCATTCTCTTAAATGTCTCCTATTTTAAATCAATTTAGAATAATTAGAAAGTTCTCGTGTTCTTTTTGTCTCTTAAAAGCTTTTCCATATTTTGGCCTGATTTCCTCTGCTTCACTCTAAATAATTTTCTCATATCTATCTCCAGTTCACTGACTTTCAGTTTAGGTTTGTTTAATTTGCTGTATAATCTACCCACTGAATCTTAAAATTCTAATGATTGTTTTTTTTTTCCTGTTTAGCATTTCTATTGGTTTCACTTAAAATCTCTCTAAAGTTGGCTCATGTTAACATTTTAAACATACTTTTTGAATAGTTGCTGTCACATCACTTTATTTTTGAAGGGTGTCTTCCATGCTAATATTTGTCTAGCTGCCTATTCTTGCTCTTGGAGATTATGTTGTATTGTATTCTGTAATTTTAGGATGTGGGCTTATCCTCAGTGGGCATTTTGATGTGAGGTCTCTAGGGTGGTTTTGTGTTTGCTTTTTCCAGGAGCCCAGGATTCACATCAGCCTGGGACAAGTTTTTATATAATTTCTTAGTTTGAAGATTAATGAGCCATGTGAATAGTATAAATTGGAATTCCAAACTGACAAGAAGTACAGGCTATTGCTACGAGTACTTCAGTCCTAGATAAGATTTTATGATGATGTTCTGTGCCGGTAGATGGTTTGTTCTAATCTGTACCTTCATTGAGAATCCAACTACAGGCCCTCATGTTCAAACTCCGCTCTTTCTAGGGCCAAGGTCTTTTCTTCTTGGTATTTAATCGCCAGTGTTTAGATGAGATCAATAATTCCGCCTAGAGAAACTGCACCTTCAAATATTCATTGAATTTCTAACTCATTCTCTTTCTTTCTTTCTCTCTCTCTTTTCTTGGCCTATATGGATTTCCTTTCCTTTCTTTGGGAACTCAGTTGAACATTAAACAGATTTTAACAGCATTTTAGATACACTTCACTTACCATAAAGCCACCCATTTAAAGCAAACATTTCAATGGGTTTTAGTGTATTCAGTTTTGCAACTTTCACCACAATTAATTTTAGAATACTGTCATCACCTCAAAAGTAATCCAAGGACACAAAGATTTATGATTATGTTTGCATCTACGAGTTTTATAGCTTCAGCTCTTAAATTCATACTAGATGCACTCTGAGTGAAGTTCTGTATGTCATGTGAGATAGGGGTCCAAATTAATTCTTTGATATTTGGACATCTACTTTTTCTAGCCCCATTTGTTGGAAAGGCCATTCTTTACCCTTGGAGTGATCTTGGCAACTGTGATCACATAAAGTTGATCATAAATGTGAAAGTATATATTGAACTCTTAATTCTGTTCCATTGATTTGCATGTCTGTCTATCTGTATGCCAGTGCCACATTTGCTGTGCACTTACTGGGGCTTTGTGGTAAGTTTTCAAATGGAGAAGTGTGTCTTTCAACTTTGTTCCTTTGCAAGGTTGTTTTGATTTGAATCCCTTATATTTCTGTATTATTTTTAGGATCAGCTTGTTAATTGCTGGAGGTAGGAAAGGATAGGTGCATTGTTATATGCAGTGTATTGAATCAGTAGATTAATTCGGAGAATTTTGCCATCTTAAAAACGTTTCTTTTTAAATTATTTATTTATTTTTTTAGAGAGAGAAGAAGGTGGGAATAAAGAGAGGGAGAGAAAGCTTGATATGAGAGCGAAACATCAATCATTTGCCTCACACACACACCCTGACCAGGGACTGAACCTAGGCATGTGCCCTGATTGGGAATCAAACCAGTGACCCTTTGCTTTGTAGGGCAATGCCCAACCGAGCCACACCAGTTAGGGCAGCCGTCTTAACAATATTAAGTCTTTCAGTTAATGATCATGGAATGTCTTTTCATTTATTTAGCTCTTCCCTTCAACAGTGTTTTATAGGATTTGGAGTAAAAGTTTTGTACTTCTAATTTATCCCTTTTTGATACTATTTTAAAGGGGGTTGTTTTCTTCATATCATTTTTGAGTATTTACTGTGAGTATGGAAATACAGGGTCTGGCAGAAGTAACACCTGCTTGAGTGTGGTTGGTAGGGTAATAATATGGGTGTAATAATTTATAGTTTTAATTAGAACATCTCACCTAAAATGTCATATGGTGTGCTTGAGTATGATATTGTTATGTTACAGAATTGCATGCTTATGATTTTGTAAAAGAAGGTTTTGTAATAAAAAGGGGCATTATTTGTTCTGGACCCTGTACAATTAATTTTTATATAATAATTTAATAACAATTATTTTTAAGTTTTTTGTTAATATAAATTTCACAAACTTTTTATTCTACAAACTTGCTGAACTAATATTTTAGTAGTTCTAAATTTTTTTTAGTAGATTCCTTAGGATTTTCTGTATACAAAATCATATCATCTATAAATGGAGATAGGCTTATATCTTTCTTTCCAATTTTAGATATTTTTTATTTTTGCCTAATTGCCCTGGTTAGAACTTCCAATTCAATATTAAATAGAATTGGTGAGATCAGACATCCTTATCTTGTTTTTAATCTGAATATTAAACCTGCCTTGAATTTCTGGAATAAAGTCCACTTAGTTGTGGTATGTTGTCACTTTTATATTTTGTTGGATCTTTTTTCCTGATATTATGGTTAGGATTTTTTTGTCTGTATTCATAAGAGTAATTGGTTTCGAGTTTTCTTTCCTCGTAATGTCTTTGCCTGGTTTGGGTACCAGAGTAACACTGGGTCATGGCTCAAGTACCATAGACTCTGCCTCTTCTTACATTAAGTACGTTCTCTTGTGTTTCTTTATTTGTTGTTTTTGGGGTTTTTTTTGTTGTTGTTTCCTATTGCGGTTGTAACGAACTACTACAAACCTGGTAGCTTTCGTCACAACAAAAACTGGTTCTCTTATAGTCCTAAATCAGTGTTATTGGACTGAAATTAAGGTGCCGGCAGGGTTGTGCTCTTTCTGGGGGCTTCAAGGAGACTATGCCTTGCCGCTTTCAGCTTCTGTTGGCTACTGGGTTTCTTTGGTTTGTGGCCACATCACTTTATTCTCTGTGACCATGGTCATGTTATCTTTTCTGCTTTTGTCTTTATCACATCTCTTTCTGGCTTACTCTTATAAGGACACTTTTGTTAGCTTTAGGACCCAGAAAGATAACCCAGGGAAATCTCCCCATTGTAACACAGTACTATCTGCAAAGATAACTTTCCTTTATAATGTAACAGTTACAGGTGTTGGGAGTTAGGACCTGATATAAATTTTTGGTGGTGGTACTCTGTTATCCAGCCTACTGCATGCTGTATGCCCTTCAGACAATTTCCAGGGACTTTACATGTTTTAATATTTTCAGTAATTTTCATGAGTTATGATTGTCTATGAGGAACAGTTTTGTGCATCTTCATGTTGCTATTACCAAAGCGATCAATGCATCTTTCTTTTTTAAAGTTTGCATTAATTTTTTTAAAATTAATTTTACTTTTTGAATTTATTGCAGTGACATTAATTAATAAAATTATATAGCTTTCAGATGTACCATTTTATAATATATCCTTTGTATATTATATTGTGTGTTCGACACCCTAAGTCAAGTATCCTTGCATCACCATTTCTCCTCCTCTTTAACCTCTTCTAGCCCCCGACCCTCTCTTTCCCTCTGGTAATTACTATACTGTTGTTTGTGTCTATATCTAGCATTTCAAGGTATTGTTGTCAAGTGACTTTTCAGTTTATGTTGTCTGTCACATTTGGGGAGCTGGAAGGAACTCTACAATTTTTAAAGCTTCAGGGTCAAATAAACCCAAATCGATATAGAAGAGTCCTCAGTTAATGACAGTTAGCTCCCAATGGATATTCATTTATCCCTCCATAGGTATGTGGTACAAATGGATATTTTATGATAGTGGTTCATACAAATATGTCACAGAAGAAATGTTTTAAAATGGACTTGGTAGATTGAATTTAATAATGCTTTTGGGGGAAAAGTACTTTGAAGTATATAATGATCAGAAGCTTGAAATATTTGGTTTGGAAGAGATCTTAGTTTTTGCATCTCCAACATTCATTCTCCTTTCTTTAGGTAACTGCGCCTTCTGTTTTCCTTTGGGAGGCGACTCCACTCCATTCTCTGTTCATGTGGTGCAACTGGTCCTCTCTCTCTTCTGCTCCAGGCTCTAGATGTCGGTATATGAACTAGACATGCCAGTTGGAGCATGCCCCCCTTGGCACAGTGATTGGCATGTGATGTAAATGTGAACATGAGTATTGTTGTTGGTGGTGGTAGTAGTGTGGTTTGCTTCTGTCTGTGTACATGTTTAAATCTCAGTGTTCCATTGAGATTTAAATTTGGGCATTTTTTCTGGAACTGTATGGAAAGAGATGCTCTTTATCTTTCGCGATTGTTAAGGTAAGGTGATATAATTCTGGACATCGAAAAGGCTATTTTTGCTACTATTTGAGTCAATCTGTGTGAGAATAAAGTCACAAACAAGTTAGGTCTGGGGATAGAGTAGGGCATTTGATATGATATGGCAATAACTAATAGCAGCAAACAAGTTGGTTTATCATCTCTAGAGGCGATACAGTGCTCCCCATTTCTAACATGCTTTTCTCCACACACTCCTTTATCTCTTGGAACTGGGCCAGTTTGGGTTGAACATCTATCACTTGCAACTAAAAAGTGTCTGCGCAATACATGCCTTCATATTAATTTTCTGAAATGTCTGAATCATGTCATTCAACTTAGGCATTAGGCAATAAAATCACTCATTGGTTACAAGTAAAGCCAGCTTCCTCTGACCTCTTAAAATATTCCAGTTACTAGTTTTCCTGAGAGCTTTAGAGGTCGTTTGATTAGGAATTTGAGACAAGTAGGATGCAATGGTAGCCTCACCACTATTTAGAGATCAGTTTTGTTGTTGTTGTTATTGCCAGTATTTATTTCTACCTCTTCAGATTCATGCTCATGTAAATAGAGTCTGCATGTCATAAAACTAGGTACTTAGGTAATTCCTAAGCACACCCAGTTACAAGGACCCCTTGTCAGCAGGTCTGTTGCTCTCTGACAGCAAAAGCCAAGAATAACCTATGACTTCTTTTGAGCCTTCATTACCACCAAGACCTCCAAACATATACACCCAAGGGTACAGAGAGGAAAGAACTGAGTCAAAGCTCCCACAGACCAAGCAAGCGTAGTTTTGAACAAACTTGAGTTTTCTCCTATAGGGATCATTGGGAAAATAACAGAGACTGCAGGGTTAAAATCTACAATGGAATTATTTTAAGGCACCTTGATTTTGTGTACCGTACTTGGTTGTGTTTTTGAAGACTTGAGAGGAGAGTACAGCGGGTGGCCTGTTTGGATCTGAAGAAACGTGTACACACCAGTGCAAGCCACACAGTTGCAAGCCCTTGTGAGGGGACTGCTGGGGAGCTGGGCCACAGGAGAGCATGGTCAGCCCTGCAGGAATGACTTACTCTCTTTCCCAAGGAAGCGTACAAAATGGGAAGGCTCAGGGGAGTCTGGGGGCTAACAGAGCTGGGTTTGGTCAATGGCTCATTTTTGACAGAAGAGGGAAGGATTTTACCAAAGTAGGGAATAAGATAAAGAAAAGGACAGAAACCTTTTGTAATTTTGACTTTTCTTTTTTTCCAGTCATATAACTTTTCTGTAGTTTGGTGCATAATCTTGGATAGAGGCCACTTGTATTTACTGTTCTAGGTTTTCTTTTTTTCTTCTTTTCTGCTCTCCTTTCTGGAAGACCTCCCTGGGACCGTAGTTATTGCTTAATTGTGAGAAATATTTTCTCCTATTTCTTTAGAAAGTCCAGGCCACTCGTTTCTCATACCAATCCCCAAAGCCTTGGCCACCCTCCCACGCCCTCACAAGTTCCTGTGTATATTTACGCGTTGAGATATCTGTGCTTAACTTGGGGCAAGCAGACTCCTTAGAGACAGATGAGTAAGAGAAAAAAAGAAAAGTTTAAATTGGTTTTAACAAAGGTTTTATTGCTTCATGATTTTAAGTTCTTTAGGGACTGATAATAGGAACAAAGAATATATCGAGCTTTTAAACAATGTGATTTAAACCTCAACATAAACATCTTTAAAAATAAGTGAAAGCTTAGCCTTTAATAAGTCGGCAGTGAAGTTTGAGTCTTAGTTGCTGTAACATTATTAATTTTTCCTTTGGGTATACTAGGTCCACAAAAGCTTTTTAAACAATGTCTTTAGTTTATATTGTTAATCTGCTTAATAAAATATTTTTTTGAGGTTCTGTAAAGGTAAATTTCAGCCTAATCTGTGGCGATTGTCAATTTCAGTAGCTGAGCTGAAATTAATAAAGTTTTATAATGGTGCAGTCCATTTTTAATTCCTTTTTCTGCTAATCTTTTCAAACTGCATTATCTTAGGATCTTTTGTTATTTACAATTACTTTTGAACCCTCTAAATTCTTGGTCATGTTCTTCTTTTAATCCTTCTTTGATTCTTTATATTCCTCTTTACTCTGTGGCCTAGATCTTGGAATGTAATCCAGAAGGAATCAGACCAACCCTATGCAGAGAAAGAGAATGATTTTGGAGTTTCCTCTTATTTTATTAATTCTCTAAGAATTTGAATCATTATTACTACCTACAGTGTGACTGCCCTGACCTTAAGTTCTTCCTTTGGTGTAATCCACCCTTCTTTATTTTGCATTTGGATTATATATGTTTCTTCCCTCAATACTAGTCACCAGTATTTTCCTATTACAGCTTTTCTGACAATACTTCTATTGTTGCTATCAGCCTCCATTCTAAAGCTCAAGTCTGCCTCTAAGGAAGAAGGAATGAGAACATGGGAGAGAAAGCTACCAGAATAGAGAAACAAATATTGACAAGCCCTTCCTTCAAACTCCTCAGTCGGCCATGGTCCTAAAGAGGGTTAGATTCATTTGACAGGAAGAGCTTATATAAGCAGAATCCATCCTGAATTTTTTTTACCAGACAAATTGTCATTTTACCGTGCTTTCCTCACATCATTCTTTTGCTCAAAACCCTGCCTAGGTTCCATTCTGCACCATTGTGCGATTCCTGCCTGACTTTCCTAACCCAGTAGGAACCTGTGCATGGTCCAGTGCTCCCTCCTGCTACTTGCAACACAGTCCCAGTCACTCTGTCTCTTGCCTTTGTTCAGACCTGTCTGTTATGTAGCAGAGGATCCCTTCCCTTATCTGTCTTGTCTGATCCTATGATATTCGCCCTGGATTTTATTCACAATCCTATTTAAAATTATTTTATTTTGCAGCACTCTTAGACTTTAAATGAGTTGCAAAAATAGTACACTGGGTTTCTGAATGCCCTTCCCCTAGTTATCCCTAATGACAACATGTTATATGATCATAGTACAATGATTCAGACCAGGAAATAAACTAATCTAAAGATATTATTTAAATTTTGCCAGTAGTCCATATTAATTTCTTCTTTTTTTCTGGCTCAGAATCCATTTCATTTAGTTGTTGTGTCTCCTTAGTCTCCTCGAATCTGAGACAATTTCTCATCTCTGTCTTTTTTTGTCTTTCATGACTTTGACACTTTTTAAAGAGTAATGGCCAATTATGTCACTGAATATTTCTTAATTTGAAATTATCTGATTTTTTAAATTAGTTTGATGTTATATATTTTGTCAGGAGTACTGAAAAAGTGACATTATGCCCTTCTTACTACATCATATCAAGAGGTACGTGTTGTTAGGCCTTTTTACTAATGCTGTTCACTTTGATCACGTAAAATGGTGTCTGTCTCTTTTTTTACTATCAAGTTACTATATTAGTTTTCTAGGGCTGCCAGAACAAAGTACCACAGGCTGGGTGGCTTAAAACAAGATGTTTATTCTTTCACAGTTCTGGAGACTAGAAATCTGAAGTCGAGGTTTTCTAGGGCCGTGTTCCCCTGAAGTGTCTAGGAAGAGCTCTACCCTTGACTCTTCAGGATTCTGGAACCCTCAGGCCTGTTTTGGTTTCGGCATCATAGCTCCAGTCTCCTCCCCCGTGGACACGTGGCATTCACTCCGTGTGTCTCTCCATGTCTGTCTGTTCTTACAAGGGCACCACATGCTTGATCAAGGGCCCACTCTTCTCCAGTGTTGATTTTACTTACTGCACCTGCAATGACCCTATTTCCAAATAAGACCACATTCTGAAGTCAGGAAGAATATGAATTTTGAGGGGATATTACCTAATTCAGTGGAGTTACTGTTTCTCTTTTTGTCCCGTGAGCACATTATGGGGAGTTACTTTGAGATTTTGCAAATATCTGTTTCTTATGCTTTTCTACCCTAGATGTAGAATCTAAAAATGATTCTTCCCTGAAACAGTTGCTACTGGGGTGCTTACAAAATGGTGAATTTCAGTTTCTACCATTTCTTCTACATTTATCAATTAGAATTCTGCCATAAAAAAAAGGTGTTTCTTCTCTTCAATGAATTTATTTTTAAAATTATTTATTTGAATTAATATGGTCTCAGTGGTTCCTAATTTGTGGTATCGGTTATAATCTATTACTACCATTATTATTATTATGATTAAATTGTTCGAGGTTTGGTCACTAGCAGCCCCTTCAAGGTGACTCCCATCCTCCAAGCCCTGCCGTATGCTGACTGATGAGGCAAACACTCCTTGATGACTGCACTCGGGGTTGTGCTGTTCTTTTCTGAATTCTTATTGTACTTTGAAGTTAGTGTTTCATTCTGGCACTTAGTTTTGTATACTTTTACTTTCACGTAACTATTTTTATTTTCTAGTGTCATCTCCCAGGCTAGAAATGGTGTTTCTTTTGTTTCTTCAATTTTCTTTTTACTTTCGAGATTAAGAAGTTCAGGGTTAAGCACAGAGCGGGTACTTGAATTAATCTAGCTCAATTGAGTAGTCTATTGATTTATGAAATCATAGTTCTATTCACTCAGAATCCAAGATTCTGTAGTTCTTTTTGAGGAATTTAAAAACTGAATGTATGATGTTCCTCTCTGAATAGAGCAAATCTCTACTTTTGGCATAAATTTCTGAGCACCTGGGTTTCTTTGTATTAAATACTAAGTACTACTAACAATGCCTCCATGGTTTTAAATTTCCTACGAACTTTAATTAAATGCACCAAGCAGCTTTTTACCCACATCCTCAAAGCCTTAATTATAAGAGCATATCAGTACACAGAAACAATTACTAGTTCCTTCCTGTGACAGGGTGGAGTAAGTGCATCTGGATAAATGTTTGCTGGAGGATTAAACCAAAGAGAGCCAATTCTCATCTAAGTGTTTTGAGTAAATTCATTTGTGAACGGCATTTGCCAAGTTCATTTTAGATTCAATTCGTGAATACATATATACCAGCAATAACTTGATTAAGAACAGAGGAGTGTTTGCAAACCGATTGCATCCCTTCCATGAAGCTGCTTAAATGAATAGCATCAATCAATATTGCATATTAGGAAAAGTCAAGTTAAATCCTGGGTGTGCTTTTCGTTGCATTTTTAGAAATGTAGTAAACCTCAATTGAAGATGAAACGTGCACAATGTAAAAATGTAGAACATTTTGTTCCTTTTAAGTCCTTGCCCTCTGCAAAGAAATAATTGCATATGGCATCAATAGAATTAAAGAGGATCCCTTGTCACACATGGCTTCCTGTTTATCTACATGATGCATACTTTCATAAACTCTTGAATATGGAAGTAACATACTGTGACTTAACCAGACGGGACCTGTTTGTGGGCAGGAAACTTTATTTACTCAGCTTTCTATATCTGAACCTATCTTGTTCTATAGCTACCAAGAATGTTTAATATGTGACAAACATTATACGAAAATTCTCTGAAAATTCTACTTATAATAATGATTGTTTTCTGAGGAGGAGGGACGGTGATGCAGGGAAGGTATTTTTATGTTCAGAGCTCGATGGATGAGGCTATGCAGGTTTAGGAGCCACAGTGAGGAGAGTGAAATTATTCTGCTGAATTTGGTGTTTCAAGGACAATCTAGGAGGGAGGAGAAAGCCATCAGCTATGGGATGTGAGACCGAAGCCTGCATGGGGTGCATGATGGGAGAAATGTCAGGAGAGGACAAATGCAAGTAAAAACCACCCAACCACCCAACGAGCCAAAACCCAAGCAAGCAAATCCAGAGAACAGGAATGTATGGTATGGATTTTGCATTTGTTTGCCTTGGGATGTGCCATGTAGCCCCCATCTGACAACCAGCAGCTCTTAGTAAATTCTAAAATGCAAATACTGTGCTGTCAGAATTTTGTTTATTTGTTTTATGCAACTGCGACAACTCATATTTTGGAATAATTGTTCAAGAGGTAGAAGAGACCACAAGTAAGAAAATTTTCTGTTTTTTCACATCCCTGTCATCTTGGAAATGGTTTTAAACTCTACAGTGTGGAAGTGGACTATTGAGCTAGATTTACTTAGTTCTTGAGGGATAAAAAGAGTATGGACTAGCTGATATTTCATTTAACACAAAACAACAAAGAGGCGTTATTGTCCCTATGTGACATATAAAGGAACCGAAACTTAGTGAAATTATGTGCAATAAATGGCCAAGCCAGGAGTTGAACCCAGGCTGTCTGACTCCAAGACCACTCTAACATCCTAATTTTAGGATTTAGAACACAATAAATTCTCGATAAGCATGAATAAAAGTGTATAAGAAACCTATTGGAGGTCTGTTTACATGTACAGGGTAGAAATAGGCAGATCCACAATTACTGGCTTTTTGCACACATTAACTCACTTATGCCTCTGAAGAGTCCCATGTGCTGGCTGATGCAGAAGGAGAGAGTAATGTGTTCGGGGTTACAGGGTTTTGAGTGGTAAAGCAGGGATCTGCACACAGGCCGCCTGGCTCTAAAATCTATGCTCCTGACTACATTCTGTCCTTGAGGCACGGAGTTCTATTTGACTAAGGGGCATTAGATTAGGAGATGAATTGCGATAATAACCCAATATATGTCCAAGTTAGTAGTCAAATGGAGCTACTAATAGAAGAAGGTCACTCTGGCCAAGTGGGTCAGATAGTTGGAGCATTGTCTTGTGTACCATAAGGGTTGTGGGTTCGATCCCCAATCAGGGCACATGCCTAGGTTGCAGGCTTGATTCCCGGCTGGGGCACATATGGGAGGCAACTGATTGACTTTTCTCTCTCAAATCGATGTTTTTTTTTCCCCCTCCTTCCCTTCCTCTCTCTCCTAAATCAGTGAAAAACATATAATCAGGTGAGGATTAAAAAAAAAAATCGAAGAAAGTCTATTTGTGTCCACTTGGAGGGGTATAAACATAAGTTACCTGCTGCTCAGGTAGGTCAGGGGAAGTCTTCCTTCTGTCTCTCCATGTATGTAGTTCACTTCTCCCAGCCATACTGGCATCATTTTTATGAAGATTATGAATCGCGAGGAATTTGACTTTAGCTAGGAGAATTACTTTCCACTTGACTCCATTTCACAGAAGGACCTGTATTTAGGAGAACCAGAGAACAGCTCCCCTCAAAGTCTGATTTTCTGTCTTTCCAGCACACTCTTCTAAATTTGAGAAGCGAGAAAAAAAACTGCTAAGTATCCCACCCTTGTTATCGAGGTAGATAAATCCCAGCTGCCAGGGAATAAACCTCTTTCACTGTGGATTCTAACCTTCCCATGGATGCGTTTCCCAACTGGTCTTTTTTCCACCCCCAGCCTCATTTCCTTACGAGTGCAGCAGCCAACACAAAGCTTCTCTTTCGAATGAGCTGGCAGGGGCCTGAGTTCACTGCTGGCTCTTTTCAATGACAACTTTCATGGTGGGGATTTTGGCGAGGAGATCTTAATTCCAGCCTAGACAGGCCTGTGCAAGGACTTGTTTGTAGAGGATAATAGACAATCAGCTCTATTGGGTAGTTTCTGAGGAGTTGATTAATACCCAAAGATATTGCTTAAAACAATGGTGGGAAGGGTGTTGGCAATGGTAAAAACATAAGTCGCTGATTCTTGCTTTGTCTTATTTTACTTGGCTGCTGTCATCAGCAAGAAAACTTTTCTTTTGTGTAGCTGCTTGGCATTGTCATAGGTGAGAACTAGAAAGCTTGTGTCCTGCTGCTGGCGCAGCCCTGGTTTTATCACAAAGCAAAACGCTTAACCACAGCACACCTCTTTTCCTTCCCTTTCCTAAGAGAGTGAAATGTTGTCCTTACTTGGCCACTGCTGTCATGTATTTCCTATTGTGACCTTAACTCCCTTGCAAATATGGAGCTCTAAATTGTGACATAAAACTGGAAACTAGTGTAAGACTGGCACTGATGAGGGAGTTCTCTAAATAACTGAGTGAATTTAGTGTCTAACCTGGACTATCAGGATTGAATTTGGCTATTCCCAACAGATGGGAGCCTGGATCCTTTGAGAATATGGAGAACTCTAAAATCATCTCTTCCATTCACTGCACAAATGGTATCAGCACACCATTGTGTGGTCCATCTGGTCAACTCCTGGCCCAACTCTTTCTCTGAGGAGAACGAGAGATACTAAAAGAACAAGCAGTTTGGAAAAGATTACTCATTCATGTAACTTACAAATACATATGTGAAACTGCCTACACAGATTCTGGTTGGATTAGAAAGTGTTCGTTGTGGAATGCTGTCACTAGAGAAATGCTGCTGCATCTGCTTCTTTCCATTTTAGAGTGTTGTCCTTAGAATAGTTCGCCTCAATCCCCTTCCATGCTGTATGGAAATAATTCTGAGTGTTGGTGGGAGGGAAGCAATGGTATGGCACACAAGGAAATGGCAAGAAGGACACACAAATTAACTGCTCCTTGTGCCTTTTTATCTTGTCCATAAATTGCCATCAAGCTAGGGCATTGCATGCATAGAATTAGAGGGGTTTAATGACTGGAGTAATTGGAACAGTGCCAATGTCTGAGGAGTGGCACCTCGGGCTATAACAAGCTTGTCCCAGAAGTCCCTTTGCTCAGTTTATAGAAGGGCTATGAGATTGACTATGAATAATGCTGCAGATACTGATGTTGATTTTGCTACTAAAGATGATGAGACACATAGATACAGAGAACAGGTCGATGGTTCCTAGGGGGGAGCAGAGTTGGAAAAGGTGAAGGGATTAAGAAGTGTAAATCAGCAGTTACAAAACAGTTCCTGGGATGTAAAATACAGCATAAGGAATATAGTCAATAATATTGTAATAACTATGTACGGTGCCAGGTGGGTACTAGAAATATCAGGGGGAATCACTTGGTAAAGGATATGGTTGTCTACCTACTGTGCTGTACACATGAAAGTAATACAAGATAATATTGAATGTAAACTGTAATTGAAAAATAAAATTTAAAAGATGAGACGGTAAAACACATGAGATAATTAATAAAAAGTTTTAATATGTAATACATGTACACATATATGTAATTAAACGTACATATCTGTGATCTTATGCTGTATACTATATAGTATACTGACTTATATTAAGTCAGTTATATATATAATAATGGCATTTTCTCATTATCTATGAAACACATTTAAATAAAAGAGATTTTTTTAAATGAACATTGTTCTGTTAAAAACCATTATGTTTCAAGACTAAAAAGGCTGATAATGTTAATATGTTTGCTCTGATTTTCTTATATTTTTATAACCTAAAATTTCTTTAAGAAAAGCATTCATAACATTAGTCTACATTTCTTCATTAGGAAAGTTTGTTCCTTCAAAATATTTTAAAAATATATATATTTAAAAGAAATAATGCTTCAGAGCTGAGAATCTGCTGGCTTTAAATGTGGGACCTAGTTAAGGAAATGTCTCTCAGTGTTTATTCTAGCATAAGGTGCAAAGTTCCTCTCTTACTGCAGGAATCAGGACAGTTTGTTTAGTATGTAACATGAAGAACTGCTGATGGAACATCTGAAATCTATGAAAGTTCCCATAGTGTTTGTGTACCTCTGTTTTAGTTTGTTGTGGGAGAGGTGAGAAGATCACCATTTTATCATATTTTGCTCATTTGGTCCACTTGGTAGACTTTCTGGAGTCTTGAATAGTTTTCTTTTTCTTCTGACCTTTGTAGAAGCTCAAGGATTCAAACCCAAGGCTTTTTTACATGGCGAGATCAATAAGTATTACTAGTGCAATGAGGTGTACAGTCACTACACTACCTATTTAAACTCCCATTAGTTACAATTTTAGTTGTTAAGCATCATTAAATAAGCATTATCTATCCTGAGCATTTCACATCTCAAAGTCACGCAAATGTTGGTTTATGAATTCTGATAAATATCTATGAAGAGTTTCAGGCACAAGACACCATGTTTTTCAATCAGTGCAAAAACTCTCAAGAATAGCTGATTGAAGTCAAACATAAATATTTAAAACAATACACTTTTTTATTGACAACTGGGAAGAGAAAATATACAAAATGTAGCTACTGGCAAGACCTGTTGTAAATAGTAAGGCGAGCATATTGAGGTGATGGTCAGGACATAAAGGGCTGTTAGTAGTCTTTTGGGGCTATTACTCAAAGATATTGTATATGTTGACAAATAATACACAAGGGCCATATGTATTGAGTTAATCAATGTGGAGGAGAGCAATACACTCAAGAAAGAGCTCTTGCCCATTAGAAATGAATGATTTTGATAGTCTAAGAAGTAGCAATTTTGGAACCAGGAGACCAGCAGGAATTGAAGAATTAGGTATATAGACTCAAAGTGCCATCAGAAAAATGACCATAATTCATACCCAGGTAAAGGATCTTTAAGGTCTCTCATTAGGACAGGAGATACCCCCAAATCCATTTTCCCCAGAAACGACAAAAAAAGTGATCCATTGGAAGTCTAACAATCTTTTTAGTTCCTGTTTCATTCATAGTGAAAATGGCTGGATTATTTTCTTGCCTCTTAAAACTAGTCCCTTAGAGTCCAGTTTACTAACTACATTTCTCTTTAACCTATAGTCTTCTAATTTTGTAACATCTTATCTTACAACTAACTTTTATGTTTATATTTTGACAACTAGGGGCTACCATGTTTCCCCTCTCAAAAACAGGTGCAATGTCTGTTTGCAAACAGCACCATGGAGGTAGGAGCTGGGAGACAATTTAGAGATTCATTGTAAATGACAGACTTTATGTAGTTATTTGCATAATGTAATATAAAAACATCTTACCATTAATAATCTGAATATTTTAGGTAAAAATGATTATTTAGGCTTTTATTATGCAAATAAACTTCCCTGAACTCTTTATTTCACTGTGAATGCAATGAGTAGCTTAGTTATTATGTAGTCAGCTGGTAGAAATTAAATTCTTTTTATCTGGTATCTTAAGTCAACAATTTCTGCCTTTTAATAATTTCTTTTGTTCCTTTTCATGTGGTGTTATCTTTTAGGATTGAGACAAGTTTTTGAAAGGTGTTTTATTAAAAGCATAAAAGGAAAGAAAATAAGTGAATAGATAGCAAACATCAATCTATGTAGGACAATTATCAAGAAAATAAATATAGCCAAATGTGCAGCTATCCTAGAAACCCATTCATAAACCACAGCATTGCCTCACATAAATTTAAGAGGAATCAATCAATTTACTCTCATTATTTTTTAATGTCCCTACACTGCAAAAATTGTACACATGACTTGAAACTAGATGTAATTGTGTCTGGAAACCAATAAAGTAGGGCTCATTTAGCATCTAATTCCAAAGAGGCTTATTACCCATGGATATATCATAAGTACAATGACCCTTCACTGTTATATAAATAAGATTATCTGAGAATTGTACATAGTTGATATACTTATACTTTAATAAATATTTGCCATCCCTCGAAATTCATGGTCAAAGTTTTTATTGAAATTACATAGTTTAAGTTACAAAATTTCATCACTGGGCAAGTTTCAAATTGGGTTAATTTGATAAGAGATTGCAATCATTTAGTTTGTTCTAACCACCCCTAACCAATGACGAACAAATTGGATTAAATGCCACTTTCCAAAAGATGCCTACAAAACTACTAAAGCTTACTCTCAAAGCAGTTCCATGGAATTGTGATTTTATAAATAGTTGTGAAAGTAAAAGAGGAAAGAATTGCAACAGCTTGAAAAGACATAGCTCTTTCCTTTTCCTTAATTTAGAGAGTTAATAAAAAGGCTGTATGTAAAGACATAGCGTATTACCCAGCTGAAAGTTGAGGAGGCATGATGCTCACTGGAAAATTATTTCCAAGATGTTGAGAATAACAAACTCTTCAACTTGAGTGACTACTTACATTTATAAAAATTGAAAGATCTGGAGAGCTCATTTCTTTCTAACTCTTTCTCATCAGGAAAAACACAAGTTAAACCAGGAAAAGAATCTCTCCTTTCAAATTAAAGCTGAGAAGGAGATGTCACAGGGCCCTTCAGCACCAACTGAAGCATCTAACACCTGTTACTATTGAAGAGATAAAACTCTTTCTTTTACTTTGAATATGAGAGGAGAGAGGTTTTTAAAGAGGCCTCTCAAATTAGACTTACTAGAAATTCAACAGTGTCAAGGTAACCAGCTAGATGAAGAAAATTAAAAATAAAATTTCCAGCAATAATAGTGAATAAAAAGCAATATATTGCTGGTGAAGATGTTTCTTTTTAAATTCAGGTTCACAGATTCTGAAACAATATTTCTTTATGCATAAGTCCCCTTTCTTTTTTTCTCTGCTGAGTATCTTTTCTGTGAAGCTCTTTTTGTGTAGTATTCTAGACATCATACTATCCCCTCCATTATCATACTCAGCTACTATTTAGGTTTCAATCCTATGTTTTTTCTATGGTGTGAATCTATACATATTATAATGTATTATTTTAGAGCTGAAAAGACTGCGTATGTGTGTATGAGTGTATCCAAATACTTAAATTGTCCTGTGTAATTAGACCAAACTATTAGCAGCTCATGGAGAGAACTAGTATAGGGAGTGAAAAAATACTCTCAGGAATTTACAGAACCAGTGAAATTAACTGCTCTGTTTTGTGGAATTAAAACAAGAAATAAGTCCTCTTGCAGTTTTATGGAATGAAATCCCCTCATTCTTTAAATGATATTTCATTCAGTAGTAATTGAATAACATTAGGACTTAAAAACTAAATTATTTCTTTATTTACTATTTTTTTAAATCAGTAAAGGAATGTAAAAGATAATTTTGGCTTTAGGTACTAAATTGATTGATTTTTTTCTGTATGTTTATATGTATATATACGAAGGCAATTCACAGATCCACTGGACAGAAGATACCATTTTCTATTTCCTAATACATGCATCCTTCTAACATACATTTTTCTCTTTTTATTTGAGCTCCTCAAATTTTAATTTGTATAGGCTTCATAACTCCTTAGTCAGCTGAGTTAGTTTTGAGTCTTTTCCATTATGGGTAACTACTAAGTTGTTGACATATATAATGAGCTCTAGACAAGTTGACTTCCATTATTCTTCATGTTATTGGGGCAATGAGTACTTGAGAAGCCAATTTTGGATTGAAAGAGAGAATGACATGTGCTTAATACATCTAAAAGAAGAAAAGTTGGCACTTTTAAGGGAATTGTCCCTGATATCTATGAGAAAAGTATCTTAGTTTGGACTGCGATGACAAAATTCTATAGACTATGCTATTTATAAACAACAAATATTTATTTCTCACAGTTCTGGGACAAGAGCAGGGTACCAACAAGATCTGGTTCTAGTAAGAACCCTCTTCCAGGTTGCAGACCACTGCCTTCTTGCTGTTAACTCACAAGGCAGAGAGAGGAAGAGAGCTTTTAGGATCTCTTTATTAAGGACACTTACTAATCATATTTGCAAAGGCTTCATCCTTAAGGTCTAATTAGCTCTCAAAAGTCCCGCCTCCTACTACCATCACATGGGAGGGTAAGAACTTATCATGAATTTTGAGGGGACACAAACATTAGGTCTATTGTGGGGAGGTTGCATGTTGAGAGGGAGGAAATTGGAAGTTGTATTGGGGCTTACGTGGTGATAGGATGGAGTGGTTGAGAACAGTTTGGAGCCAGATAGACCTGAGCAGTAATCTTCATTTTATGCTCTCATTAGCTGTGAGACACTGAGAAATGCACTTAATTTCTCTAAGATCAGTTGTCTCATCTATGACATGGAAATAATAATGAGATTAAATTAACTTGAATTTTGTAAATAATAAATGAAGATAATAACTTTATGCCTGTAAAATGCTTATCATAGTATCTTGAACACAGTAGTTACTTAATATTTATTGCTAGACTGCTTTATCTTATTTATTATGCATTAGTTTCAGGTATACAGCTTAATCGTTAGACCAATCATATACTTTACAGTGTCCCACTTGATCCAGCTGGCACCATATGCAGTTATAACAATATTATTGACTATTTTTCTTATGCTTTACTTGCTGTCATGTAACTATTTTGTAATTACCAATATGTGCTTCTTAGTCTTTTCACCTCTTTCACCCCGTGCCAAACCCTTCTCCCCTCTGGCAATCACCAGTTCTCTGTATCTGTGAGTGTTTCAATTTTGTTTGTTCATTTGTTTTGTTCTTTCGATTCCACATATAAGTGAAATCATATTGTATTTCTTTTTCTCTGACTGACTGACTTCACTAAGTATAATTACCTCCAGGTGGATTCATACTGATGCAAGTGGTAAGAATTTTATTCTTTTTCATGGCCAAATAATATTCCATTGTAGACATGTACCACAACTTTCCAACTCAATCATCTACAATATTTAGGGGCACATGGGTTGCTGCCATACCTTGGCAATAGTAAATAATGCTGCAGTGAATATGGGGGTGTGTATAATCTTTCAAATTAGTGTTTTGGGCTTCTTTGAATAAATGCCCAAAAGTAGAATCACTGGTTCATAAGGCAGGTCAATTTTTAATCTTTTGAGGAAACTCCATGTTATTTTCCATAGTGGCTGCACAAATCTGCATTTCCACCAACGGTTCACTAGAGTTCCCTTTTCCTCATATTCTTGCCAACACTTGTCATTTATGATGGTCATTCTGACAGGTGTGAGATAATATCTCATTGTGGTTTTAATTTGCATTTCTCTGACAATTAGTGACATTGAGCATCTTTTCCTACATCTATTGGCCATCTGTATGTCCTCTCTGGAGAAATGTCTGTTCAGGATCTCTGTCCATTTTTTAATTGGATTGTTTGGATTGTTTGTTTTTCTAGTGTTAACTAGTATATGTTCTTTATAAATTTTGAATATTAACCCCTTGCCTGCTATTTTATTGGTGAATATTTTGTCCAATTTAGTAGGTTTTCTCTTTGTTTAGTTTTTTATGATTTACTTTGCTTTGCAAAAAAAAAATCAGTTTGCTGTAGTCCCATTTATTTATTTTTCTTTTGTTTCCCTCGCCCTAGGAGATATATCAGAAAAAATATCGTTAAGAGAAATGTCAGAGATTTTACCACCTATGATTTCTTCTAGAATTTTTATGGTTTCAAGTCTTACATTTAAGTCTTTAATTCATTTTGAGTTTATTGTTGTATAAGGTATAAGAAGGTGGTCTAGTTTCATTTTTTTAATCTCTCAAATTTTTCCAGGTCTATTTCTTGAATAGACTGTCTTTACCCCATTGTATGTTCTTGCTTCCTTTGACAAATATTAACTGGTCATGTAGATGTCAGTATATTACTGGCTCTCCCTTCTGTTCCCCTGATTTGTATGTCCATTTGCATGCCAGTACCACACTGTTTTGAAATTCCTATGGCCTTGTAGTATAGTTTGATATCAGGTGTTGTGATACCCCCAGTTTTGTTCTTCTTTCTTGATATTGCTGAAGCTCTTCAGAGTTTTTGTGGTTCCATATAAATTTTGGGGTTATTTGTTCTAGTTCTGTGAAATACATCATTGGTATTTTGACAAGGACTGTGTTGAATCTAGAGATTGCTTTGGGTAGTATGGACATTTTAATGATGTTAATTCTTCCTATCTATGAACACAGTATATGCTTCCAAATATTGTATCTGATTTCTTTCTTCAGTGCCTTGTAGTTTTCCAAGTATAGGTCTTTTATCTACTTGGTTAAATTAATCATAGGCATTTTATTTTTTGTGTGTGCAATTATAAATGGGATTGTTTTCTTAAGTTTTTGATAATTCATTATTAGTGTTTAAAATGCAACTTATTTCTGAATATTAATTTTGTATCCTGCTACTGTACTGAATTCATTTATTAGTTCTAGTAGTTTTTTGATGGAACCTTTAGGGATAACTGTATATAGTATCATGCCATCTGCAGATAATGAGAGCTTTACTTTTTCCATTCTAATTTGGATGCCTTTTATTTCTTCTTCTTGTCTGATTTCTGTGGCTAGGACTTGCAGTACTATGTTGAATAAGTGGTAAAAGCAGACATCCCTTTCTTGTTCCTGATTTTAAGGGAAATGCTTTTAGGTTTTTCCAAAGAGTAAAATGTTAGCTATGGCTTTGTCATATATAGCCATTATTATGTTGAAATATGTTCCCTCTAATCCCATTATACTGATAGTTTTTATCATAAATGGGTGCTGAATTTTATTAATTGCTTTTTATTCCTTTATTTTATGATCACGTAATTTTAATCCTTCATTTTGTTTATGTGGTGTGTCATGTTAATTGACTTACATATATACTACCAATCTTGTATCCCAGGAATAAATACCACGTGATCATGGTATGTGATCTTCTTAATGTATTGTTGGAGGCAGTTTGCTAATACATTGTTAAGAATATTTGCAGCTATGCTTATCAGGGATATGGGTCTATAATTTTCTTTCTTTGTGGTGTGGATCTTTATCTGGTTTTGGAATTAGAATAATGCTTGCCTTGTAAAGTGAGCTTGGGAGTTTTCCTTCCTCTTGGAATTTTTGGAATAGTGTGAGAAAAATAGGTGTTAGTTCTTCTTTACCTGTTTGGTAAAATTCACCTGTGAAGCCATCTGGTCCAGGACTTTCATTTGTTGCAGGTTTTTTTTATTACAGCTTTGATTTCATTAGCTGTAATCAGCCTGTTCAGATTCTCTGATTCTTCCTGATTCAGTTCTGGAAGATTGTATGTTTGTAGGAGTTCCTCCATTACACCCAGATTGTCTGATTTGTTGGTATATAGTTGTTTGTAATATATTCTTACAGTCCTTTGTATTCCTGTGATATCAGTTGTTACTTCTCTTTCATTTCTGATGTTATTTATTTGAGTCCTTCCTCTTTTTTCTTTCTGATGAATCTGGTTAGAAGTTTGTCAAGTTTGTTTATCTTTTCAAAGAACCAGCTCTTGTTTTTATTGATTTTTTGTGTATTTTTTTTTTTTTAGTCTCAATCATTAATTTTCGCTCTAATCTTTATTATTTCCTTCCTTCTACTCACTTTGGGCTTTTTTTGTTGTTGTTGCTCTTTTTCCAATTCCTTTATTTGTAAGGTTACATTGTTTTTTGAGATTTTTCTTGCTTCTTGAAGTACAACTGTGTTGCGATAAATTTTCCTTTTATGTCTGCTTTTGTTGCGTATGATAGTTTTGGGGTTATTGTGTGTTCATCTTCATTTGTCTCAAGGTAGCTTCTGATTTCTTCCTTGATTTCATTGTTGACCCATTCATTGTTTAGTTACATGTGATTCAACCTCAACATGTTGGTGCATTTCTCAGCTTTTTTCTTGTATTTGATTTCTAGTTTCATACTATTGTTGTTGAAGATGCTTGATATGATTTTAATCCCCTTAAATTTACTGAGACTTGTTTTATGTCATAACATGTGGTCTCTCCTAGAAAATGTTCCATGTTACCCTGACCAGTGTGGCTCAGTTGGTTGGGTGTCATCCAGCAAAGCAAAAGGTCACCAGTTCGATTCCCAGCCAGTGCACATGCCTGTGTTGCAGGCTGGTCCCTGGTTGGGGCATGTGTGAGAGGCAACCGATCGATGTTTTTCTCACACATCAATGTTTCTCTCCCTCTCTCCCCCCTTCCCCTTTCTGTAAATATAAATAAATAAAATACTTAAAAGTTTTTAAAAAGACTGTTCTCTGTGTACTTGAAAAAAATATTTATTATGCTTCTTTGGGTTGAAATGCTCTGAAGATAATCAATTAAATTAATTTGATCTAGTGTATCAATTAAGGCCACGGTTTTCTTGTTGAACCTCTGTATTGAAGATCTATCCATTGATGTCAATGGGGTGTTAAAAACCCCTACTATGACTGTGTTACTTTTGATCTTTACCTTTGTATCCATCAAAATTTGCTTTCTGTATCTAGTGCACATATATTGGGTGCATAAATGTTTACAAGTGTTATATTCTCTTGTTAGAATTATCCCTTTATCCTTATGTAATGTCCTTCTCTTTATTTGTTATAATACAACTGTTTTGGTTTTAAAGTCTATTTTGTCTGATATCAGTACTGCTACCCTTGTTTTTTGTATTTTAAAAAAAATTCCATTTGCATGATATATCCTTTACTTTCAGTTGGTGTGTATCTTTTGTTCTTGGGTGGATCTCTTGTAGACAGGATATACAAGTATACAGGTCTTGTTTTCTTATCCATTCAGCTACCTATGCCTTTTGATGACAACATTTAATCCATTTACATTTAAGGCGATTATTGATAGGTGTGTATTTATTGCCCCTTCATTCTTTATAACTTTGTTCCTCTCTCTCGCACCCCCCACCTCTTTTCTTTCTCTTCTAAAGACCCTTCAACATTTCTTGTAATACTGTTTTGCTGGTAATGAACTCCTTTAGATTTTTCTTATGTAGAAAACTCTTTATTTCACCTTTAATTTTTAAATGATAGTGTTGCTAGATAGCATAGTGTTGGTTGTAGATCCTTGCTCTTCATCATTTTGAGTATTTCATGTCTACCTCTTCTGACCTGAAATGTTTCTTTTGAGAACTCAGCTGATAGTCTTAAGGGAGCTCCCTTGTAGGTGACTAACTATCTTTCTTTTGCTGCTTTTAAGATTCTCTTTTTGTCTTTAACCTTTGCCATTTTAAATATGATGTGTCTCAGTGTGCTTCTCTTTGGGTTCACCTTGTTTGGGACTCTGCATTTTCTGGACCTGTACATCTTTTTCTTTCACCAGGTTAGGAAAGTTTTCAGCCATTATTTCTTAAAGTAAGTTCTTGATTCCTGGTCTTTCTCTTCTCTTTCTGGTACACCTATGAGGCGGATGTTGTTATACTTCACATTGTCCAGCAGGTCCCTTCCAGGGGTCTCCAACCTGTGACCCACAGGCCACATGTGGCCCAGGATGGCTATGAACGTGGCTCAACACAAAATCGTGAATTTACTTAAAACCTTCTTTTTGCTCATCAGTTTTAGTTGGTGTTTATGTATTTAATGTGTAGCCCAAGATGACAATTCTTCCAATGTGGCCCAGATATGCCAAAAGGTTGGACAACCCTGCCTTAGACTGGCTTCTTTTTTTAAAATTGTTTTTTTTCTTCTTGTTGCTCTGATTATATGTTTTCTCCTACTTTGTCTTTCAGATTGCTGTTTTATCTAGCCTGCTGTCGATCTTCTAGTGTATCTTTTATTTCTGATTTTATATTTTTCATTTCTGACTGGCTCTTATTTATGATATCTGTGTTTTTCTTCTTGCCACTGAAGTTCTTGCTAAGTTCCTTGACCATCCTTATAACCATTTTTAAAAACTCTGTGTCTGGTAGCTTGCTTGCTTCCATTTCATTTCATTTATTTTATTTTTTCTCAGGATTTATCCTGTTTTTCATTTGGGGCATGTTTCTTTGCCTTCTCATTTTGGCTGCCTTTCTGTATTTGTTTTTGTGTATTATTTGGCTCTTCTATACCTTCAAATGATGGCCTCATGTAGTAGGTGTCTTTTGGAGCACTGAGATGCTTCCCTCTCATCTCCTGAGCTAGGTGCTCCAGTAGTGTTGCCTGTGTCAGTTATGTGAACCCTCTTTTTGTAGTCGAACCTTGGTTGCTGTTGGCCCAAACATGGGTAGGGTTGCCCCTTCACTGGCCAAAAGATACATTAGAAGGATTAACCACAAGCCCAGTGTGTAAACTGCTGTGAACATGCTGGCTCCACAATGCTGAATTTGGTGCAACAGTTTTGGGTATTGAAATTTTCCTTTGTCTGTGCTGCTTGTGGATTTTATGCTCTGGTGTGGTCTAAACCCATGGTTGTGTTAGTTTGGGGGCACCTTGGAGGGAATCCATGTCCTTTGATGTTATGTGCTGCCAGGGATGTGTCCTGGGCTTCCTATTTGGAGCTACAAAGCCACTTGCAATTTGTGGCTGTATGTGCTCGGCCTGGGTGTGCATGGGAGGAGCCCAACTGAGCTTCAAGTCCAGTTTCCACTAGCACTGAGGCTGAGGGCTGGTCAGGAAAAGGCCCAAGACTCCCCATGATCTGCCTTCACTCGTTAGATGCCTGTTAGGCTCATTTACTGAAAGAACCTCTGGTAGTATGTGAGTTACTTCAGGGAGGTTCTCAGTGAGTAACCCGGTGGGGTGAATGGTGTTTACCAGATTGATAATACTTGGTGCCAGTGCTAGGTTTTAAGGTATTCATCAACAGTTTCAGGTTACACAAGATCAACTGCCACCTGCTGTGTGTCTGTGGACCTTTGTGGTGGGGCTGCATCTCAGGGACTCATCAGGGTGAGGTCAGCAGTATTCATTGGACTCACGCAGACCAGCTCTTGGTCATGTGAAAGGAAGGCTCTGCATAGGAACCTTGATGCTAGCCTGGAAGAAAGAAAAAAGGGACCCCCACCAAGAGCCATACAGCTCAGTTTTTCCCAGAGCCTGCCCAGACTTCCTGGAGAGTTTTGTGCACTGGGGATGCAGCTGGCACTACTGAGTGTCACAGGCCCAGCCAGGCAGTGCCATGAGGAATCAGGACAGTGGAGCTAATGGTTTTCTTCTGATAGGACTAGTGGGTCTCCCATGGGAGGCTGGAACAGGCATGGCTCTGTTGCAACTACTGCCAGGGTGGGGAGGGTTGATCCTGGCTGGCAAGTGGCTCTCCTCCTAGCCATGTGGGACAGGGCACTTGGGCCCTGAGGGCACTGTTGCTGTGGGTGGGGTGGGGAACTGGTCTCTGCCCCAGTGCCACACAGCTTTGACTCCCATTCTCCTTGGGTTCATTCTCAAGATCCCTTCTAGAAAGTCCATACCATAGACTCAGACAATGGACTCCACCATAGGACATAAACTCAGGAGGGACAACAGGGCACTGGGAGAGTGCCCCTGCCCACCAGAACCACACAGTTCATTCTGTTTTTGCAAAACTCTAGTCCCTCCAACCTACACTCCCTCACCAGATCTCAAGACAAGTGGCTGTGAAGCAGATCCTGTGCTTTGGCTCTTCAATAGGGCACCTGGGTCTCTAGCAGTCTCTTTCCTCTTCTTGGTGGATAGAATTCCTACTGATCTCTGCTGCCAGCTATTGTGTGGGCACCTCCTCTAGGCTCTACTCTTCCCAGCTGAGGAGCTCAGCCTGAGTTTGAGATACCACTTTCCTCAGGGAGAAACTTTTCAGCTCAAATGTCCCTCTAGAGACTCACCCATAACATGTGGGCGTGGGGCCAGCCCTCCTTGTTTCCCTTTGCCCTTCCTACCAGTCTTGATGTGGCCTGTGTAAATCCTTGGCTATAAGACTTCTGTTGTGCTCATCTTGTCTTGATTATGGTTGATTTTTCCACAGTTCAGCTGTAACTCCAGTTCAGGACTGGGAGGAGGTGAGTTCAGTTTCCACCTACTCTGCTGCCCTCATCTCTACTCTAGATGGCTTTATCGTAATGCTGTGTCTAAGTCTGTAATTTTACCTTGTGTGTCTTCTACCCTGTTGAATAGTTTTATCTTGACATTTCAAATATCTATGATTAAGCTCTTGAGAACAGCCAGAAAATGGTAAAATAAAGATCTGTGGCTTTGACACATTAGAAGTTATATAGCAACAGTTGCTAATTAAATTTGAATTGGTTAATACAATAACTGCATACACATCAGTCTTTCCTTCCCTACAGTTTTAGAAAGGCAGTGGTAAGCAAAAAAATCTGCTATATTTGCTTTTGACTCTATTGCCTCAGTCCCCACTGGTTCTTAATTATCCTCATTACACTCAATCATCAACATATTTTTATGTATAGATTGCTTCCCCTAAACTTGAGACCATACTCCTTTCCTCCCATTCAAAAATAAAACGAAAGTGTATGCCTTCACGGGGAGAGTTTGGGTACTAAAGGAAATCTTTGATTATATTTTCTGACTGGAGAATATATATTTAATGTGTTATACATATAATATATATTTTAAATGAGCCTCTATCTCTCCTTGTTTTTCTCTACTTCTATTATCCAGTACACCAGCAATTTTCAACCAGTGTGCCATAAGAATTTTAAAAATATGCAATACCTGACTATTTAGTCAGGGGCACTGATCTCTTTTCCCTTAGATTGTCAAATAAAAAAAATAACGACAGCCAACACAACAATAGCTATCTGGTGTGAGTGAATTAAAATTACACGTACATATTTTTTGGTGGGCTGCAGAATGTTAGTAATTAGTTTGTGTTTGCTGTGACATGAAAAATGTTGAAAATCACTGCATTAGGTTACAATGAAAGTATTCCCCCTCCCCCGTTCCATGCCAAAGATCCTCCGTGACCTCTAAATCAGTAAAGGACAAGGTTCCAGTTTTTACTTGACAGGAGATACCCATTCCAGTAACAATTTTGCCCAAAGTTTCTGTCTTTGAAATTCTCACTTTCCTTTGGCATCTATTACTCTCTCCATTCTGGTGTCCTTCCTCAGCTTTGAGACAATTTTCCTTGGTGTCTTTAACCTTCTAGTCTCTAAGACTCTTGTCTGTGGTCATTTCTAGTTTTAGTTCTAACTCAACGCTCTGATCTCAGTCACACTCTTCACTTTAGCCACCTTACATGATTGATTCCTAATTTAGATTTGGCTTTAATCCGTGAGATTTATATTAAGAAATCCAGTGTCCTCTCAGGTATCTCTAATCTAAAGATGGAGTAATCTTATTCAAGCCTGAATCTTTTATTCATTTAGTTATTTAAAAAAATATTCTTCTTAGTTGATAGGACTGCTATGTATCTAGTCATACCCACAAAAATGCCCCCTCTCTTTGCTGTGGAATCAGTTAGTACAATTATATGGATTTTTTTGGTCTTCTAAATTTACATTGTCTCTGCCCTCCTCTGTTCATCCCTGCTACCTCTACCTTATGAAGATTGCCCATCATTCCTTCCTGTTATTTACAGTAACCTCCACACTAGCATTTGAAGGGTGGCAGAATACACCACTCCAAAATATGCTCCTTTGGCATAAGGATTATTTTGAGCTGAAGGCAATTGAGAAGAAGCAGATACAAGTAAAGCTCTCTGTCCTCCCTCTATATGCCTAAAAGCAGGACATGAATTTGTCTTACCTCCTCTCTCTACCAGGAAGGACAGGATTTAATCATGAAACAACTCTGGACCCATATCAGCACAGGGATGACACTGAAAAAGCCTATACAATCTTTCTAACCAGTCCTATCTACCATTAGTTTCCCCATATATTTTCCTTTCCACAATTTATACCCCTAGAGGTCAACGTTCTTTCAAAAGTTTTATTCTTTGCCAAAAGTTTTATTCTTTGCCAAGATGCAGTATAAGCCCAAGTTCTAACCATCCCTTTGAGTCACTGACTACTCCTGTGTGTGTGAGCAAAGCATGTGTTAATATACCTCTGTTTGTTTTTCTTTTGTTAATCTATCTTTCATTAGTCTAATTTGCAAGGCCTCAGTCAATAAAAACCTAAAATAGGTAGAAAGAAAATATTTTCTCCCCTATGTACTTTTGTCTGTAATCTTGCTCCTCTAAAATTTGTCTTTGTTGCTGATGTGGCTATCCAAAATGAATACCTGTTTATATGATAATTTCCCTAGATTTGCAAATTAAGGTTCAGATTCCTCTACATTATGTCCTTGGCTTTTTACTAGCAGGCCTTGCTCTTGTCTTCAGTTTCATCGTCTGTCTGAAATTTATATTCCTCAACTCTAAATTCCAGAAACGCTGACCAAGTTTTCTGTAAACACGATGTTTCAAAACTTCATGTTCTGTGCCAGCTATTGTTTCTCTGGAATTCTCCTTCCTCCTTTACTTTACCTTGATAAAATCTGTGCATTCTTTAGTACTCAGCTGAGGAGTTATTTCGGAAGATAATTCCCTGATTTGGGTTCCTACCACACATACCCCAAACCCTATTAAATCCTATTCTTTGCTTCCATAGCACTTAGTGGAAACCGCTGTTAGAATAATCTGTTGTCTACTGATTTCTCATGAGAATACTGAGAATGGGAACTGATTTTTTTCTATGTGTATTCCTATTGATTAGTTCCAATATAAATAAATGTTGAAGTTGTGAGAATTCTGGCCAGATAAAGCACATTTGACTTGTGTTAAGGTACTTATCCCAGAATAAGAATTGTGCAAATGTCTTAAAAAATTATGGCAAACATAAATCATTGTAGATATTTTTTCTCAAGTTGTGTTTTTTTATTACTCTTCTTTGTTCTTCCCACCATTTTTTTTTCCCCTATTTGGCAGGAACAAAGTACTGATTGGGCAATTCTTAAGTTGTTTATGACACTTTAGGGTATATGGAAGAAATTAGCCCATTTTTGAAGATGATGAAACTTTCTCTAATAAAAAGTACTTCGATGACTAAAAAAGTCCTAATTCCCCAGCTGCACTCATATGGCCAGAGTGAACTGTCAGTGACTGAATGAAGTGTCTGTCCAGCTGGCCAGTTTGAAATGCCACTGTGGAACAGAAAAGAGGGGTTTGTTACATAAGAAAGATTTCTATTCTATAAATGCAGTATGGTACAAATGCAAGGGTTAAAAATAAACTTCTAAAAAATTTATAGCTAACAGAAATGCCCTGATATAAAAATGCTATGGGAAAACAAGTTGAGAGAAAAAAAAAAGGAAAAGAGAAACCATAAATACATGATGTGGAGAACAGAAATCTCCAAACTGGAGTACTTTAGAAATTCCCTGGTGCATATTAAGTTTGTTTAAATATAGAGTAATTCTGTCTGTCCTGAAAAGTTTGGTAGTTGTCATTAGAAACAGCATAAGTGGATGCCAATTAGAAAATTAATTTGCTGATTGAATTAAGGGATTTAAAAAAAAATAAATCAAAGTAGAAAGATACCATGATTTATTTCTTTACAGTGTTGTTTGTTACAGTGCACTGGGAAGAAGACTAGGAACACAAAATCCTAAAGAGCATATATGCATAATCCGTAGACACAGATAACAGTGTGGCGGCCTAAGGGAAGGCGGCGAGGGGATTGGGTGGAGGCAGCATAGAGGGGTGAGATTAGGACATCTGTGATAGTGTCAACAATAAAAAATAAAGAAAAAACATACTACTTTCAGCTTTTAAAAATACAGTGATGTTATAGAATTATACAAAAAAATCCAGCAACTTGTCTCCCAATAAAAATAATGACGAAGAAGACCATTTAGAATGGGATGATACAAACAAACTTTAATACTCGAAATGGTCTCCTTTCAGAAAACTGCAAAATGGTACAGAAGGCAGGATGCTTTTATAGGATAAAGAACAAAGACCAGAAAGAGATAAAGAGAAATACCTGATTGGCTGAGGCCCCATAGTCAGCCTTGTTTGGGGTGAGAAGACCCAGAGTTGGTGTGGCATTTGGGGGATGGCTGATTGATACACTGTTTCCAGTCAAGCAGAGCATTTACAGAGACAGGAAAGTTAGAATCTAAGTTTCAGTTTACTGTTGCCAAACCCTGGCAGGCGCACTTCAGTACCTGGGGATGAAAAGACAGTTTTATGCTCACATGTTCCTGTCTAAGGTTTGAAGAAAATGAACTTGCATATTTAAATTAAGAATGTGTTCATTAGTTTTAAGAAATTAGTCTGAGAAAGCTGGAAAATCACTTAAGATATGCATATCAAACTTTTAATAGAATTGTAGAGTTGGGAATTGGATTTCCCCACTCATTCCTGAATCTTCTTTACAAAGGTAATAATGCTTTCAGGCTTTCTGCATTATGAATGTCAACAGCCGTACTGGGAACCCCAGGCTTCATGCCCAAAACTCACCCTCACCCCATGTAGATTTTCAAGGTTCATTATTTTGCAATCTAATTTTTGAAAGTTTGGTTTGTGGTTATTCTTTGTATCCCTTCCCTATTATGAAACCATATTCTATTGCTTGGGAAAAAAGGCCTGAAAACAAAGCTAGGGGTGGAGGAAAGACACAGATATTCACAGAAAAGTTTAGAATGCTGCAATGGAAGTTGCCATAGTCACTAAGCCACCCTTAGTGCTATGTTCAGTCTGTTAATCACCCTGGACTGGTTATTGCCTGGTGAGAATTTTATTTAAAAATTTTTGTTGTTGTTGTTATTGTTCAATTACAGTTGCCCCTGTTTTTCCTCCATTACTCTCTCCTGCTCTACTCACCCCCCACCTTCCACTTTCAATTCTCCCTCCCGTTGTCTTTGTCCATGGGTCCTTTATACATGTTGCTTGACTTGACCCTTCCTCTTCTTCCCCCAGTTATGCCCATCTCTCTTCCCCTCCAGTTACTGTCAGTTTGTTCTTTACTTCCATTTCTCTGGTTTTGTTTTGCTTGCTTATTTGTTTTGTTGATTAGGTTCCACTTATAGGTGAGATCATATGGTATTTGTCTTTCACCACCTGGCTTATTTCACTTAGCATCATACTCTCCAGTTCCATCCATGCTGTCGCAAAGGGTAGGAGTTCCTTTTTTCTTTCTGCTGTGTAGCATTCCATTGTATAAATGTACCACATTTTTTGATCCATTCATTTACTGATGGACACTTAGGCTGTTTCCATCATTTGGCCCTTGTAAATAATGCTGCTATGAACATTGGGGTGCACTGTCTGGTCAGAATTTTAAATTATCCTTTACATATGAAATATGGTAACATTGCCTGGAGAATAAATTTATGCCATTGAACAAGTTACGCTTTGACATACTTATATGTCCTCTCAACGTCCTCTCTTTTGCTGGCTCACTGTTGCCGAGAACTCTCATAAAGCTCATGAAGCCCAAATGCAGCTTTACTCAGACTCACTTCTCCTGGAGACTTGACTCTGCCAAGAGGATGGTCGTGTTCTGTGAGCCCCCTCCCTGCCCCCACCCTCAAAAACCCAACCTGCCCTGAATCTCACTTTCATTCATTTTACAAGAAATGGCTGTGATGAAGAATTTAATGTTAGGCTTTTCAAAACATGGTGTTTATCCTGTGAGAGTATATTCTTTCTTTTTTTTCCAGTCCCTTCTCATGACTATGCTTTAACCACAACAAATTGATCAGTCCTCAGTCAATCCTAGGTGACTTCAACAATTAGCTTTCTTCATTCATTTTCTTGAGTTGTTAAACCTTGCTGGAAAAAAACGGCAGGCTTTTTAAGTTTGTATTTCTGTAAATCATAGAAGTTAAACTGAACATGTCCCTTACTGTCACATGGCAGTTCTTTGCTCTTTTACTCAATTCCTTTACAGGTAATGGATCACATCCTGATTCCACAGCTCACTAAGCTGTATGATCTGGGCAAATCATTTAACCTCTTCAATCTCAGGTACTTTAATCTTTAAAATGAAAATAGTACCTACATCAAAAGATAGTTTTAAGGGTTAAAAAAGCATATGTGTTAAACAATTTGTCCCCTGACTGGTATGTAATAATTAATGCTAGCCCCAGTTTTAATGACGAACCTGAAGTTTTCTCCCCCCTTTATGCCCTCTGACGTCATAATATATTCGTAAAAGTCTACAAAATTTAAGGCAAAAGACTCTTAATAGAACTGCAGGCAGTTTCAGGGGATGGGGGTGATGAGAGTAAGGGAGGCATAAAAACTTTGGCATAGAGAGGTCTTTTCTGATCTGATTTTCCATATAGACTTTGGGATACATGTTTAGGTGACATGATTGTGTGTGAAGACTTTAGTAATATCAGATAAACATGATCTATGAAGCAGATCATAAATCTTCACTAACCAGCCTCTGGAAACTTACTGTGTTTCAAAGTCTTATTTGCATTCAACCTTCTTAAGTCTCTGTTACCCTCTAAAGTATTGATCTTTTATTGGTTTATGCATTTGTCTGTCTCTTGCCACACTTCAATTTATCATTTTCACTTATCTGTACGTAGACTCAGGGAAATGACAAAATACCTTCTTAAACTACATAGACATCCTGTTCTCCATAAAATAAAGCTATGTTTGTTTTTTGTTTTTTTTTCTTTCAGTGAGACAATGAGGTTCTCAGTCTGTTTTTGCAACATTGCAACACTAAATTCTTTTGGGAAAAGAAGTTTAATAATAATATTCTAGCAAGGAATAAATATGAGGAAGGCTATAAGAATTCACAAATTTTCTGTTTCTACAAAGTAAATTATGGCAGATTTGTATCCAAATATTGTATATGTGTCAAGATAGCTTTGGTCTTTCAATAAAAATAGGAAAAGTGTTAAGGGACCCAGCGCTGTGGAATATTTCTTTTACATGTTTGACTGCAATTTTATCTGAGTTTTCCTCTTTATCTTACGAAGCTCTAAATCACATTTTCTTTGCAACCACATTGTCGCTAAGCTAAATATCTCCGTTCCTTATTCTTCCATATAAATATTAACTACTATCCTTTTTTCTTTCAATATTACCCTCATATTTCAGTTTACTTTGGTTCTTATTTCTCCTTTGTTGGAAGCATGTGTTGAACCTTAAATCCTCTGAAAATTATAGTAAAATTACAACAATTTCTTTCTCTTCCAATGAAGATTAATACTAATGTTTCTATGAAGACCTTTGTCTTAGCTAATAATTTAAAATTTTCAGATCATCTTTGCATCATTGTCTAAATTATCCAGCTCAGTTGCATCAAGGATGATTAGGCAGATGTTATAATCCTCTCTCTTTTCAAGTGGAGAAACTTGGTGCTCTGAGACGTTATGATCTGGTTAAAATCACACACATTGTCAGTGATTGTGAAAACAAGAGCTGGCAGCTCCCAACTCCTGGACTGTGCTCAGCCCAAGATCCTGGCTTGGGAGTGGTGATAGAAATACTATTCTCATCTGTTTTAAAAATACAAATTGGGCAATCTGCTCATCATTGTAATTAATAAATATGTTAGAAAAAAATGAGAGGAAAAATGAAGTAAATACCTTCTACAGGTTTACAAGTAATAAAGTGGTTATCGGTGTAACTTAAAAACATGCCACAAAATATATTCCTTTCCCATTGACAGCTAATGCCATGAATTTTTCTCATCTATACCAGTGAATTTTGCATCTATTTTAAAAGAATTTAGACTCGAAAATGACATTCTCAAGTTGAGAATATTAGTGTAATACAGGAACCTACCCTGTCAGATACGCTTATGATTTCTTATTCATAGTTAATTTCCATGTAAACAAGTAGCGCACTCAAACTAAGGACCTCTGCCCTTGCTGTTACCCCTGCTGACATTCTTTTCCTCTAGGTTTTGTGAGATCTCTTTTGTCATTAAGTACTAAGCATGGCTGTCAAGTGTCATTTTCTCAGAGAAGACTTTCTTGAGCAACCATCTAAAGTATTCCGTCACCCTAAGTCATACTCTGTCACTCATCACTTGTTTGTTTACAACATTTATCTATATCACAAACTAAGTTATTCATTATTTGCTTTGTTATTTTTAGCCCCTCTCTCTGAAATGGAACTGTATAAGAGTCCTTGTCTAATGTTCAACACTGTGTATTTATTTTATTGTTATATTATACTTATAAATTATTTTCTAAATATGACCTTTGTCTTTTGTTCAACGCCATATTCTCAGCATTTAGCGAGGTGCCTGGCTTATAGGAGGTGCTCAATTCATCTATATTAAATAAATGAAAAAATCCAGGACAGACGTTACTTCTACAGATTCCTAAAATCCAGCCACTCTTTTAGATGGAATTCAAATAAACCAGGAACATTTTCAAACAGTTTTAATTGTAATGTTTGTTTAAATGTTAATGAGAATCAGCCTCCCACAGTTGTCACTCATTCAACCAGCAGAAGTCAGCTTTCTGTTTACATTGAATACATCTAACCTCTCTTCCACTTTTCTATCCCTCAGAATGATGGATGACAGCGTCCTTGTCCTTTGTGTCTCCTTTCAGAGTAAACCTTTTCCACTTCCTTTTGCCATAGCTCACATTGTGCAGTTTTAAAACCCCTGTCACCCTTGCTCTACTTCTCCCCTCTTCTGTCTTTGGCCGGATTTCAGGTAGTGCATATTCCCTTTAAAAAGAGGCCTGCTGAGTTTGGGAAGGATCTTAACCTCTCTCCTCCAGGAGGGCTTGAGAAGTCTGGTTAATGGTGAAGGCTTGAGAGTTAATCAGACCTTGGCTCAAATTCTGTTTTTTACTTATGGGTTGACTTAGGTAAGTAGGTAAGTTCTCTAAGCTTCCATTTTTCATCTGTATAATGAGAGTAAGAGGGGAAAAAGGTAAACAGATACCTAAACCACTTGATCATACTTCTCTTCCTCATGATATTTGATCTGAGAGGTTGATACAGGTATGAACCAGGAATAAAAATGTTAACTTTATTGCTGGTAAAACTGAACTCGGGAGCACAGTTGGCGCTGATCTTAAAATGGCTTCCTATTTTACTTTCTTCATTTGTCTAGATGGTGAACTAATAATCAACCAATTCCCCTAGCTACTTTTTACTCTTACTGCTCTTAAACCAGTTTTCCTAACTTTCCCCTGCCCCTCTGTTAATTAGGAAAGGAATTTTATAAATCTAGTACAATATTTCATGTATGCCCAGGTTTTCTTTTAAAAATATGGTTTTGTCATTCAAGCCTGATTATCACTTTGAATTAGTCTTCTACATTTGTATCAGGTATCACACCTAGAGCTTTGTCATCTATCACTTCAATGACCTTACTCTCCTTTTATGCCATTTAATATAAATGTGGGTCAAGGTATAATCAGCAGCAGAATCACATGGCATATCACTAGAGCTTTTGCTCTACTTTGACTTCTTGAGTAAGATTGAAGCTATAACTAACCCTATTTTTTAAAGTATACTTTATTGATTATGCTATTACAGTTGTCCCAATTTTTTCTCCTCTTTATCCCCCTTCAACCTGTACTCTTCCTCCCACCAGCATCCCCCTGACCCCTTAGTTCATGTCCATGGATTGTACATATAAATTCTTTGGCTTTTTCATTTCTTATACTATTCTTAACCTTACCCTGTTTATTTTGCAATCATCATTTCTGCTTCTTATTCCCTGTACCTTTCCCCCATTCTCCCCTTTCCTTCTCCCCAATGATAACCCTCCAGGTGATCTCCATTTCAGTGATTCTGATCCTGTTCTACTTGCTTGCTTAGTTTGTTTTTGTTTTTAGGTTCAGTTATTCATAGCTGTGAGTTTGTTGTCATTTTACTGTCCATAGTTTTGATCTTCTTTTTCTTAGATAAATCCCTTTTTTTCATTTATTTTATTTTTTATTGCTATTCAAGTACAGTAGTCTTCATTTTCCCGCCGCCACTTTCTCCTGCCCCGCCCTCGGCCCCTCCCCCATTTGGCTGTGTCCTTGGGTCCTTTATGCACGTTCCTTGCGGATCCTTCCCCTGCTTTTCCCCCATTATCACCCTGCCACCTCCCCTCTGGTTACTGTCAGATTGTTCTTTATTTCAGTGTCGCTGGTTGTATTTTACTTGTTTGTTTGTTTTGTTGATTAGGCCCCACTTATAGGTGAAATCATATGGTATTTGTCTTCCACTAACTGGCTTATTTCACTTATTTTTATCTCAGCAATATTTCCTCACCCTGTAGGTGAGAATAGTGTTAACTATATTACCTCTGTCTTTGATATATACTGCACTGTGTACAGGAATCTTATTTTACAAATCGCTTTCCTTATTCATAGTATATTTGTGCAATCATCCAGTGCTTACTACATCCTTTTCTAAATTCTCAAGAATAGTTCTGAAACTTTGTTAAGAATTTCATATGAAGCCAACTTGTAGGTGTAAAATCTACCTTTTGAACTATGGAACACTTGCCCATGGAAACTCCCACTTGATTCCTCAAAGATAATCCTGAGTAGAGCAGCCAATTCTTCAAAGTTTTCTTCATACACTAAGAAGTAATTTGTATGGGCCTAAAAACTCAGCTTCATTAGAAGGTAGGGAGTTTACCTATTATCATTTTCTTTATTTTGGTCTTTGGTTTCCTTTAACCTTGTCTGTTCTGTAGTCTAGTGGGAAGATTATTCTCTTTGACAGTCTACCTGGAAAAAAGTTACTGTGCTGTGCTTCCTGTTAGCAGTTAATAATTTACTCTAAGCAATGGGCCAAACCTTTCTTTCTAATTATGTTAAGCCTCTTAGCTTAACATAGGTGGAAAATATCTCTGGTTGTTATCCCTAACTGCAGTTTAAGAAAAAAAGTAATTTTTTCTTTTAATTTTATTTGTTTTTCATGTTCATGACAATATTTGTGTTACTCTTGTATTTATTTGCACTAGGTGTCCATCGTCATCACTATCCACCACACCAAGCCAAGCCAGCACAAACCATATGAAAACACACGGTTTTTTAGAGCATGTGCTGTTTTGTCAAAATCTCTTTTGGTAAATAATCAGAATTATATTAACATTATTTTATTTTCATTTTATTCAACTTTCTGTCTTTACTAAGTCATGCTGCCTTTCAGGGTCTCCAGAAATGGCATTATATTAATCATTTATTTATTTTAATATTAACATTTATATGTTTTACTAAAATTCAGGTTGTATCTAGAATTGTCCCAGCACTGTTTTAATTTCTAAGATATTAGTAATTTTTGATTTCTTTGCATTATCATTTTTCCTTTTATTTAGTGCAATAGTACAATTTGCCCTAGTGATTTCCCCTATCGTGTAAAAAAAAATTTTTAGAAAAGAAATTTAATAATTTATAAAATCTCAAAATGAAGAAAAGATGTTAAATATTAAGCATATATATCATATAATGCTTGCAAACATTAAAATATTTATGAAATTGTTTAAATAATGTAATAAAATATTACAAGAATGAATGCAATTGAAAGGAACAAAAAAGAAATGATGTAATCGAAAGAGGGGAAGGTACCAAACATTACTATATAAACCAAAATGTGATTATATGGCGATTAGGAGAGTGATTTATATGCTCTTATCTGTATTACAGTAAGATAGTATAACTTAATTTTTTTAATTATGACAGAAGTAACGAAGTAAATACATTTTTATAATAAATGACATAATCAAAATTATACATATTAAATTATGACACCGTCTTCATTATAATTACCCTGACTCTTAGTCCAATAAATGCCAACATTTTAGGAGGTAGAATTTTAAATGAAATTTCCAGTTTTGCCTGTTTGTTGATATATGTAAGTTTTCTACCATCTCTCATGTCAAATTTTGTCATTATATTTTTCTGAACACGTCACTTTTGATATTGTTTATGTCTGTGTACTTACTCTCTCTCTTTCCGAATGTCTTTCTGTCTCTCTCTGGCTCCATCTTTCTCTTTCCCCCCTGCCTCTATCGCCTTCATTCTTTTTCTCCATTCATCCATTTCTCCCTTTCTCAGTGATCTAGACAGAGAGACAGATAGACAGACAGACATAGATATATAGATAGATATATGATGCACAGCACTAGCTCTCCACTTTTTCTATCAGGTATTTATTATTTGTACAAACTGAAAAGTACTAGAGCCATACTCTAATAATATGCACCATACCACTTGAAACTGATCTGAGTCATATGTATGGAACAGGATTTTTCGATATGTAAAATTTAACATTCCCTGAGCTTTACTCACAGTTTCTAATAATCATGAATGCAAGTCTTTGTGATGCATTATTAACAATTGTTTCTGGATACCTGTAACACATTCTCCTCCTCCTTCTTTCTTTCCCTCTTCTTCTCTGTGTAATTTTATAACATGCTTTTATGTTCACATTCACAAATTTGAGCCAAAGTGAAGATAAGAAAAATGCCAGCCCCCCACTCTTTCCAACCAGGATTCCACAGAGAGTAGAAACATTTTCCAGCCTTTTTTTTTGGTGTAATTGTTTGTTTTCCTATGAATTAGTTGATACTTTATGAAAGGAAATAATCCATTCTGTGTCAAAACATATTCTATAAAAATATCTTCTTTTAATTAGTTGAATGACATGTTTATAGAAAGTAGCTTATGTTGGATTCAGCATGATTCAAGTGTGTTTTTTTGTTTGTTTAAAAAAATGTTTTATACTTATATTTCAATTTCAGGAACTATGTTAATATCAGATTGTGTGTCATTGTGTTATTAAATTTAGGCATCTTTGAAAATAATTTTACATTAAAAAACAAAAAATAAAATTGCATCTACAATGTAATAATAACTATGTAAAAGAAAAGAGGAAAAATGAAAGGAAAAAAACAGAAAAATGTGTTATTTATATTAATGTTAATACTAGT